>OZ018395.1:54044900-54644900 GCA_963969525.1 Ontholestes murinus
ATCGGCATATTTAGTTAATCCATTGTAATAAATCTCAGTCCTAATTAGGTTCATTAAAAATTCATACCTCCCCTATAAATTGTTAACACCCTGTATTCTTCTTCATTCAACACTTGATAATGACCTGCAAAGGTCGAAACTATAGTTGTGTCAAAATTGATAATATATTGTAAACTTTGTTTGTGTATATTATACAATAAATAGTGGTATAAAAACTTAAAAATTATTTTCATTTAACCTTTTTTAAAATGAACTACCACATAGTAACGGTCGCTACCATCATTTTCATTAAATGGCGAAGTGCGTTACAATAACGGACGGACCTAAAAGTGGCTGAATTAAAAGTGCAACTGGAAGAACGGGATTTGGAAGAGTGTGTTACAACAGAGACTTAAGGAAGCGCTGCAAGAAGATGGTCATGATCCAGACACATTTTTATTTGATATCGGAGGCGACACAGCATCAATTATGGAGCAATTGAGGCAAAATTCCGATAAAATGACAGAGAAAATGTTGGAAATTTGTAGGAATCTGGAAGAAAAATTAACGGAAAATGCCGATACAATGAAACAAAAAATGCTAGAAATGTCTAGAACCTGGAAGAAAAATCTCTAAAAAATTCAAGGAAAATTATCGAAATTGAATATAAAATTAATGAAAATAAAAAGAAGAACTGAATTAAATGACATAAATAATTATCCTGTCCACTTGATAAAAATGAAACCACCTAATTTTGATGGCCAAACTTCTTGGAATAATTTCCTTAGACAATTTGAGGCCGCAGCATCAGCCAATGGATGGAACGCAACAGAGAAGGCTACAGCTTTAATTCTAACACTGCGTGGGGATGCAACAAATGTCTTGCAGAGAGTGTCCCAGAGCGAGATGAATTACGACCAATTAATCAAGCATCTGGAAATAAAGTATGGACCTTGAACACGTGTACCATTCACAGCTTAAAAATTGCTGCCAGGAATCTGATGAGAGTTTGCAAGAATTTGAAGCAGATATAGCTCGATTAACACGACTGGCGTATCCTGGTGCAACAGAGAACATCTTGGAAACATTAGCTGTGCAGGATTTTTTTATGGATTGAAGGATAAAGACATACATCAGGCATTTATACTCGCTCGACCAATTAAATTAGTAGACGCACTGTCTCGTGCGCTCGAGATAGAAGCAGCGAAAAGTACAGTTAGGAGTCAAGGCCATGTTCGGAAAATGGAAGATTCACGAGAAGGATTGGATGATCTTAGAAAAATGATACAAGATATCATCAAGGAATCGTTAGCAAACAGAAAGAAAGTGGAATGCTGGAAATGTGGAAAACATGGTCATATACAACGTCGGTGCAGAGAAAGATCAAATAATCGCACCAATAAAAAGTCGGAAAACTAGAACAAGCCGGCCTCAGGGGGTGTCCGTCGGCTAAAAAACCTCAACCCCCTAGAAAAACTGCAAAAGTAGCATACTTGTCACACCACGTCGATACGGTTTTTGTGGATGAAAACATTGATGGAAACTCTTGTCGACTGCTACTAGACACGGGTGCTACTAGGACAATTATAAGACCTGATATTGTGTCAAAACCGCAAAATGTACGACCAACGACCTGGAAATTACGAACAGCAACAGAAGAAGCTGCTAATAGCCATGGTGAAATAAAATCCACGATTACCATAGGGAACACATCATTCCAACACCAACTCATAGTAGCTGACATTGAAGACGAATTTATTCTCGGTATGGACATCATGAATACTAGAGGCTTCCTGTTGGATCTTAAGAATGGGATCCTAAAAGTTAATGGAGAGGAGGTGGTACTCCACAGATGGAATATTGGTAGAGTCCGGGTAACCCTTCCAACGGAAACATCAGTTCCGGAGAGAAGTGAAGTATATATTGGGACCAGTTGGAAGAAGCATCCCATCACAAAAATATTATGATCTTTGAACCTATCGTTGATGACGATAAACTGGGACGAGGAGTAGCAATAGGAAAAACACTCGTTTGCACCGATAACAATGTATTAGAATAATGAATACTAACTATTACTCTGTTCATTTGAGGAAGGGAGTGCTGCTAGGACATTGTTCTGCTGCTTCATCGATATTGCGGAAAACCACAGCAGAGAATAAAATCAATGAAAGGAGTTACCCGGAACTACAAAAGTTGATTTCCCTTTCGACCCAAGATTGTAATCCAACTAAAAGAGAAAAAGTAAAAAAGTTGATTATAGAATACCAGGATGTATTTGATATTGAACAAAAAGGAAAAACCAATATCGTTCAACATAAAATTAATACCGAAAATTCTCGACCGATTAGGCAGACAGCCAGAAGACTGCCACTGGCGAAGCGGGAGGAAGCTGATAGGATTGTGCAGGACACGGGGAGCGAGGGCATTATAGAACCATCTAGTAGTCCGTGGGCCCCGCCAGTGGTATTGGTAAAGAAGCAGGACGGATCAACTCGCTTCTGTGTTGACTATCGTCAACTAAATAATGTGACCAAAAAGGACAGTTATCCTTTACCCCGAATTGACGACACATTGGATACCTTGGCTGGATCTACTATTTTCTCCACACTGGATCTTAAAAGCGGATATTGGCAAGTTGAAGTAGCTCCCGAGGACAGAGAAAAAACAGCATTTACAGTAGGCAATGGATTATGGCAATTCAATGTTATGCCATTTGGACTATGTAATGCATCCGCGACGTTCGAGAGACTAATGGAGACGGTACTAACATCTTGGAAAACATGTTTGGTTTACCTCGACGATATAATCGTAATGGGAAAATCCTTCGACACATGAAGAACTTAAAAGAGGTGTTCCGACGATTAAGGGATTCTGGACTGAAACTCAGTTCGAAGAAGTATCACCTTTTCAAGAAAGATTTGCAGTACCTAGGACACATTGTTTCAAGCCAAGGTATTGCAGTCGACGGCCAAAAGATCTCAATGGTGAGGGAATGGCCAGTTCCAAAGGATTTACACCAACTCCGGAGTTTTCTTGATTATGCACGTATTACCGTCGTTACGTTGCGGGATTTTCAAACACCGCTAAACCATTAACCCTCACTGAAGGAAAACAATGGTTCTTCTGGAACGGGGAATGTCAGGAGGCGTTCCAAAAACTGAAAAACGCACTTACCAGCGCACCAGTTCTAAGTTATCCGTTGCCAGAGGGAAGGTTCTTGTTGGATACCGATGCAAGCAATGTAGGAATTGGAGCTGTTTTATCACAAATACAGGATGGACAGGAAAAAGTGATCAGCTATTTTAGCAAGACTTTATCCAAGCCGGAGCGGAACTACTGCGTAACGAGAAAAGAGTTGCTTGCAGTAGTCAAATCAGTAGAACACTTCTATAAATATTTATATGGAAGGAAATTCTTATTGAGAACCGATCATGCTGCTCTTAAATGGCTTCTTCAGTTCAAGAATCCGGAAGGACAAGTCGCAAGATGGTTGGAAAGACTTCAGGAGTTTGACTTTGACACTGAACACAGAGCTGGAGCGATCCGCAGGAATGCAGACGCTTTGTCGCGAAGGCCATGCCCAGAAAATTGCAAGTACTGTAACAACGCAGAATCAAAGGAAAGTCAAGTACTCCGAACAACTGTAAAAAGCGATGACTGGAATTTAAAAGAAATCCGGCAGGACCAAGATGACGACCTTGTTCTAAAGCCCCTGATGACATGGAAGGAAAGTGGAACCAGGCCAACATGGGATGAAGTCTCCAAATATTCGCCCGAATTGAAGTCATACTGGGCTCAGTGGGATTCTATTGTACTGGACAAGGGACTGCTTAAACGCATATTCAAAGATTCAGAAGGCCGCGAAGAACGAAGGCAGATTATGATTCCAAAGAGTAGAATACCTGAAGTGATGAAAGAGATTCATAGTGGATCTTCTGGTGGACACCTGGGTATGTCAAAGACTTTAAACAAACTTCAGGAGAGATTCTACTGGGTGAACTGTAAGGTAGACGTCAGGGAATGGTGCAAGAAATGTGTGATTTGTGCAGCAAGTAACGGTCCACAACGACGAAGGAAAGCACCTATGCGTCAATACAACGTTGGTAGTCCTTTTGAGTGAATCGCAATTGATGTCGCTGGACCATTCCCCGAGTCTCACCAAGGAAATAAATACATCGTGGTTATGGATTACTTCAGTAAATATGTGGATGCCTATGCGTTACCAAACCAAGAGGCTTCAACAATAGCGGAAGTACTAATTAAGGAGTGGATATGTCGTTTCGGCGTTCCCTTAGAACTACATTTTTACCAAGGAAGAAATTTCGAATCGAATCTTTTTCAAGAGGTATGCAAAATCCTTAAGATTCATAAGACAAGGACAACAGCTCTGCATCCACAATCAGATGGTATGGTGGAACGAATGAACAGGACCATCAATCGCTATTTGTCAAAAGTAGTCTCAGACCATCAAAGAGACTGGGACCAACATCTCCATCTTTTCTTGCTGGCGTATCGATCGGCTGTACATGAAACAACCGGGCAGACTCCAGCAAGCATCGTCATGGGTCGAGAGCTACGACTTCCATGTGATTTAAAGTTCGGCTGCCCTCCGGGAGAAGATTTGACAGGGGAAGACTATGTGAGCTACTTGAGACGAAAAATGGATGAAATCCATAATCATGTGCGATCCAACATCCAAAGTGCTAGCGACCGAATGAAAGAGAATTATGACCTAAAAACGGATCACAGTGGTTATAAAGATAGAGATATGGTTTGGTTATTTAACCCACAAAGACGCCGAGGTCTCTCCCCAAAATTGCAAACATCATGGGATGGACCATACCAGATAATAGAGAAAATCAACGACATCGTATACAGGATTCAAAAACCACCCCGAGGAAAACCAAGAGTTGTCCATTTCAATCGTCTGACTCCTTATGTTGTCGAAGAAGATGGCGCAGCGATTCGTGCGGTGGTTTAACAAAGCGACGAGAAAGCATTTGAAGACTTCATGGTTCATCACTCTGATGGACGTAAGAGTCGTTTTGATGTAACGAGAGAAGAACAACGAGATCTATTCCAAGTTGCCCATTGTGTGGCTCAGGATTTGAAGATGTCACGAGGAATTGCTACCGTCTTCAGGAAGAAATTTGGAAGGTTGGAGGAACTACGCACTCAATGTCCTAAAGTCGGAAGCATAGTCCACCTAGATGTTAGTAGCCACCTACCGAAAAAGATCATTTACTATCTGGTAACGAAGAAGTACTCTCATCATAAGCCAACCTACAGGGATGTATGGCTATCATTAAATGAGTTGAGGGATTCACTTCTACGTGAGGGTATCAAGAAATTGGCAATACCGAAACTAGCTTGTGGGTTGGACCAATTGAACTGGAGAACAATCAGAAGCATGGTAGAAGTCCTTTTTGCCAATTCTGGGATCGAGATTTTGGTATGCTGTTATAATTCCAGTGGTATACGACATGAGAAGCCCATATACTGCTATTTCTTTCGAACGTCAAAATATACAAAGGGGTCCCAGTGCAGGTATCGTCATAAGGTGCCGGAGGACTCATTTCGGGACGAAACATGCCTAAGGAGGGGGCAGTGTCACGAGACGCGTGGGGAGAAGGGATGCGTCATGGACGTGCCGACTGGATCAAATTAAAAAAGAAAACAAGTGTCTGATAAAAATGTCAGATATAAATACGTGCTGGTAATATTAATTGACTTCAATAAATCATTTGTAATTATTTACACACCCGTATAACGTGCAAAAAACGTTACAATATGTTAGTTAATGAATGGTAAATTTATTTAAATAAATTATTTTCTTCTTGTTGTGTTTATAGTATGATATCAACAAAGAAAGTGTTTTATTTAAATAATATGTTAGCCTTGTTTACTCTTAATTTTACCCTATAATCTATGCATTTACCTAGCGTACTCCTGACCTACGTCAATAAACTATCTATTAACCTAGCGTACTCTTAACCTACTACAATAATTTATTTCTAAACCTAGTGGAATTTTTAAATTCCTTATAGGTTATAGATATGTTAGGTCAGTGGTCGGTTTATTGGGAAGGTTAAAAATATTGCTACACCATTCGATGATTCTTTGTCAAGATCAAGAGTACGATAAATGTCGGCACATTGAAAGTAGCACACTATGCCAATGTATTATATATTGCGGTAGTTTAAGGGTACGCTAGTTAAATTTAAATGTATTGTCGTAGGTCAAGAGTACGCTGCGTAAAATTCATAAGCCGCCAGGATAAGTTAAATCAATGCAAAAAAAATATTTAAATTGTTCTAAATAGGTCGAATAAAATCCTTAATAGAAAAAATCGATTATCGATAGAAATCTTAAACAATGTCGTTATTCTGTTCTAGTATGTAGCATGATACTCAATTTTTGTGGCATTTTGTTATTAAGTGAACCACGACCAGTTTTAGTTTGATAGAAATATCTTTTCATAATTATTTATCCGAATAGTGGAATAAGAAGCAGTACAAACAAAATAATTCATCATCAAATTAGATACAATAAAATAGTAACTTTGTAATTGGAATTATTAAACAATGTATCACGAAGCAAAAGCCTCTTTAATTAAGTATATATATTATAATCATAATTTTGATCAAATTTGTTTGTAATTTTATGTTTGTCTTTTTATTGGCACTTAATATAAACTTAAATAAGATATAAACTTATTGATTTTGATAGTAATTTTGAAAATCCTTGTTTAGTTTATAATTAATTGTGCTAATTCATTAGTTTTAATTTTAAAGAAATAGCACCCAATTAATAACTTACCTCTCAACGAATAAAAATACAATCAACTATAACAAAAGGCTTAATTAATGTAAATTTCGCTTCGGGAAAGGAAGCGATGGGAATCTGGAGGAAAACCAATTACCGGAGGTGTGATGAACCACATGAGGCTATTAGGAGAAATTCACCCAATAAACCTCATCCTCATCCTCATCCTATCGCAAACGGTAATCAGACCCATATTGGTACCGTCCTCTTAATTGTTTTATAAAGCCAATTTCCATAAAAAGATGCAATCTCCACTCTCTACCTGAATTATAAAACGAAAAGCTGAATTGAGCAAAGAGACGAAAAGGACAGTGGGCTCGGTTTGGAAGCGCGTATCGCACCGAGATTACAGTTATAAACATGATTGAAAACATAATCACGATTAACCCAGAAGCAGGTTCAATGATGATGATAATACGCGGAAAAAAATGCGTCGTCGAAAAATGTTCCCACCAGGCACGAAATTAAGAAAGGAGAAAATTACAGCAGAGATAATCATGTGGAAATTTAATAAAAAATTGCAGTACGATTTTAGTGTTCCATATCAGGCTTAATAATCCCGAACAAAAAAATGTTATAGAACACACCTTTAAAGATTTATTTTCGATTTAATGCTCAATTTGGAATTCAAAATTTTGGCCGCAGAAATTTTCAAGCTGAGTACACTCCTTGTCATGATCTTTCATCTTTTAGGCGTGTATTAAAGGTTTTGGTGAGTAGAAAAAACAATGCAAATTTTTCTATGGATGAAACCAAATATGCCTTAAGGGACGAATGTATGCACTTAAGAGTTTTCGTCCAAAAATTGAATTCTAAATTGTTCATAGAAAGAAGTGTTCAAATCAATGTTGGGAATATTTTTTAAATTTAAGAGAATATAAAATTATGCTTCAAACAAAAAATATTATTGTAAAATGCAAATATTGAAAATTAAATTCTTTTAAAAGTAGAGGTAGAATTTAATAGATATAATAGAAATTTTGTTTTGACCTAGAAAAACCTTTTTTAAAGTGCATACATTAAGTTTTTTCAAGAAACACATATTTGTAAATTGAACTTTATCAGATGGGCATTCTATCATTATTTACTTTTCAAGATTATTCTTAATATGATTATTATTAACAAATTTCTTTTAAAGTTTTTGCAGGAATTTAAAGGTTTTCTTTTTAATTTTCTTAATAATTAAAAACATTTAAAAATATTTCGTTTTATGTGGAAATTTTATTTTATAAAACCAATATGAAGCATATCATTCATGATGATTATAGACGATTGCTGTAAATTTCAATATGCGCCGACTTAAGTGAAAACAACAATTAATTACAGCGCGTCCAGTTAAGCTAATTACCCAGCATTGCTCCTTTGTCCTTTACGTTTTGAAGTGAAGGCGTTCATTAATTTTTTTTTCTCGCTCCGACCAGAAAAAAGTTCCCAAACTCATTTAACATTATGACCTATCATTTTTTGAAAACTAATAACCGGTAATGAGATTAAGAACCGATCGCCTCCCTCGGTATTAATTAACGTCCGTTAAATAGCCGATAACTTTTACTAATGATTTTTAAGTGCCGCGCCGAAGAGAGACTTAAGACTTAATTAAACGACCGATTTTTTTCCATTACGGGGGCTGAACCCGGGGGTGAGATTTAATAAGACGATCGGCGTGCCGCTTGGCGGGGATAAACAGCGGGGGTTAATTAACTAGTGTCGTTACGGGCTACTATACGCGGTTAAATGGGAATTAAAGTGATGGCGGTAATGAAATTGATATGAAGTTGAAGTTATTGAATTTAGCTTGATATATATTTGTTATGCACAAATGTTATAAATTTAGCTCAATAATTTTGCAATTAAATTTAGTAAAATTTATGTAATTTGTCACTATTTGTCTCTAAATTTTTACAGACACAAGGCTTACTATTTATATATTGTGAATAGAAAGAATAAACAAATGAATTTTATCAAAAATATTTTTATTGCTTTTCAAAATAATCGCCTTTAATATTTAAACACTTTTGCATATGACTGAACCACCCATCAAAACACTTTGTGCAGACAGAAGATGGAAGCTCTAAAACAACGTTTTGAAGACCTTCTTCTTCTTCTTCGTTTCTGCGTACGACGGATACCGTTGTCCACGCAGCTTATCTTTAATTACTGGAAACTGGGTTGGTTTCTCTTAATTTAACAAAAACTTCAGGCAAGCAAATGTCTGTTTAACATGCAAAAGACCATTAATTTTTATTTTCTAGAGCCACAGTTGCCTTATGGCAGATATTCGTAAAGAAAATCGCCACCATTTTATTCTTAACACTTCGAAAACGAACTCTTGTTGGTTTTGTTTCACGTTGAAACACCCAAACTCCTGATTAGCCTTTTCTTTCTCGCCATCTGTGATGCTGCTGTATACGGCTTTTGATGCACCAAAGTTTTATTTTGAAATCTGAGCATCTGTCAACAAATGTGAAATCCAACGCGCACACAAATGTTTGTGCAAAATCTTATGTATGCTGGTCATACTAATGTTTAAACATCTCTCAATTTCGTAATATGTCACATGACGACCTTCTTCAATTAGTTTTCGCGTAGCCTTGATATTTTCCGAAAGAA
Organism: Ontholestes murinus; assembly: GCA_963969525.1. NCBI lineage: Eukaryota > Metazoa > Arthropoda > Insecta > Coleoptera > Staphylinidae > Ontholestes > Ontholestes murinus. The sequence goes on from OZ018395.1 coordinate 54,054,315, forward strand.
CGACCGATTTTTGGACGACCTTCTTTAACTTTGTCCGTGACGAACTACGTCCGTGTTAAATTCAGCATACCAGCGATACACAGTAACTGATGCTTCATCGCCAAAAGTTGAATTCAGTTAATTGATTCACTGTTCTTGAGTTAGACCACGTCAAAAGTCATAATAAATCATAGCTCCAAAATTTTCGCGAGTTAATTCTTTTGGTCGAGATGAAATTTTCAATTTACTGTAAACAGCACAAATGGTACTCTCACGTCCAAACGTTCTGAGTGTTGCCAGTTCTCAATACAATAACTGCCCTCGTATGAATCGCATTATTACATTAACAGATCTAAATATTTAATGTTAGCCATAAGTTAAAGTATTAAAAATCTGCTTAGATCTTTAAATAATATATTCAAACTTATTTGAACTACTTAAATCTATCTAAATTTATTTGTTTATAAAAATATTTAAAGTATATATTGAAGATTGATAATAAATTATATTCATTTGTCTTATAAAATCCAGGTTCGAATTAAACTTTTAACCAGATTAGAGGATATTCGAAACTGTTGACATAATTAGGCCAGAGTGTGCAGATGTCTATAAATCATCTTCTGGCACCTAGATAGTCTTGGTCTCTTAGGCTAGATTAGGTTACATAGGGATCATTGTGAGGTGAGAAAACCTCTAGTAGTCAACGACCTATAAGATCTATTGTTCTGCCCTTACCCAACCAATTCCCAAGCAGTCCCACGTCCTCTACGAACCTGGTAACATTCTTGGGATAATCGGTCCTTGTCGAAGTGCATAATAGATCATTTTATCTGCTACTTTTCTCTTTGCCTTCTTTGGAGAGTACATTTGCCACTTGATTTCTTAGAACTTATATTCATCCACAACCTCTGGTATTACACTCGTGTATTTGATCGTACATAAGTAGCAGAGTTTCTATGAACTCAAAGAAAATGCCTTATTATGAATTTACTCGGCAAAGTAAGTGTTTTGAAGCATCAAAAATATTCTTTGAATTAGTGTCTGTATCCAATAGCTATCGGCTAATATACGGATAGCTCTCCGGTTCAGGGCAAATATTGTAGAAGCGATACTCTAAGATCAGACAAACACTACTACTTAATCTAGAATAAAATTGAGCAAAATGTGTAACCATAATGGTTGATGAAGGCATATAACGGAGTGTAAAAGTTAACACTCCGTTATATAATATACGTAATTCTCGAACCTTTTGTTACGTTTGTCCACGTACAACACATTTTGCCAATTCTCCTCTCCTCAATATGATTTCTGCTTATCACAATGTACAATATGACATAGATATATTTTTGCCTAATTTTTATAATTTTAAAAAATCATTAAAAAAATGTTTATATAAATTATAGGTAAGTTTTATATTTTAATATTAATGTATACTTTAATTGTGAGCTTTTGTAATATTAATTTGATATTCCCTGTTCTTGGGACATGTCCTGTTGGGAAATAAATAAATAACTGCTTAAAATTTGAAGCAAATTAGTGATTACAATGAGTATACTTTCAAGGTTCCTTTCATGTTCTTTCCAATTCAGCTTAATGTAAAGGTACTACGCAAGAAATCTCTTCATATTATTTTCTTCTCAGTCTTTTAAACAACGATATAAAGTTTCTTGGAGTTGAATTATATTAGGATTATCATCTTATTTTATTTTTTTATTCATTAGATTGTTGTTGACCGATGTATCTGCATAGACAAATAGATTAAGATAGGATGGTAGAATAATGACATAAATGAGACCAACTAAATGTCCCAAAGTTGAACTTTGAGACCCATTAGGTGCAGATGTATTATATTTTAATTAAATGCAATAAGTCTAAAGTCTTAGAAATGAAGTAATATTTTTGATGTAGAAAGATGTTATCTAGTACACTGCGGGTCAAGAAATAATATTCCTGCTTCAAAACCAGCCACAATTTCATCAACAAACACCATGGACATGGCCAATATCGATTGTTGGTTCTTACTTAATTTTTATTAAGGAAACGCAATATTATTTTGAAGTGCAATCTCTTTGTGTATGAGAAAGGCAAATGCACAGCTATTCCTAAATAACCTCTCAGCAATGGGTTCATACAAAGATGATTTGAAAGGTTCAAGAATTAATAATATTACCTACAGTACGTAGTTAGAGATAATAAGTTAAGAGTTAAAATATATATTCTGAAAATTTTGTTCATTTTACATGCCACATTAGGTATATAGTTCTAGCTATTGTTCCATTTGTGACAAGCACAATTGAATCAATATTTATTGATAAGTAATACAATGCAGTAACTTTAACTGATACTAAATAAAGGATATTGAATATCAAATAATGATAATTGAGTAAAATAGGCTAATTATTAGTATGCAGGAAGCGATATCTACAAAATATTTCAACGCACTTAGTCTACGCTACTAGTATATGAGATATACCCTAATGTAAGACATTAGAAATTTTTTAGGGATGAGCATGTTATTAAATATAAGAAAATAATATTTGGTGTACCAGAATTATAGTAAGTTAAATTTTTGTTTTCACAAAACATAAACTTCCAATAAAGGTTTTACAAATATGTAAATATGATTGAACTGCTACATTAATATATTTAAATAATTGAATCGTAATTGATAAATTAAACTAAATATTTGTTAATATAAACGGCAATTAACCTAATACTGTTCTAAACACAATAACAAAATTATAATGTCAATAATATTTATTATATTATTATAATATATACAGAATATGACGAGAGCACAACTATTGTCGGCATTCATTTGAAATATAAAAAACTTCATAAATGTAAAGCAATATGCTGTGTAATATCATCGACCGTACAGCAATTATAAATTAAACTATAATATCAATTTAATTGAATAATGGTTGAGGCGTTAACTTCGTGATACATCTTGGAAAATTAAACAAAAACGTTTACTTTGTTGATATCACACATTATTTCTAAGTGACTCGAGTTTCGATCATTAAGTTTGATAATGATCAGTTAATGATCGAAACTCGAGTCACTTAAAAATAAAGTGTGGTATCAACAAAGTAAACGTTTTTGTTTAATATCAATTTAAGTTAAAAAAAATTAATAATTAATAATAAATTTATTAATTCTTCAGCTAAGGAATATTTCTAATATCACTTTGAATTTTATCTAAAGAATAATAGGTAACTAAATTGAAATACATTTAGTCAGTTTCACTGAGCAAGAGGAATAGGATCCAGGCAATACGAGAAGCAGTCGAAACAACTAAGAGAAATCCGAAACTTCAACGCAAAATTACCCACTAATACTGAAAACTCAATCTCATTAGTGTTTTTAATTTAATTACCTATTATTTCACAATGTTACGCCAAGAGGTAAATGAGAAAATCATTCATAAAATTTTATCTAAAGAAGTATAAATTTTGTCAAACAACTGCTGTGTTGTAAAATAAACTAAATTATTTGAAAATCAAGGATTTATTCAGAATTTTAGTATTATTATTATTATACAAAACAATATTGTGTGTCAACCAATAATTTTCTAGTAATATATTGCGGTAATTGTAGGAGCAATATTCGTTCAAAATTGTATATGCTAACTTGAATTTAAATTTGGTTTGGAATAATTGAAATAATCTACATAATAAAATAACCCAGGTTGAAAGACCTACGGCAAGAAAAGGACGAAAAAACACAATACTTATTATAATTATATATTACAATAAAAATGCTTCCTCTCTAAAATAATCCATACAAAGTAATCAATATTATTAAAGAACTTAAAAAACTAAAAATATCTATCCAAATGTCAATTTAATTATACAGCAAGAAATGTTTATACTTTTAATGATTTTCTACAACGAACTTGAATACATTTATTATTTAGATCTAAAATAATTTTTCTAAATATCATTAAATGAATGGGAAAATATTTACTCATAATAAAGAAAATTTGATTACAAACAAAGCCAATTGTGTTTCTATCAAAACAAGGGATATTAATACAATTATAATAATAATAATAATAATATTTATTAACGTAATCAACTTTTTGCATAATGCACAACATAATAACTAGTACTATAATCAAAAATGCTAAATTATAACTAGATTCATAAACATGATAAATACATATATAAAACATAATAAGACTACTAACTAATCGAGTACATAATATACTAAATTCATTGAAAAATTCTCAGATATTGTCAATGTCATGATAAAACAGGAGATGTCAAAACATATTACACTATATTAATTAAAATTTTCTAGACCTTATCAATGTTCATTAGTAACAATGAAATTAGACGGATCAAAAATAGTAGAAAATCAATAAAAATGAAATTTGGAAATCAAGTTAATTTCAAATTAAAATTAAGATAACAAACTTAAATCTAAAATATTCAAATTCAAATAATAAGGAAATAATATATATATTATTTTTTAACCTGTTTAAGCTCAAATAATTATCACAATTAATAAAATTAAAAAAAAAACTTGTGTGTATTAGATGGTGTTGGGGTAGAAAAGGAAACACAAATACTAGCTTTAAAAAATACACATGGCACAAAACTATAATAGCAGTGGACCAATGAAACTTACTTTTATAATAATTTAATTCATTAGTTAATTTTCTACAACTACCTAAGGACTGTAATACATTTTATTATACTTTTATGTTAAAACGCTTCTTTTATACCTTTAGATATCCCTACTATCAAACTAGGGGAACACTGTTTAGGAATGTATCAAAGAATTGCACAACTACAATTAATTTGTACCCAAAACTATTTTTAAAACCAATTAACTCATGAAATAGGATAATAAGTCCTAAAAATTAGACGAGCCCAGAAAATGACAAAATTGCAAAATTTGATCGTTGAAATTTTGGTATTTCTTGACTATCATAAAATATCTAGAATAATAAATAAGAAAGATTTTTCGTTTGACTAAACAAATTATAGTCTAATATGCAATTTATAATTTGTTGTCAAGTTTATCTAAGAAGGTTTGCTGTTTTATCAATGGAATTATATATTTGAAATTAGATATTTATTTATTTATTTTATTTAAGATTACAAATTACAATAAAAAATACTTATGTTACTTACGATACTAAAAAGATACATCCCTTTTTGCACGGTATTATTATTATTATATTATTTATAGTACCAATCTATAAAATACTGTCACATTAGAAAATTATCAGCCTGTAGGCATTTTACCTACAGTCTCAAACATATTTGAACGCATGATATACGATTGTTTATGAAATTTAAACTGTTTTCATGCAATCAACGTGGATTCTTAAAACATATTGAAACTGCTTTATTTGATTTTACTAACTGGATTTTTTCGGCTTTAGAGCAACGAGATGGAAATTGGTTTAGAGATAATAATTTATATTTTAATGAGGACAAAACGAAATGTATATACTTTAAAACACGCCATTGTATATCAACATCTAATGGTAATAATAAAAATTATGAATTTGTTCAAAATACTAAGTTTTTAGGTATAACTTTGGACGGTACGTTTTCATTTCAAGACCATATCTTAGTAATATGTAACAGATTAAGCAAAGCGTGTACTATTAAGTATTTTTGTTTATTCTTGTAATTATGATGCACTCGTATACCAATAGAAATAGAAATATATATTAAATGACAACTAATATAAATTTAATGCTGGCAAATCTAAAGAAGTAGTATAAATCTTCTATAAGAAATCAACGTAGAAATGCACTAAGGAAGTTGTGCTTATAGCATGTGTTTGAAACTATAGATTATCAGTTTGTTCATATTAAATTAAAAGCGATTGTAAATAGTAGTAAAGTAAACGGTTTGATAATCTTTACTCTTTTTCTTAACTGATGAACAAATATTGTAATGTCCTGTAATGTTGGTAGTACTATTTGTATCTGGTGTAATTTTTCACTCTCGTATAATGCTGTATTAATAGCTCCGAGATCAGCAAAGGTTACTTTGATAGACTATCAGTTTGTTTGCCATATTTATTTCCAAAATGAATGCTGTATTATATATATATATATATATATATATATATATACAGGGTCCTGCAACAGTGCGTCAAGCTTTCCTAGCGCCTTTCTCGTAAGAGATAGAAAAAAATGTTTCATATAAAAATTTATTGAATTAAAAATCTCTATGCCGTAAAATTATTTTCAAATATACAGGGTGTCCCAATTTTGCGTTATAACAAAAGCAAACATTTTTTTAAATGGAACACCCTGTATATTTTTTCATTTTATAATTTGGATAGTATTTTATAACTTAAACCTTTTTTTGGTTTTTAATTTCGATATGGCATTTCCGAGTTATTGACGTTTTTCTGAAAAAAATGTAAAAAGCGGAGGTTCACAAAAAAAAATATTCTGATGTTGTATTTAAAATTTAAGAAATTTTCTTTTTCCTATGGTTGGTCATAAGTACTGTTTATGTACCAGTGTTAAAAATTTTCACTTTTGAGGAACCCTGCCTTTGTATCAGACACGCCATTTTCTAAAATTACAAATTGTCGTAACTCTTTTTTTTTAAATGGAATCATATATTTTTTTTAATTTCATATTATTCTGCATCTAATTTCCTACAAAAAATATTAAGCATACCCTATACCTAAAAGTGATATTTTTCAAGATATAAAAAAATTTATATTTCAAACGGTCCTTGAATACGAATTTGTTTTTGAATAGATAGCCATCACTGAAAAAATGCATCTGTCAATTAAACAATTAGTTTGACATGTAAATGGGAGGTGTGAATTACAAAAAACAAAAGAAGAAAGCCTATCATCAACGAGGAACCAAAAAGACATTGGTGAAGGAACTGGCATAAGCGAGAGGTCAGTACAAAGCATTCTGAAGAAAAATCGATATCAAGCATATCATATTCAGCTACATAAAGAACTGAGTAATACTGATTTTCAATTTCGTTCCGAATTTTGTTTCTGGGGAAGACAGAAAATACAGGAGGATCTTTCGTTTTTCCAATATATTTTATTCACGGATGAGGCGTCATCCCATAACAACGGATCTGCCAATAGGTACAATTTTCACTATTATTTACCTGATAATCCGCATGTTATGAGACAAGTTGATCATCAGCATTGAATGTCTGGGGCGGAATTTTTGGAAACCATGTTGTAGGTCAACATTTCTTCGAGGGCCATCTCAGTAGGTCTATTGTACTTCTTGCAAATTGAATTACCCGGAACGTTAGCTAATGTACCCTAACTAACAAGAAACAGGGTGTGGTTTTAACAAGACGGAGCACCTGCCCAATTTTCACAAGACGTGAGGGCATTTCATTTTTCCCAACCAGTGGATTGGTAGGAATGGACCCACCAAATGACCTGCTAGATCTAAGGATCTAACAAAACCTGAAATTGTTTATAAGGAATCACCAATAGCACTGAATATCATATGCTTGATATCGATTTTTCTTCAGAATGCTTTGTACTGACCTCTCGCTTATGCCAGTTCCTTCACCAATGTCTTTTTGGTTTCTCGTTGATGATAGGCTTTCTTCTTTTGTTTTTTGTAATTCACACCTCCCATTTACATGTCAAACTAATTGTTTAATTGACAGATGCATTTTTTTCAGTCATGGCTATCTATTCAAAAACAAATTCGCATTCAAGGACCGTTTGAAATATAAATTCTTTTATATCTTGAAAATTATCACTTTTAGGTATAGGGTATGCTCAACATTTTTTGTAGAAAATTAGATGTAGAATAATATAAAATTTAAAAAAATATATGATTCCATTTAAAAAAAAAGAGTTACGACAATTTGAAATTTTAGAAAATGGCGCGTCTGATACAAAGGCAGGGTTCCTCAAAAGTGAAAATTTTTAACACTGGTACATAAACAGTACTTATGACCAACCATAGGAAAAAGAAAATTTCTTAAATTTTAAATACAACGTCAGAATAATTTTTTTTTGTGAACCTCCGCTTATTACATTTTTTTCAGAAAAACGTCAATAACTCGGAAATGCCATATCGAAATTAAAAACCAAAAAAAGGTTTAAGTTATAAAATACTATCCAAATTATAAAATGAAAAAATATACAGGGTGTTCCATTTAAAAAATGTTTGCTTTTGTTATAACGCAAAATTGGGACACCCTGTATATTTGAAAATAATTTTACGGCATAGAGATTTTTAATTCAATAAATTTTTATATGAAACATTTTTTTCTATCTCTTACGAGAAAGGCGCTAGGAAAGCTTGACGCACTGTTGCAGGACCCTGTATATATATATATATATATATATGCCAAGTAAACATTCAATAAGTTTTTAGAAAATCTAGAAAAGCTGACCGGCAAAGCACAAAGGAAATTACTACAAAAAAACATAGCAGTTTCCAGCCTCTGAGATCATAGGAACAATAACGCCATAGAGAAATAAGCCAGGGAAAAGGGACTGAAATTATATGATAAAGATGTCGACCTTATATTGCGTTACATGGAGATTTCCAGTATATGTTAGTTTTAAATAAATAATGAAGACTCTAAATGTATCTTCAGGAGCGTTTAAGAAAACTGCAATTTGTTGATATCACGTACAGGATATATTACAAAGAAATGACTCAAATAAAGATTTACCTGAAAAGACTTATAAAGAGTCGACCAAGTATTATATTTGATATTTATTTATTCCGTTAATGTGTGAATTTAAGTATTTGTAAAACTTACAAATAATAAATGTATACAAACATTTACACTTCACCTCATCCTCTAATTAACAAAAAATTGTTTTACCACGGGTTAAGTGAGAATTTAATTTATCAAAAAGTATATTTGTGTCAAAGTTTTAATACTATTGAAATAGATTTTTTGCAAACAAATTTACTTAGAATGTGAATTTAAAGTCTAATATTTAATTTTAATATTTAAGGAAATTAATAAGGAATTGATATATTACCAATATTTCCATTATAATATTTTTCTGACATAAAGTAGAGAGATACATCTTTATTTAAGGTAGTATTACAATAATACGACATAAAAATTATTGTGCTGTTTCTCTTCTTAATTGGCCATCGACCAGTGGTCTTTCAGCCGCATAAAATTATTTTAATAGTTTATATATTAAATTTTCGTTTACTATTGCCTAATATAGATTTGTTATGTAAATTTTAAAATAAACTACTTAATTTATTACAATATAAATAATACTCTTATATCTTTTATTCAAACTACTTCATTTCACTCCACACTCATTATTGTTATTGATAATAGAAAAAGAAAATAAAGTGTGAAGAAATGATACAACATTGTTATTTGTATTGATTACTCTTCACAAAACTCAAACATCTATTATGTTTATACTTTAAAATACCTGCCTAAAAATTATGTAAATTAAAATCAAATTTGTGATTACAACTAACATAAGGCTTGATGGCGTACAAAGTGTTACATGGACAAATATCAATGAGTCGCACGAAGTCATACATATTGACAAACACCAATCAAAGACGTTTTATGACAAAGCACTCAAGACAATGATGAGTTTTTGCAGACATCGGAAAAGGCGTGCTTTTCAGATTTCTCACAGACATCGTTTTATAATTTGGGCATCATTTTAAACATAATCAAATATTATTTCAAAATGTTAATGTAATAAACAATGGAATGTGGGTTAAACACATTCCAATGAAAGCGATCGCGATGTTAATATTCAACAAATACAACCACTCACTGGCACTTAATACAACCAGTTATTAAAAACCAAGCTTGGAATAGGGGCACTTATAATATTGTCTGCACGAGATAATTACACCATCATAAAACCTCGTTTAGTTTTAATTAAGCACATTAGAAATGCGCGACTTCGCGTTGCGCCATTAATCATCCACCAACTGGAAGATGAAGAACGAACGCGCCGGGCAGATAGAAAGAAACATTTTCCGTAACAAATAACAAAAAGAAAAGAAAAATATATGCATCGCTTCCAGTAACAATTACAAAGAGTAACGTGATCATCGTGTAATCACTGTTAACACTTATTTTATTACCGCCCTCTTATTATCTCTCGAGGAGCGCGTGTGGGTGTTGAAGAAGGTACACCCTTTTTGCACGTATTTCACGCATCTCTCGAGGGTGATTTTCGGCGGGAATTAATTAACACCTGTTAGGAAGATTCTCACGTCTGTTCATCACTCAGGAGGTTGATGTTTATTATGCATTATGCACGCCGTTTGATCGCCAGAAGATTGAGGCGTGGTCGTCTTCAAAGAGGTACGCTAACAAGCCGATATGGGAAGATGTATCGATTTTATACGGTTACCATATTTTGCTAAATAATTAATCTATATCATAATAATTAATTGCTTATACTTACTAATATACGCGAATATATGCTAATAAGTTTTATGATCAAAAGATGGGTTAATATCGAGGATTGGTCGTGGAATATTGATTCATTTTATAATAGAAAGTTTGATAATGATTAATTGATAGTAATACAAATAAAAATAGATTATTGAGGACCTACAGGAAACATGGTCTTATTTAAATACAAACAGTTTGTAATAATAAGATAAAGATTAATAATATCATCAAAATAGTGATCGATGATCGAGATGTTGAAGAATTTGTTTTTAATGTATTCATCTGTAGAAGTTTGATTACAAAGACTGCAAATAATATTAGGTGTACGTCTCTCTATAATTAATTCAGATGGAAAATAACTTATGATTCTGTCTGCTCGTAGAGAATGATATTTACTTTTAAGTTGATTAGATAGGGTACTTTAAATTACTGATTTTTCTAATTATTTAAAATATATGATCTTAGTTTTATTTAATACATAAAATATATAATTAGTAATAATATAGACTAAATGGGATTTAATAAAATAAAACAAATAAACTGTTACAATAATTTTCACACTTATCTCTTGGTGAAACATTATGAAATGATAAGTAATCAATTGATGATAAACACTTGGTTTGTTACACTGATTTTTTTATATTTACTTGAGTAGTTTCGCTTGTTACTCTTGATAATGCTGTAACAAGCGAAACTTGTCGAGTGAATGTAAAAAATCAGTTTATCAACACTTTACCTATTAAATAAATTGTTTTTATTAAGAAGAAATAAGATAGCCAACTAAAAAATTTAGTGTGCAAATTTAAAATAATGTGTTTCTGTTTATTATTTGAAAAAAAATAATTAAAGGCATTGCTTTTTTGTACAAAAAAATGGATTAAAATATAGTCTTTCTGCTTGTCATGAATGCAGTTCTTGTCTCGATGAGCGATTTGCTTAAAAACTACTGAAACAAATCATCTGTTTATTAAGTTTTTGTCTTATGTAAACTCTTTGTTTTTTTATTAGGTGATTTCGTCTGTAATTTCAAGAATTTCTTAGATATTTATGCACGAAAGAGATACCAGAAAATCAATAAAAACATGTATCAGAGATAAAGTTGAGCAAAACTAGTGGAAAAGAGTATATTATATATTGTAGAAATACATTTCTTGAGTTACATGAGATTATTATAGTAATTTGAAGTACGTTTTTTAAATTGATTTCTTGTATACATAATTTTTTTAAGAAAGAAATCCAAAGATGAATAAATAATTAAATAAATAAATAAACATTGTATTGAAATACTAACACTTTTTTCACAAAGTGTATATTTCGAGTACAATGTACATCTAGTAAATAAAAACCAATTTGTGATCAAAGTGTTTCAATTTTACTATATTATATATTATTAATTAATAAATAAAATAAATAGAAAATGTATTCTATCACAAAAATTTGATTATATCAATATGTCACAAACATTTTTTTAATAGTTACAATTAATTTTGGGATAAATGCAAAAATAATTTTATTGCAATGTAAATTAAAACTACAGCTAAATTTGTATTTACTTGACTAAAGACCTTCAATAAGATCAACGCGGCAGGTGGCGCTTTCGGCTTGGGGAAAACCCGCAATTACACCTAATCACCAATAACACTTAACACCCTCGAATCTTCTTGAATTCAAGTAATTTATATTATGGGCATTACAACGGGAATAAAGCCTGTACCTGGAAAATAAACTTAAACCGAGATTTGTCTTGCATTTTCCTTTAATCTCTTTGGGGTGTTGCTGTTCTAGTTATTGTGAAATTCTTTGAAATTAGTTCCTGTATTTAGCGGCATGTTGATACCTTTATACACTGTTTAATTATTATAATTATGTAAAACGCGAAAAGTTGATAAAACATTTATTTTTTGTCTGAGTAGAGGTGTAGATAATCATCTAAGTAAGGTAAATTGATAAAATAAAGTTGGTACTTTTTGCGCAATTTTATTCGTTTTTAAACCTTGTATGGGTTGAAACCGGTCATGAATAAGAAATAGTGTGTGATAACAACTAAGTATATTTTATTAATCTACCTTTCTTAAAGTGTATTACAAAGTCATGGTCTCTAGCATCAATCAAATTTTATAACTGTTGTTAGTAATTTGCCATTAAATTTTAAATATTATTTTGTATATGTTGATAATTGTATATTTATTTTTTTTTAAGTTGAAGGTAATTTATTATAAAATTACGATTACAGATTTAATATTATAAGGAAATTTTATAGTTTATAGTTTTGATTATGAATGATTCACAGTGGCTATAGCAAATATACTATTCATTCAACTGGATTTTTCCAGAGTTTTTTAATGTCGTTAATTTATTTGTTTCTAAATGTATTTTTTAAGAAAGAATAAATAATCTCTAGCATAACTCAATAAAGAAATTGCCGAAGGCAATAAATAAATCAATAAAATAAATATATACATATTTTTATTTAAATAATATAACGGTCTAAAATTGACACAAATTAATTCAAATATATTTAATTGATAAGCAGAAAAATTATTTGTAATATTAAATTTAAAAAAAATGCATAAAAAGGTTTTAATTATCAAAGTAATAAATAGAACTAATTCTTTTGAGCGTTTTTTTTTACATTATTACAATGCAAAAACTACAGAATCAATTAATCCATATTTAATTTACTAATTTTAATTGGTTTATGCAATTTTTGTACTAAATTATTTCAAGGAGCTTTTGTTTGAAAACCACACATTTCACAAAAGCTGTAGTTGACTATTTGTTATTCATTTAAATATACTTTCTGTTTAAAATAAGCCTCTAGAAAATTTATAAACTATACTAATAAAAAAGGTTAACGTAATAACACAGGAATCCGAAAACAATCAATCCGAACTACTTTGTATAATAGAATATAAAAAGTCAAATGATGTAAGTATTTTGATTATTATAAATAAAAATTATTTGTAATAATTAATAACCAGATTAAAAAATATTCCAGATTTAAATAATATATTATAATATGTTGTATTAGCTTCTATATAAAAATTAGTAATTCTCATTTGAACATGAATCACTATTGGCTGCATTAATAGTAATTCATGTTCAAGTGTGTCAAGCACTTTGCTGAAGCTTAATCGTGTTAATGTAGAAAGCCAAATTTAACTCATGAAAAATATTAGTTGTGATTCTTCAACTAAATGCTAAAATAATTAGAACTTGAAATTGTTTAATTTTTGAGATGTGATATTATTTTGGTCGAAAAAAGAACGCAAGTGATTGTATAAAATTTTACATCTCATATTTTCAGATTAATTGAAGTCAGAAACAATCTTCAGATTCTTATAAATCAATGCCTAAGTTAGGATTGGAATTTTTGCACTAGATTGAATAACAGATGAATTCCTAATACCTAAAACTGTCAATAGTTATATATAGAATATGTAGGGAAAGTATTGTTTTTGTGCAGGAAAATGTCTGTGGGCACTGTATCACAAAAACGAATTATCCGTTTGAGATTAAACTTTAAATTTAGGATTTTATCATTAAATACTGGAACTAAAAAGATAAACATTCATAAACTGGAAGTGCATGTTCACTCGAGGCGTTTTTTAATTATTTTCGATATTTTTCTAAATTTGAAAAATATTACATGTCTTTTCAAACAAAAATTATAGGGAATAAGAAACTGAACAAGTTTTATTATGACATGTTTTTCGTAAAGTTCTTAATTTGTGAGAAAAAAAATTACTTTAGAATTTTTCAGAAATTAGAATTCAGAATATTTTCTTCTAAATTTCTATAATTTTCTCAGATGATCCATACTTTTAGTTTTTTTTTTTTATATTTAAGTTTCTAGAATTTCACAAGATTCATTTTAGATTTATAAAACTTTTTTTGAGGATTCTAGAAGTGTACAGTATTTTTTTCTTATCTAATAAATAAATAGATATTTCCAGAATTTTTAGCAAAGATTTTATTCGAGAATTCTAGATTATTCAGAAAGCTCTCCCAAGATTTTGTTTAACTTTACAATTTATTAGGATATTATCTTCAAAATTTTCAGGTAGTTTCAGGAATTCCTCCTCCATATTTTCAGTTTTTTTCGTCATTCTTTCTAAAGAATTTTGATCGAGGATTCTAGAATTTTTCAGTACAAGTCTACAGTAATTTTTTCTTCATATTTACAGTTAGCAAAAGTCTTATTAGGGAGTTCTAGATTTTTTAGTTCGTTTCAATATTTATAGAATTTTGTTTGAGACTGTTTCCAGTAATTTCTCTTCCAGATTTTAATATTGTCTTATAAATTGCAAAGATTTCCTTCAGTGCTCAAAAATTAAAAAAAATCTTTTACAGAACTGTAGACTTTTTTTTACAAATTTCCAGTAACTTTTATTCAGATTTGGAGGCTATAGATTTTTCTAGAAAATCTGTTCCTAGAAATCTAGACTCTTTTCAGTTATTTCCAGATATCAAGATGGTTTTTTTAAGCTGTCTTTTAAATTGCGAAGTTTTTAGAATTTATTTTCTAGAAATGTAGATTTTTTTGTAGAATTTGGGACATTTCCAGTAAGTTGCGAAGATTTAAATGAAGGCTTTTTTAGAAAATTTTGTTTTAAAAATCTACCCTTATTTTCGAGAGTAATAATTCCTTCTCCACATTTCAATTTTTTTTTTCAACTAAATCGCGAGGCTCTTGAATTTTTAGAATTTTCCTCTGGAAATTTAGATTATTTTCTCGAGGGTTCAGGAAATTTCTAGAAATTTTCTAGAGTTTAAGATTATTTTTGAAGTCGTCTTTCAAATTGCAAAGATTTTCTTTGAGGCATTAGGATTTTCTAGAATTTTTTTTTCTAAACGTTTAGAGTTTAGAAAATGGCCAATAAATGCTTCCCCAAATTTTTTTTTGTTTCAACTTCATAAATTGCGAAGATTTTCTTTCATACTCTAAATGTTTTTAATTCGTCTTATTTTCGAAAATTCAGGTAAATTTCAGTAATTGCTTCTCTAGAATTCAACATTTTGTTTCAACTAGAGGCAATAAAAATATTTAGATAGTTCTAAATTGAGGAATGTTTCTTGGATAGTCTAGAATTTTTTAGAAAATTTTCCCCTAGGAATCTTTCCTTAGTTTCGAGAGAATTGAAGGAATTTCCATTAATTTCTATTCCCGATTTCAAGTTATTTTTTCAAGTGGAAAATTTAGAAATCTAGACTTTTTTCCAAGAGCTCAGGAAATTTCGAGAAATTTCTCCTCCAGATTTCAAGGTTATATTCTTATCTTTTAAATTGCAAAGATTTTCTTGAAGGCTCTAGAACTTTTTAGATAATTTGCTTGTAGAAATCTTTTCTTGAGGGTTCAGGAAATTTTCAGTAATTTCATTTTTTTTAGGTCCTAGATTTTTTAAATTTTGTTTTTCTAAAATCTAGACTTTTTCCAAGAATTCAAGAAATTTCCACTAATTTATTCTCTAGGTTTCAAGATTTTTTAATTCAACTCGTTTTCTAAATTGTGAGGATTTTATTGGAAGCTCTAAAATAAAAAAAAAAGATTCGTTTAGAAATCTAGATTTTGTTTAAAAATTAAAAAATTCTAATAATTCCTTCTATAGTATGGATTACCACGTAGTAACGGTTGCAACCATTGTCTTTA
The DNA here is from genome assembly GCA_963969525.1 of Ontholestes murinus. Classification (NCBI taxonomy): domain Eukaryota; kingdom Metazoa; phylum Arthropoda; class Insecta; order Coleoptera; family Staphylinidae; genus Ontholestes; species Ontholestes murinus. The sequence continues at coordinate 54,070,335 of OZ018395.1, forward strand.
TCAAAAATTTTACTTTGTCAATTTTCTTTTATTCAAATTATGTAATTAAAGTTATTGAAAACCGCGTGGCGATCAGTAATTAAAGTTAATATGAATGTAGGGTGGGTGGGTGGCCTCTAATCCACCCTCCAATCAGTAAAACATAAGCGAGGGTTTTAATTAAAAGTTGTAAAACATAAATAAACATAACATTATTGCAAAATTTAATAGATTTATTCAAACAAATTTTTAAATTTAAGATATATTTAGAAAAATAAGACAACTTTTCAAACAGAATTTAAAGAAAATGAAAAAAAACAGTTTTATTGAAATATTTTTTTTGTAAAGTTCTTAATTTAAAAATGTTTTTGCTTATTGCTAATAAACTATAGGAGCTAATTGTAAAGAATTCAAAATTGAGCAAATTATTTAGAATAACCTCATGGATTTCAAGAAAAATATAGGGAAAGTATTATGATGGCCACATCACCATTTTGTATTTATTTATTTATATTTTTCAACTAATTTCTTGTGTTTTAATTTCTATATTTTTTGTGTCAAGTGAAGCGACAAATGAAGACGTGACTTCTGCTTCGAATTTTTTAGTTATTTGGAGTAAATAAACTGACCTAATTGTTAACAGATTCCGTCGCCCATTTTGTCTTTGTCTTAAATTATATCCACATCTCCAAATTACATTATTATTTATTCTACTTGAAATCTTATTTCAAATTCATTAAAGAAATCAATGTATTATAAGGTTACAAAGGTATTTTCATCATTCAATTTGGAAGAAAAAGTTACATTGGATTATATTCCAGCATTACAACGAATTAAACAAGCATTATTAACAAAAACAAATAAAACATTAAAATAAATGAAAAATTAATAAAACACTTCAACTTCAAATATAGAGTGTTATACAAACAAAGTTGAAGTGTTTTATTAATTATTCAAACATGTATAACGAAGTAGAAGCTTCTTACATTAACAAAATAAATTAAAAACATATATTGATGTCAAGACTTTTGCTTCTGTAACAAGTGAGTCTGTAGTTACACTAATTTCAATAATATATCTTAAATTATTTGAATAAATTTTATCAATGAATATATTAAAGAATAGACACTATAACATAAATATTATAAAGAAGAATACAACATTCTTTATAATATTGTGGCCACTGCAATAGAATCCCTAATTTAAATTTAGAATAAATATCAGCAAACTTGTTATACGTGATTTCGCGATATGTGTCTTTAAAACACCAAAATAATTTATTTTTAATATTCTTTTTCCTATTAAATGCTAGAGAAAGGAATTAAAATCTGTAATTGTATATTTATTTACATTTCACAATATACCCCATACACCAAATGTTCACAAAACGGTAACAAAAACAAAATTACAATTTTAACGAAAAATTGATTACATTAAATTTTAATACTCTATGATTTAAACCGTTTTTTTCCGTTATATATACGAACTTAAATGTCGAGTGTGTAAATGATGGGTGTTTGATTTGTGATATTTTCTGGTTGCAGTTTGTTTGATATCCTTTATGAAAAGTTTGTTTTATCAAACAATAATGTTCTAATCTTTTTATTTATGATTAGCATAATATTTTCGTAGTAAGTATATTTACAAAAAAAATCTTTTAATTCAAAATAAAGGACTATTTAAAACAGAAAGACCGATGGTCAATAATCCAAACGGATGGGCCTTTATTACTTACTCATTTATCCAAATTATATAATTCTACTATATAAAGATTCTCTAGAAAAATCAGAATCGTTGTTATGAGAATTTTTGTCACCATACAATTCTTTATTCTTTATTGTCTTTGTTTCTCCTGCTTACAAAATTACAAACAAATATTATATGATATACATACATTTAATAAAAAATACTACACTGTTTACCAATGTTCTTCCACTCAAACCCACGTTCTTCCTTAGGCAGGTGATATTCTTTTGATATTTTCGGAGTTCTTTCAATTTATTTATAAGCAAATATGCTTCATTTTGACCCTTTTGTGGGATATTTTAGACGAAGTCTATTGTGTCATTTTGACATTTATTTATTTATTTGTTACACCCAAATTACTTTTGTATCAATCAATATCTATCGAGGTATTAGACAAAGATAATTGTTTCAATAAGTGATCTGTTTTGTAGGCTTAGTAAAACTTATTGATTTACGAAATGTTTTCGTGTTTATTCTAATTATTAATTTTGTTATGATTTCTTCATAAAATAAAAAATGGTGATGTGGCCATCAAAATACTTTCCCTATATTTTTCTCGAAAACTATGAGATTATTCTTAATTATTTGCACAATTTTTAATTCTTTATATTTACTTGTTCTATAAAATTCATTTAGCTCCTATAGTTTATTAGAAATAAGCAAAAAAAATCAAAATTTTTAAATTACGAACAAAAAAATGTTTCAATAAAACTTTTTCAGTTTTTCATTCTCTTTAACATTTGTTTGAAAAGTTATGTATTATTTTTCAAAATTTGTTTGAATAAATCTATTAAATTTTGCAATAATATTATGTTTATTTACGTTTTACAAATTTTAATTAAAACCCTCGCTTATGTTTTACTGATTGGAGGGTGGGTTAGAGGCCACCCACCCACCCTACATATACATATTAACTTTAATTACTGATCGCTTCGCGGTCTGCACTAACTTAATTACAAAATTTGAATTAAAAAAAATTGATAAAGTAAAATGTTTGATAAAGAGAATGGTTGCGACCGTTGTAATCCATACTTACTTACAATAATTTGTGGTTAAAACATATTGAATTTTTCAATTCATTGAAAGAAGGTCTTATTAGAATTTTTTTTAATTTTTGAAAAAAGTCTATATTTCTAAACAATTTTGTTTTTTAATTTTAGAGCTTGCAATAAAATCTTCACAATTTAGAAAGCGGGTTAAATTAAAAATTCTTGAAACCTAGAGAAGAAATTAGTGGAAAATTCTCGAATTCTTGAAAAAGTGAGTCTAGATTTTAGAAAAAAAATTCCTAAAAAGAGAAATTACTCAAAATTTCCTGAACTCTAAAGACAAATCTAGATTTCTACAACCAAATGTTCTAAAACGTTCTAGAGCCTCCAAAAAAATCTTTGCAATTTAGAAGATAAGAAGATAACCTTAAAATCTGGATGAGAAATTTCTGGAAATTTCCTGAACCCTTGGAAAAAGTCTAGATTTCTAAACTAATATTTTCTAAAAATTCTAGAGCCTCCTAGAAATTTAGAAGATCAGTTGAAAAAAATTTCGTGAAATCGGGAAGGGAAATTACTGATTCTTTAAAGTTTCTCGAAAATAAGAAAAAATTTCAAGGGAAAAATTTTCTAAAAAAATCTAGACCTTCCAAGAAAGATTCCGCAATCTAGAACTTTCTAAATAAGTTTATAGCCTCTAGTTGAAACAAAATGTTGAATTTTAGAGAAGCAATTGCTAAAATTTACCTGAATTACCGAAAAGAAGACGAATTAAAAACATTTAGTGTCTGAAAAAAATCTTCTCAATTTATAAGAAAAATTGAAAAAAAACATTTAATTTTGGGAAGAAGTTATTGGCCATTTTCTAAACTCTAAATTTTTGGAAAACAAAATCTAAAAAATCCTAATGCCTCGTGGAAAATCTTTGCAATTTAAAAGACGACTACAAAAAAACTCTTGAACTTCTACATTTCTAGAAATTTTTTTGAAAACTCTAAAAACTTCGCAAGGTGTCTTGAAAAAAAAACAATCTTGTAATCTGGAGAAATGACTGAAAATAGTCTAGATATCTAGGAACAGATTTTCTAGAAAAATCTATTGCCTCCAAATCTGAATAATTCTCGAAAAAAGTCTTAAGTTCTGGATAAGATTTTATTTTTATTTTTAAGCCCTGAAAGAAATCTTTGCAATCAATTTATAAGACAATATTAACATCTGGAAGGGAAATTACTGGAAACAGCCTCAAAAAAATTATATAAATATTGAAACGAACTTTCTAAAAAAACTCCCGAATAAAACCTTTGCTAAAAATTCTGGAAATATGAAGAAGAAAGTACTGTAAACTTTTAGAATCTTCTAAAAAAGTTCTAGAAATCTACAAGGAAAACTTGTCAAAAATTCTAATCCTCGATCAAAATTCTTTGGAAAGGAAGATGCAAATAACTGAAAATATGGAGAAGAAATTCCTGAAACTTCCAGAAGCCTCTAAGTAAGTTCTAGAAATTTAGGAAAATAATACTTAATAAATTGTAAAGTTAAACAAAATCTTGAAAGAACTTTCTGAAAAATCTAGAAATATCTATTTATTTATCAGATAAGAAAAATAAATTACTGTACACTTCTAGAATCCTCAAAAAAGTTTTTATAAATATAAAATGAAAAATTCTAGAAACCTCAATATAAAAAAACTAAAAGTATGGATCATCTGAGAAAAATTTTACGAAAAACCTGTCAATAAAACTTTTTTTTTGAAAAATTCTAAAGTTAAATTTATTTCTCACAAATTAAAAATTTTACGAAAAACATGTCTCAATAAAACTTCTTTTGTTTCTCATTTCCTTTAAAAATACATAACACTTTTTTAAACAATAATATTTAGTGTTGATAATCAGGAGTCCATCTATTGAAAAAATATATCAAGTTTCTCATATAGAAAGCATATTCATATATATGAGAACTTTTATTGAGATTTTTTTTTAAATATTGTTATCTTTAATCTTAAAGTAAATTGTAAATTATGTCTGGTTAGTTAAAATTACAGTAAATAAAAAGTAATCAGTGATACAAGTTTAAGACATTGTTATTTGAGTTTTTATAATTTATTACAAAATTATGGCCTTAAACATTATCCAATTAACCGTTTTAAATCATCTTTAATTCAACACAGAATTATGAGCATTTAACAAAAGCATATTTTGCTCTATTATATTTTTTCCTTTAATTTTTTGAATACATTTAATATTATACACAATAAAATTATTGATAATTGATACTTGTTGGGCTACACTCTTGAAGGAACTAGATATGCAAATTTGGTGAAGTAAGGCACTGTTATGTTCCATAGGTTTATTATCAGTTTAAACTTTGAAAATGATGGAATACGATCGAAACACGTGCCAGTTAACTGATAATAAAACTATGGAACATAACAGGTGTTATTACTACAGACTACAGCAATTCCATGTTTACTTTCCCTATATGAAATATAGTTTTTGCATGTTGTGGTACTACAATTTTTTAGACTCTTTATCAATCAATACAGTCATAATAACTGATATTATGTATTGTACTACTATTTTATATAATATTCATCAATGATAAATTTCTGTCATATCGAATAAATCTACAAATTGTAATAAATAAGATAAATAACACTTTTTGGAAATTTGAAGACTAATTCAGGTTTAACCTAGAACTTTTGGATAAAGACAAGTTACTACGTGGTAATTCATGTTTTATTTATATAAAGATAAGTTGTATTTATGTATAAATAAAGATAACATTATAATACATTTGGAAGAAAATTCCAGGGAATAAAGTTCAATATGTATAGGATGATAAAAATTTAGGCGAAATGTGGAAGAGCTATATACGCACTTTTTATGATGAAAAACGTTTTATTCTGATGAATAAACCTAAATTACCATTTTTATAGAAATGTTGAAGTTACACCAAAATAGCGTGCAGCAATTTAATGTTATACAGAGAAATTGATCATTCAGTTCTAGAAGTTATAAATTAAAACAAAGCCCTTGCTATAGGTCACTAATAAAGAAAAGAAGTTGATGTACAAAAAAGATAAATTGAAGCAGATGAAGAAGAAGGTGGATGTACTCAGGATAATGGGAAGTATCAAGCCCCTATTGAAGAGAAAACTATGTTAGGTAAGTAAATTATTGACTACTTAATCTTATAATTGATACTTGCTTTGCTACACTCTTCATTAAACATATAACTCACTGGATAGGAATTAGGAATGATAAGTCTTATGTTAAAAATGTATTTAATGTTCTTTATTTTCCCTGTACGAAGACAAGTATTGTGATCGTAATACTTTCTAAAATTTCTTTCAACGTAAATATCGTTTTGGGATAAGCACCATTTAACAAATTTAAAAAAATGTGTGTGTAACTTGAGGTTTTTTGTTTTTAAGTTATCAATTGAATATTAGGGTATTGTTTTATTACATTAAGACATTTTAAAAATAATAGAACATTATTAAATTACAGGATTAATTGGAGAAAATTGTTTCATTTTTAATCTTAATAATGATTATGTGTGTGTTGCAACATATATATATATATTCTAAAATGATGCAAAATATACTGTATGTGAATAAATATTTGATTTCACAAATAATTCTCATTTATTTTATGTTAAATTTATGAAATACATAAGGTGATATAAACAAATATACAATTCATGTTTTAACATGCTATGCGAGCGAATCGCCTTTCATAAAATATTCTTTCACTTGAATTTATTTATGCTTTTCGGTTTACCATGGCGATTCATACAAACATTTATTTGGCAAATATTTACAATAAATTCATTTTTATTATATTATTCTTATACAGTCATATTAAAACTTTCCTAAAACTTCGACAGAAACTCTTATAGATAATAAAATTATGAGTTCAGTTATACTTATAATTTCGAATTGAAATACTGTCTCGTGTAAGTTCATTTCGAATCAATTTTAAGCGAACAATTGATTGATAAACCAATAATATCCTCGTGTCTTGTTCAAATAATAAATAAGAAAGTCAAATACAGCTGCCCTTCACTTCCTTATCCATTTGATTAAATATGAACATATGAATTTGAGGTAATTCAATAGTACTCACTTCCGATTCAGACTTAGGTATTTTAGATAAATAGTAGAAATTATCTGCGCGGCAACTTTTTATAAACAATAATTGTATAAAAATGATATTTTTAATTTCCAGAATAGTGTATAACGTAATTTTAATATCACGTAAAATATTTCTTCGTGTAGAATTATTTTTAAATAAAATAATGATAAAAATAAATAAGTGTTCAGGTTGAAAGACTAATGGTCTATGGCCAATAGAAAAGAACAAGAAGAGAAGAAGCATAGTAATTTTCCTATTATCAGATGCCATACTATCTTCCAATAAATATGTTTATCTCTCTCTAAATAAGTGTTCATTGATTTATTAGTTTTAGAAAATATTGATTACTTAAAACTTAATAAATATACTAGTCAGTCATATATTTTGGCATATGCACATAATGTCATTTCTTATTGAGTGTGATATTCAATTAGACTTACTATACCTGCTTTTCCTTCTTGCAGAAAATAATTTTGGTAATCACATTCATATTTGACGATGAAAGTTCAGAGCCATCTGGTATTGTTTCCTTAAACTTCGACTGTCCTCACTATGGAAGTACACTCTGTTCGGAAACTTATTCGTTGAAGGAAAGCAATTATAAACATTAAATATAGTTCTCAAAAATATAAACAATTACCAAATATATAATTTACTTTAAAAATTTAATATTAATACGAAAACTAATTTTTCTTCGATATTCACACACTTCCATTGTTTAGAATCCTACTTCGGCTAATAATTATTATAATGGTTTTTCTAAAAATAATCAAATTAATTATACTACATTTATCGAAATTTTTCCATCTTTTGTAAACCTTAACATTAATCAATCATCAAACATTAGATTATGTCACAGCGTGCTGGGCACTCACCGTTTTCATAAATAAAATCTTGGATGATGATACGCGCTGAATTACGATTCCGGCCGATTATTAAAATTCTATATTCCTTCAAGTATCGTATTTCGTGTTATTTATACTTTCCACCGTTTCCAACAATTATCTAAATTAATGGCGTTGACAGAGGGGCCGTGGGGATGCGGCGAACCTCGGGGGGTACGGCCGTGTAGAATTACGTAAAAAAATACATATTCAAACTACTGTTTTTCGGTGTACGTTTCCAAAGTAATTAAGCTCCTGTCGTGGCTACTAACTACTACACATCAGGAATTATGAAAGGCCGACATGAGTAATGAGGCTGTTAAAATACAAACCAGTATTCTTGTATTCTTTAGAGGAAATATTATTGCTGCTATCCGAGGTATTTATTATATTTATTACAATGCTATAAAAATTTGCGAGGTGTTTTTACTTTTTATTGCAGGTTTTAATAGGTGAAGCTGTAAAAAATTATAAAAATGCACCTACTTTAAAGCGAAGGTGTTAATTTTCAATAGTATTTCATACTTTGATTAATATCTTTTATAATACTGTATTGACATTAATATTAAAATATAATGAATACATAATGATTACAAATACAGTAGTCCTCAATAAATTTTACCCGTACCTATAAATTTTAGACACTTTCTTTTGTTACAAAAATCTAAAAATAGTAACAGTAGTGATTAATCATTAACAACGTCTTTTTAAAGTAAGGCTGTTTGTGTATTTATGTCAAAAAAATAGACTCATTACTTGAAAAGATTGCGCCATCTATCTAAAATACTGTTAATTGTATCCCAATAGCGAATGGTACCTGTTGCAACCCGGATCAACAACCCTTCATTTTTCGGTTACAATCATATGCGCTCACCAACTTCAAATATTTTTCTTTTAAAACAATCGATTTTATTTTATTGAAGATTTGATGTGAGTGATTTTTTTTCAATAATATTAACTTTACTGCTTCTCTTAATAATAATATGGATTCAAAGGTAGCATACTTTTTTTACCTACGATTTATTTTAAACTTTACGACAAGCTTCCAAAGAAATGAAAGACCTTAATAAGAAAAATAGGGCTGAAAGACCACCAGTCGATAGCCAATAGAAAGAACAAGAAGAGAATAAGCATAATTGTCTTATTATCAGATGTAATACTACTAAGGAAATTAAGATTAGTTATAATAGATATTCTGTTAACTACATACGAGCGCCATCTGCAGACATTTCGCTGAAGTATAAAATGTTAAATTTGTCAAAGCGATAACGGAATATTAATATATAACTACTAAATATTAAAACAGATCAGCAATTGAGCAAAGATCCAACTGATGAATAAAAAGATTACGATGTTGGATAAGAATACACTTTAGATTCAAACGTGCAAATAATTTTAAATCAAACTCGTTTTAGATGGTTTTTATCAAATAATTTAGAACCGAAATAATCAAATTTATTTTCTAATTAATTATTTTTCTATAACCACCTAAAAGATATATTATATTTTATTAATGATAATTTTAATTATAGCATTAAAGGTAAATGTCGGTCATAAAACAGCTTAAAAAATAGTGTTGGTGGGAAAGGGATTGGAGGGTGGTATAGAGGCCACCCACCCTCCCTACATATTTGTTTAAACTCTAATTGGAAACAGTGTTTTAAGTTTGCAAACATTTAAAAACAAAAAAGTTTGATTGTTGTTTAAAAATAATTTAAAAACAGTGTTCCAGTTAAACTTTAAAATTATCGACGGTGGGTGGATGGTCTCTATCCCACCCTCCAATCTCAATATTATTAACAAGAGTTTTCCGTTATAAATAGACAAAAACACTCAGAGTTTATAATTTATTTTTTTAAATTTAAATTCAATTCTTTAAATAGAAGTTATTTGATTGTATCCTATTTCTTATCTAATTAAATAATTTGTTATACATTTGTAAAGCAAACTAACAATTAATAATTTATACATAATTTAAACATAAGTTTAAATTATTAAACTTTAAAATGAAACGTAAAATATGCAGGATATTTTATTATAATCTGTAACTTCATGCAGTAAATATTAAAAAAATAGTATTTAATTATTGAAGTAGGTCAGAAGTTCGTTACAATTAAACAATTTGTGTTTATGGAATGGAATTTGAAGGAAAAAATTAATTATCTTGCCCATTATTGGCTATTTACAGTGTTACGAGTTTCGCGATAAACAATAATACATGTTCACTGCTCTAATTATATCGAATTTCAATTTCATATAACAAACAATTATAACAATTCTTAATAATTCTTCTAAAATGTTTTAAATAATAATACCAAAACAGTAATATTTTCTACCTGTAAATTTTCTATGATACGTCCTCATATAAGACTACCGGTATAATTAATAATTACAAAATTAATAACAATTATTATTAATTAATAATAAATATTATTAACTTTCTATTTATTAAAATTATTATTTAAAATATGTTACTTATATTAGTATGCACTGTTATAATTGTTGGTATATGAAATTGAAATACGATATAAATAGGGCACTGAACATGTATTATTGTTTATCCGTATCAAATTTCATAGGCAAAAAAAGTCGGAAATTCGTCATTCCCGATAGCGAGTATGCCGCGAGTCGCGCAGACAAATGTAAAATCGTGTCATCTTATGTGCGGGCATATGCGGTGACATATGCGGTCGCAAGTGCGCGCACGTCAGATGACATGTGCGTTCGCACTTTCGCGAAACTCGCAACACTGGCTATTTATAACTGCAAACCCTGTAATAATGATTCTAGGGTGAGATAGTAGCCATCCATCCATACTACCTATTTACTTAAACTCTAATTACAAACAGTGTTTTTAAATTATTCTTAAACAATAATCATAATTTTTGATTCCCAACTTTTACAAATTAATAATATTATTTATAATTTGAGCTTAAATATATATGTAGGGTGGGTGTCTACTTTCCCATTCTCCAGTCACAACATTATCAACAAAAGTTTGCTGTTGTAAATAGCCAGAAATGCGCATAATTTCATAGTTAAATTAAAACAAAAATAGTTTGATTACAGCCCACTTCTGACCTACTACAATAATTGATGCCGTTTTATCTCAAAAACAAAGTTTAACTTTAAATTATCCATACGTATGTAGGGTGCTTTGTGGCCACTATTAACCCCCCCAATAATTAAAACATAAACAAGGGTTTGTCTTATTAGTTTATTAAAAATTATTAAATACAAAATGTTTTCGTATTTTTAATTATTATTAAAACTCGTCTAAAACAGTTGGATGAATTGACTATTTTGAAGAAATTTCTAATTAATAACCCTGGTGGGTGTTTAATTGATTGGAGGGTGGGATATTGGTCACCCACCCACCCTACATATACGTGGCTAATTTAAAATTGAACTCTGGTTATGTGTTTTATTTATATCAACACAATGAGCATCGTTTTGATGTGTACTTGCTCATTTGCGCTTTCTTGGGGTGAGGGGGATGATTTTGTGTGTCATTTGCTGCTCTTTCTTTTCGATTACAAATTAAACATTTTGAATCAAATCCAACAATGTTTGTTGATATCGCGAATCTTGAAATTCTTTCTGTTCTTCCATCAATACTTTTGGCACAAGCTTCGCACAGACTTTGAGCATTTGCAGATTCTTGATCACTAATCCATATGTTGCAAATGTGGTCAAGTTTGGGGTATCGGAATCGCGGTCCCGATTCATGTTTTCGTCGATTCTGGCCGCTGTTGTGCTTCAACGGGGTTGGTCGGCGATTTCTTCTATTTGAATACCGTATGCTATCTTCCAGACTATCTCATTGAAATACAGTTATTTTTGAAGGCCTCTTAAAGCATCTGGAACCTTTCGGTTGCATTCAATAAAAATAGAAAAAAACTAATTGACACCCAACAACATAGTCCTACATCACCGTCCGTTAACATAGTGTACCAAAATGTGCGTGTCATATGATCATGATAACTACGTATTAACAGAGAAGTGGCTTCACCCTGCTGTCAAAAATAGTGAATTATTTACTGATGTTATACAATGTCTACAGAACTGACCGGAATTATGGTAGAGGTGGGGGTGTTCTCTTAGCAGTTCATAACAAATTATATTCTGAAAGTTTGGTTTTCAATCTACAAGCTTGCGATACCAATGAACTCATAGCCATAAAAATTAAACTTAATGAACGCATTTATGTGCTTATTGGTGTCTATATAAAACCGTCAACAAGTATTGATACATATAACTTCTTCTTTGAGCAAATTGAGCAACGTTTCTTAAATCAAAATATTGTTATTATTGGTGACTTTAATATACCAGGCTATGTTAATAATACATCATTAGCGTCACTGATTTCATTAAATGCCTTCCTAAAAATAAATAATCTTACCCAAAATAATAAGGTATTAAATTCAATGGATTCGGTTAAACAAGTGGATCTAACAAAAACATTTGATAGGTTAGATCATAGTTTGCTAATTAAACGCATATATCAATACGATATCAACCTTAGTATAGTTTCAACAATTGCCAGTTACTTAACTAACAGACGATTTCTGGTCGAAATAAATGGCTACAAGTCCCGCTTTCGTACAGTAGACAGTGGGGCTCTTCAGGGATCCAACTTAGGTCCCCTATTGTTTTTGTTGTATTTTAACGATATCTGCAAGTACATGACATGTCCAGTTTAAATGTACACCGATGACTTAAAAATCTATAAAGCAATCGCTTCATGATTGCATACAATTGCAATCTGATATTAACACGTTCAATGAATGGTGCTTTAATAACAAGTTATCCGTAAATATCTCCAAATGTAATGTTATGACTTTTTCCCGTTAAGTTGATGTACACAAATTTGAGTACACTATTGGTAATACTATTATTAATCGTTGCGTGGAGTTAAAGGATCTTGGTATCACATTCGACTGTTCGTTGCGATTTGACTTACATATTAATAATGTGGTTAAAAGTTGCTATAGAATGTGGAGATTTAACATTCGCAATTGTAAAGTGTTCAGGAATATTGATGTAATGAAAACGTTAGTCTCTTCGTATATTGTATCTAAACTCACCTATTGTTCTGTTGTCTGGTTACCGATGTACTTAAAATATATAAATTTGCTTGAAAGTGTTCAGAAACGGTTCTTAAGTAAAGATACTTTATTAAAAATGGCACATACGATTTCCAAATTTCATATGTTGATCTATTGCGAGAATTTGACTATATTTCCGTTTATAACAGACATTTATACATTTCGCTATGTTATTTATACAATTTAATCCATTATAAAATAGATTATCCTCAATTTCTATCACAATTTAAGTTTCATGTACCTAGGATATCGTCACGCTATTCTAAAACCTTTACATATTATACCTCCAATACTAACTATTGCCTGAACTCCCCCGTTTATAAGTTGTCACGCGCGTAAAATGAAATTCAGCATTCTAGTGATATCTTCCAGCCATTATACAAATATACTCGATGCCATGAAACAATAAATAACACATTATATACTTAGTTTAAGGTATTAGTATTATATTATCTATCTAGTATTATATATTTTTTTACTGTTTTACTATTTAGTTATAGCTAAAAACTGTAACTTTAGTATATATCCCTGTAAGTGGACTGTATGTCTGTTGGGTGGAAATCAATAAATAAATAAATAAATAAATTCTTTCCATGCCGCATACAAAACTTGATTGTCTATCGTTTTCCAACAAAAGTAAAAAACCACACTTAACGCTGAGGCACGTCCTTCCACTCAGACTGCTCGGAGGAAGCTGGCGATTGGACTGCATTCGAACAGCAGTCGCTTTACAACATTTCCCGACCCATTTTACCTTGCTGCTATGGATAGTCACGCCGCAATAAAATCTTGCGCACTACTTTTATAATACACCCTGTATGCAGGTACCTAACAAATATTGTTAAGTTCATTAAATGCAAATTAATATATTAACAAAAATATAGTGCTTCAGATCAGCCCTTGTCATTTATTGATTGTGAAGTACTTTATTTTAAATTACTAGAGAAAAACCCACATCATTCCAAATTGTAGTTTTTTGTCTAGAAATTTGTAAAGTAAACATTTTTGTTATTTTTTTATATTTCTATGGTTGTAAGCTAAAAATTAAACTTGGCCATCTTCCTACTGAAGCCTCTACCTTACTATATATTTAAACATATAAAATACACCGTAATTACTTTGTATAAAACGGCTGCGAGTTAGGGATTTCAACCAACATAGGTGTAGGTCTCTTGCCATCATCTTAAATTGCTCTAAAACTATTTGTCTCCTTCGCTGAGGTCTATTAAAGTTTTCGATCTGATATAAATTTTTGGCCTCAAGTCAGTGCTTGTCCACAATTAGCAATCTTTGTTGCTCTAATTCATTGTTTAATTTTACTTAGGGTCTTATTAAAGGTACCTTCTAATATCTTTACAAAAAATTCTAACAGAGGATTCGAAACCAGCTGTACACCAAAAGCAACATCACCTATTCTTGGTCGATATTCTAGGAGGGTACCTCCTTGACTTTTTTGTAACTATCTGGCTCCCGGAACGCTAATCGCTCTTTTGTAGTTGGAATGTTAAGTATCTTAGTTATTTCACTCATTTCTAATTTAAATTCTTCCTTGGCCTGGTTGTTAGCTCTTTCTTTTATGTACCCGGAATTTTATATTTTGACTATAGAGCTTAACTATCAATCAAGGCTACTTGTAGTTTCCTTAATCGCATCTCTAATGAGCTTGACCGCGTCACTAATTCCGCCAATAATAAAACAAGTCACGTGATTATTTTGTGTACGACTTTTTTGTAAACTCTAGTTATAAGAAGTTATGTTATTATCAAAACAATTAAAGTTTAGAATGATCTAAGGACAGAACCAAAGTGTAAATTATTATTATTAGAAACATGAGTACCTTTTTTAAATAAGATACTCATATTTTTAATAATTTATAATATATCACAAAATAGAAACCTCAACAAATACTTGTTTAAATTATAATTGTTTCCTATAATAACTTTAAGCCTTGGTTTATTTTATTATAGTTTAGTTTAGTTGATTTGCTTTACAAGTCTTACTAAAAAAATAATACAAAATAAAATAATATATTTTATTATATACAATATTTTTAAAATTTAAGACTTAAAGAGACTTGAAGGCTGAGTTCACAGTGCAGTGTGAACTACAATGCAGTTTTCTTCCGATCAACCCATTATTTCCTATAGCTGGAAGTGATTCTTGCCATTATCAACAAAGTGTTATCTATGATGACAACATATATATATATATATATATATATATATATATATATAAGTAGAAAATAGATGGCTTTCAGTGATTGTATTAACCAGTTACATTATAGATGGATTTTAAACATTATAAAAATTATTTTTTATATATAAATTTAAATTTAACAGTTTCTAATGGCATTAATATTTATATTATACGACCACCCTGTTACTACTTAATATTAAATTTGGTTTATCATTTTGCAAATGAAATAATGAATCAGAAAAAATATTTTAATATAATTTTGGCTTAGAAGAGATCATTTTCTAATTGCCATACTATGCTAGATATATAACAAATGTCCTAGAAGTGGTTTGAAGAATAGCTAAGAATTTATTTCAACATAAAATTAATTTTAGCATTTATTAGTTAGCATAAATTAAAACGTAATTTATATAATTAACTTAACACTCTTTACTGATATGCAGCCAAAACTCGAGTTAATTCCTCGAAGCTTATATTTATAATTTTGCCATATTAAATTTAATTCACATCAGACTCTTCTCTTTATTATATATTTTCCGCCTAGAAATAATTTAAAGAACAAACCTGAATCATCTGATCAAGGCTTCTTGGTTCTCGTTTAGATTTCCATTTTAGATTATATTTGCATCTGTTTATCCAACGTTTCTTCCTCTAATGTTTCTTCTAGTATTAATGGCACCTCCCATTGTTATCCTTACTTATTCACTTTCCTCATTCCTCGTCAGCTGTCTACTTTATCATTAGGTTACAATTTTGAAGTTGTCAGCGTTTATTCTATTTACCAATTGACCAACAATTATCACAGCTAATTATAGTAGCTTGTAATGTCATCATTGAAGCGATAGTAAACGAAATATAAAAATAATGCTGGCCGTATGCACACAATGTCTTTTCCTGGATTGCCAAACGCTGTTAGTAATTCTCTTTAATTACCACATTACCCTCATTGAACTACCCTTCAAAAAATTCCATTACCATTGGCCCACTTACCGCTACAACGTGGAAATTTTTTCTAAATATTTGTTTATCTGTATAGTAAGCTACGCGATATTTATTCAAGTTGTTCTAAAGGAAATTCGGAGTTCCTTCTCTCGAATACACTTTATCGCCGTTTTTTTATTGCTTCCCTTAAATAACTCGACCCTTACTACTCCTGGATTCTCAAGTTGTGTCCAAGATTTGTTTAACGCCTAAAATTCCTTACTCTGAACGAAGTGATTATTTTGAACATCCTTCTATCAAACTAGATATTGCGTCCTATCTACATTACCCTATAACGTGACTTTCATCCAGTTTTCTTGTATCCATATCATTAACATCTTTGTAGAATATTGTTCTTCGCAGCTATCCTAGTTTTATAGACTATACCAAGACTATCTTTAAATTTTTGGGGTAGTTTTTATTTTACCTTTTAATGTCTTATCTAGCTCGAGTATAATATCCTCAATGTCTATTCCTTTATTGATCATAATTTGTAATTTGTTGGCAACTGAGCTCATGGCATCATCTCACTTTCACTGCTAATTGCTGCAATCCCTATCAAATTTCTCTCAGGGTCTCAGATGTTATTATAATTTGTTTTACTGAAAAATTTAACATTATAAAATTGCCTTTCTTTCTCTAGTAACAAACTTTCTTCAAGAACGCTTGTTGCATTTTTGTACTTCTAAAATTGTTGAGTTTCTTAGCTAGTACCTAGGTTTCCTTACTGTTTTTCGTGACCTTGTTGTTTGCTTTATTATATATCTGGCTCGACTGTTTTTGGATCTAAAAAAAAATATCTAAAATAGATTTTGTTCTGTGGATTTTGGTTTATCTTCTTCTTTAGGTTTTTTCTCTCCATTTTCTTTAAACTCTTTGTGTTTAACCTCTTATTTGGCCTCTTTGACCATCTCAACATCGGAGCATCTTTTTTTAGATGTGTTTTGGAAACTCCGCCTTCTATTATTCATCCAAGCTCAGTGTTCCGAAGGAGGAATCCATTATGTTTTTCCCTACCCCACAGTAGGCTGTAATGACACATTCTAACCAAAATGTCAACTTGCCCTGAGCAGTTGAATGTGTCGTCACCAAAATCAATTTCCTTGAACTGTTCCTTAACTGTGTGTGCGATTGGATATGCCGGTTGTTAGATAGTTATCCTTGGTAAAATGCATAATTGTGTTACTAGCTTAAACTCATTGCCTTTGTGTGGATGTAGGACTGCCTCCACCATTGAACTGCAAATCTGGTATTTGTAGTTTTTTCGTGACGATAGCCGCCATCCTAGCACCACCTTCCAACTTGCGGGGTCTAAAGATCCTACGTGCACCTCTTTTCATCCGACACTTGTCGGACAAGGAGGTGGAGGTGGCACTTGACTGATCGACGGAATGCTACACAGTCCTCTCGCTAGACTACTTAGCTAGGTGTCTTACAGCCTATTGAGCTCTAAAGCTAGTAACTGATAGTCTCCGGATGACAAGTTGGCGGTGGCAAACCGGAGAAGATAGCGTTTTCGCTATGTGACAGTATCACCAGCCACAACACAGCACAAAAGTGCGATATATGAGCCCTGTCCTGAAAGGACGGATGGAATCTGCAGTAAAGCAAGAGTTATTCCAGCTAGGAAGGTAGGATAGTGGTAGACACAGTTGTGTTTCTAGCAGATTCTACATTGTTTGTAGATTTCTGGAGAGTATTGTTTGAATCTGTTCTAAGGACAGAAATAATTTTTCTAGATAAGTAAGAACTTAGGATAGCTCGGAGACTTCAAGGAGAGTCTCGTCTCTAAGCTCTGATCAATGATTTTGTTCTTGTCATTTCCCCACGTTCTGACGATATATAAAGACGTTTATTATTATTATTACAATAATTCTGCTGTAGGATGAAATCAGTGTCGTATCTTATGGTCTGAATGACTTGCAGACATTTTTATTATTGTGTCATGTAACTGTTTAATCTGAGATTTTTACTCGCGCATTGGCTGATCTTTCAGTGTTCAATTTCTGTGCCAATAATAGCTGTTTATATTCGGACTGTCGATCGAATATGTAGTTGGGACTGGCTATCGATAGGTGAGGTAATAATTTTGAACCACATATGTAAGATAGATAGATATATTAGTTTTTCAATATCCGATAAGTAAAGATTATTGTGAATTACTTATTCGTATAAACTTTGAAACTTGGTCCATTGGTCGTATCCACCTTTAAATATTGGTATGTTTTTTTATTGATAATTTGGCGTTAAGTCTCGCTGAATCCATCGTTCGAAACCTTGTTGAAAAACTGCGAAAATGGGCCTTAGCTTCGATGGTTTAATTGAATTGCTGGTGATTGTTGATCTTCATCGGTCATTATATACAGAATAAAAAGATGAATTCTAAATATTTGATCTATTCTGTTGATCCATATTTATATCCTAACTTGTTTCAAAAACTTGCACCTCCTCGGAAATTTAAGACCCCCAGGAAGTTGATATAAAAACTTACATCTTCTGTCTTAAACGGATGACCTCAGGATGTGTTATCGGCAATGATGTTGGCTCTGATGTTGGGTGTAGTGTTTGCCCAGCTGTTTGCTCTTTTTGAGATATACTGTCCATTGCGTTATTTGCGATTACTTTGTGGAATTTTGCACGTAGTGTGTGATACGGTGTGTTCTACTTGATCCCAATTTCTTTTGGCATCGGAAGCGCTTTTACTTTGAAGGTGGGCTATAACTTTCACCAGAATTGCTATTAATTGTTTGCCTAAGGCCTCCTGCTATTCTGATATTCAAAACTTTATGTGGTTGGGCCTATATACTTGCTGTTGTCTTCATTGGAGAGAACGTAGAGGTGATCGATTGGGTTCGGATTTGTGATGATTTAACTTCTCGTGCAGAAGCTGTTGTGACTCGAGTTGTAAGTTCGGTAACACGACTTCTAGTGATTTATTAGTAGAGGCATTATCTTCGGAGAGTTGTACATGACGAGATATTGTCCACGGACCGGGTTATATTCTTTGGCGGGTTGATATCCATGAGGAAAGCGATAATTTAATTTCTTGTGCGAAAGTTGTGACTCAGTTATAAGTTCGGTCACACTATTTCTAAAAACATTTTGTGGAGGAAAAGATGTTGTCCACGGAAAGGTCCCCAGAATATATACTTAGATCGCCTGGTGCTGTTATTGAAGTTTTCTTCAGATGATTAAAATGGCGAAGGACCGTTTTGTACTTGGTTGCTGGTCAATATGTTTAATTCCAATACTTGGATACTACCACACTAGATGATATAGGACACGTCAGACCTAATGAAGTATCGCTGTTACTAGGTAGAATATGCAAGGTAACTAAGGTGTTGTTCTGGAAAACCCTTACGTCATTTAATATATATTATTTTCTTATAAATTCATGATTGAATACATTGTCTTTCTAGATGAAATACCAAAAATATTCCCAAATTAAAAGTATTGGGCTTAAGCGGGATTGCTAACGCAGGGATATTTCTTCTGAAAGTTTGTACTCGATGTTTCTAGAAAGGTCAATTCCTGTTTAACACTATTGCTATTGCCTTAGAGCCATAAGCACCCTACCAGTCTAAGCGTGTACAGGTTCCTGATTATGTTAATTGTTGATTGTAAAATCTTGGCGGTATTATAAAGTGGCTGGCACTTTACCTGGATTAATCAGTTTTGTGGAAAAAATAGCAATGTAGTTTTAGAGATCAATTGTTGTCCACTCATAATTACTAGAGCCGCAGCAGAGAGTTAGAAGCAATAATTTCATAGTAATTTGTGTAACTAGGAGTTTCTCATGACTCACACTTTAAAATTCATATCTCGATAGACTTCAATATGATGGGCTTTGCAAACAACAACATCGTTTGAACTGTTTATGAAAACGTAATTCAGAAGACCATTTTAAGGGTGACTTGTGGCAACGATAAGTTTTCTTACTAAACTTGAAGTGTTATTATTTTTAGAAATAAGTTTTTTCTATTGAGACTAGTTTTAAGTATTTATAAAGTGTTTGTAGAGTACTGCATTAGGCCAAAACCTGGTATTATTATCCAGGATCAATTTAGGGAGAACCACTAATAATATATAATATGTATTAATAATAGATTATTTTCGATAGTATATTTCGTTTTTTCCCATTTAAAATTAGTAGCATTATTTTCCTTATATATTTCTAATCTAGTATAGAAATTATTAATGCTATTATAGAAAATATTAGGAAGCTAGTTAGATAATCTACTTCTATTCTATTTATTAAAATTTTTGTTTAATATATATACATTTTTTTGTTCCAATCATTATAAATAGAAAACAATTTAAAAATATTTAGGAACGCTGTATGATGTCCGGGTAATAACATTCTCAACACGGTAGGTCAGGGGAAAATAAAAAGTAAAAAACCAACCACTACAAATTATACACTATTCATTAAAAGCAGCGCTATTTATTTTCATGGAACAATGGACGGTAATTATAATAATAATGTTGTTGGTGAAGACACCGAACGCCAGGTTGAGGGATGAGGGAAAAACGACGGACAAGAAGGAACGCATGAGTGATGATTGAGTACATCGCGACTGACAGACAGTAACCAAGAACTTAAGTAATACAACTACCGCTTCTTTCTCAAGGAAACTTAATGATTTATGGATTCTGTGTAATTGATTTTTTCGTACGAGAAGGTAGCATAATATTTTAATTAATGTTTTTACGTGGCGAGCAATTAATATCCATCAGGGCTGGAAAGGAAAATTGATTTCAATAAAGTTTTTTTAAACTTTTTTCGTAATTACTTAAAACCGAAAGTAAAAGCTGAATATATAAAAAATTGATATTATAATTTATTACAAGTTTATTATAATCATATATTAATGCAAAATGTTTAGTAATTATTGTTAATTGAGTTACGTGAAGATGATAATAAGTTATTGTTAATAGTTTAAACAATTTGATATATTCTTAAATAATCAGACTTAAATATAACCTTGCTAGTTGATAAATTTAATGTTACAGTACGAAGTTTTTTATATCATTTTTTTAATGATTTTCTTATCGTGTCGGTGATTGGCCATAATATTTTTTAAGAACACTCCTCTTAATGATACTGGAGCAATCCGAAATTTGTGACCGTTAATAAAAAGGTGGATTTTATGAAGCTTAATGGACCCTAAAAACACATCGGCGTTATTACTGTTATAATAATTTAATTGGAGCATTTCGATAAGGACACAGGGTTTGCCCCACATTTCAAAACAGGAATTTATTAAAGTCATAAACCATTTAAATCGTGTATTTTTTTATACTTCTGGTTATACAAGCGACAAGTTTATTTGAACGGTTCGTATTATTTTAATTAAATTGTGGTAGGATTAAAATATTTCTTTGAATTTTACAGGATTTCTTCTTCTTTGTCCTCTTTAACTAGGATTAGATCTTGTTGTTTCTTCAACATTTTTTTTGGTGTTCTTTATATTTATTGTTTCTAATTTATACAAAAATTTTGAATTAATCAATAACTTTAAAAACATGGAATAATATGAAAATACATATATAGAGGCCAATATCATCATAAAAATATTAACAATGGCTCCATTCAAAAATCAACAGGTATAACCTCCCACATAAAAGTAAATAAAGGGCGCCACTATTTGCACCTATGCAACGATAAGAACGATTCCTGAATACACCCTTTGTGCCGTACAATCAAAAAAACCACAAAACCCTTCCTGGTTTCTAAATCACACACATTTCGACCTAATTTCGTCATCGCAGCCGCCCCCTTTTTTTGCAATTACGTTTTCGTAATAGCCGGAATTAGACGTGTAAGTTTGGGAAAATTAAATGGGTATTAGGGGTCCTAATGTTTTGGACCGTGCCATTTTCGTGGGAATTTGTGAATGGCACCGAGGAAGCGCGCGTGGGGTATAATTTGGGCGCGTTTTTTCCACCGGCGTCGGGTGACCGTTGTTTTTTTCTTCTTCTTTTGGCCGATTTACGACCTTGTCGGTAATGTCTGCGGGTCCGGCTTTAATTTCGTCAATCTTCGGATTTATTTATCTTTTCCAATTTACAAGGAATTTGTATAATTTTGTTTTCGCAACAACGGTTGATGATTGTCCCTTTCCTCTGTTAATTTTGGATCGGGAGAAATTTTACATTGACGTTTTAAATATTGGTAGCCCAAATTTCACAATATAAAAGTATACGCAAGATGTAAAAAGAATTAAATAATTAAACTTAAGCTTAACCTACTCCGGAATATACTTTCACCTTTCTAATCATAAGAAAACTTCACATGTAAATATTTAGTAGTTTGAAAGTTAATGTTATTTAACAAACGTGAAAATGAGGAAAAAAGTAAGTATTGGAAGCAATTTTAAAACCAGCAAAAAGTATTCCCTAATAGTACTCTAGTACTTCAAAACATTAGTTCAATAGAGAGTTAAATATTTTTTTTTAATTTATAGAAGCACGTGCATGTTATTAGCATTAATTATGTTTTTTTAGTTTCAGAACTTTAGAAATAATGTTTATTTGTGAGTTTTAACAATTGTTAAACTATAAAAAACAAATACTATATTTTTCGAGAAAATTTGAAGACTCTCTAAAGCCAAAAATTCCATGAAGAATGAAACACTTTGACTTTTTTTATTACTTTATTAAATAAAGTGGTAAAACAAAGTCATATTTATTAAATGCAGTGGTAAAACAAAGACATCGTGTCTGCTTCATTATATTCAAGATATATCGCATAATAAACGCCTCCAGAAATAAACATTTATCCAATAATTTTAATCTATAATCTAAAGAAAAATTTAATTGAAAATATTTAAACTTTTTTATTCGAATTTTTAATTTATTTAAAGCGGAAAACTAAAGGAATATGAATTTATAATTTAAATCACTAGTCTTATAAAAGAACAAAAAATATATAAATGTTTATCTTTCAAATTATTTGTTTAAGGACTTTGAATTACTATTATTCAAAATATTCTTATGTTAGGAAGAAAATATATGAATAATTTTGAAAATTATATAAAATAATCTATAAAAACTTCTAAACTATAGAAAATTATGTGTTTCACTGAAGCTTTAGAAAACTGTACGGCGAATTAAATATTTGGATCTTTGAAATTAATAAAAGTAAGTTAAAAACAAAAATCTGATAAACTTGGTTTCAATAAACTAATTAAAGTATTTCTTTTAATTGTGCATAATTATATTTTAAGTAATTCCCAAATTATTAATATTGAAATAATAAACTGATTGAAATAAAATCTACCTAGAAAGCAAAGTATGAAAATTATTTTAAAACACATAAGACATCATTATATATATATAAATAGTATCAAAATTATATTTACCTTTCGGTGTAGGATTTTGTTAAACATTACTATACAACATTTGCATCATTTGAGTAGTAAACGCAAAAATTGAGTTTTTTACTGTAAAATAAGTTTTATAAAATACTGATAATTTAATCATTAACATGATAGATCCTTATTTGATATAAGCTAAATGAGAAAATATAAAAATTTCCTGATGAAGCACTAGGATGACCCAATAAGATGTTGACCACTTTAGGATCATCCTAAAACGAGGAGCCGGCCAACTGCTAAGAGATTCTGGGACTCATTACAATCTGTAGTAGGGGTTCCTCTTTAATATAGTCAACATTTTCTTCGTCTTTAATCTGTCAGGACAAATTCTTTGGCCTAACTTGACCTTATTTGGCTCCCGAGTCTAATAGGTTTCAAGGGATAGGGTGCACTAACCTATGAAACACTTACCCCTACTTGCCTGTAGTATCGTGGCTTGTCGATGTCGAATATCTTGGTTTCAACGCTTGGATCAATGTGAAAAAAACAAATAAATCAATGCAAGATGGAACAGTGCAAGGCTGATGGATGCATGTCTAAAGGGAATCTTAGTCTGATCTATGCGGAGTCAGTTCAAGCCTTATTATGAAATACGGGGCTCTGCTATAATAGACCATTTTTTTAGCTACTCATCTATATCCAAAGACGCTGATAAGAATCCAAAAGGCAATATAAAGAAAACTTAAGTTATCTTTATTGAAGATACAAAAACGCTAAATTTGAAATGGGATTCCTGCAGGAGTCTTCTATCAATAAGGAACAAGTAAGGGCCTAGCCCAAGACAATTGTAGTCTGATTTATATAACAGACTGCATTACTTAAAGGACTGTTCCAATGCTCAGAAAAGACAGGAGTTCCAGTAGAAATTTCCACGAAGAAAGAACATGTTGTGATTGTCTCTGCCACGTGGATTGGTACAGAACAGCAATTAACACCTTCTTCTGGGCTGTGATGACAAAGTCCATAACATGGTATGAAGCAGCAGGGACATCATAATAAAGGTAAGGAATTAAAATTAATACTTCCGCTGCTACATTCTTGATGGAACATATGTATCACAAGAAACGTGCACTAGTGGTACAAGGATTTAGATCGCCTCAAGATGCAAGGTAGGAAATATATCAACAGTGCAAAGAAAACAGGCAAATGGGATGCCTTTACACAAACACTGTCAGAATATAGGTAATACGGAGTTGAGAAATTCTAAAATGAAATACACGGAGAAAAATTAAAAGCAAGTCTTGTAAACTCATTACCAAAGAAAAAATTGAATGAGCGCCCCATTAGCCTTAGCTCATTTCTCCTAAAGATCATTGAGGAAATTGTAGACAACGATATAAGGGACAATGCCATAAAAGCAAATACCCTCCATAGGCAGCAGTTTGTCTATCAATCTGGCAAATATATTGTGCATGCACTTCATTCCCTTACAACGGGCATAGAAGCTTCATTACAACACAAGGAGATTTCATTAGGTATTCCATTGAAGGTGCGTTTGAAAAAATAACCTTCAAACCCGTAAAAAAAGGGTTATTAAGAAGGGTATCGACTTACCCACAATAAGATGGATGAAGGCCATACTTAAAAACCGTATGATCACTGCAGCGATAGTGAATCAGAAGAGATAACCGCTACAAAAAAGTATCCACAAGGCTGCTATGGTGGATGATCTCCTGATGACCTTGGTCGATAAGGGTTATTGTACGCAAGGTTACGTCGACGATATAGCAATTGGCATAAGGGGTATATATGACATCACCTCATCCCTAGCCCGAGACGTATAATGGTAAATCCTGACAAAACTGTGATCATACCTTTCACTAATCGTAGAAAGCTGAATATTAAAGCTCCAAAAGCACTGTCCGATAAGGTAAAATATCTAGGTGAAATACTGGATAGAAAAATTAATTATAACGGTCACCTAAAATAAAGAAAATGCATGCGATGAGACTGGACTATAGAATACAGAAATTTGCGCAAGTGATTATTGAAAGCAGCCTGAATCGAATAAAAAACTAAATCATAACTCTTTAATCTGGTACACACATGCACCAAAAACGGAAGCGGCATAGGCATATACGGACTCAAATAGAGGGAATCAGTTCCTCTGGGACAAGACCCAGTCATATAGGCTAAAACAATAGCCTTGTAAAAATGGGATCAAGTTTGTACGAAAAAGGGCAACAAATGGGCACATATCCATCCGACCTCAGATGTTCGGGCTGCCCTTAAGGAAGTGTACAGCTTCAAATCCAAAACTACTTAAAACTATAAACAAGCTCTGAACCAAATAACCAAGCGCAACAAACTCATAAAATATTAAGTAAAGTTTTAATCAACAGTTGGCTTGTTTTATTGATCAGTAAAACAAACGAAGTGTTAATCAATTATTTACCTAATATCAATCACAAATATCAAAATTACTCAATGAGGTATATTGCAGAGCGATCACTGTGGGAATTGCATTGATTGTCTTCTTTTCTTTCGAAGACATAAAAGTTTTTTTCGACCAAATTTGGCAAAAACGTTTGAGTATTAAAAAATTTCATAGCAATTAAATAAAACTTAATTACAGGATTAATGAGTCTGTTACTTGTAGAAACTCCATATCACTCAATAAAATATTTGTTGTGTCAGTATTTTATTTAGTAAAACTTCTTTCATACAGATTAAGCAGCAATGACTTATTTGAAAGGTCTTTCAGAGTTTCTCCTAACAATTTTATCAGATGTCTTAGGTTCTTTGCTCTTTTTGCTTTTGTCGTTTGTTTTAAAAGTGTAATTATACCCTGAGGACGCCAATATAAAAACTGTCGCCAATTAGACGAATTGACAGAGAAATCGATTAGAGAAATTTCTAATTGCCCATCGTAACCAATACACCGTTATGCGCTGTTATGGAGTAGAAATGGTCAGGAACCCCACAGAAGAGGAATCAGGGGCCAAAGAAGACTTTCTATGGACCAATTTGCGAAGGATATAAACAATATATTGCCATGGCCACCCCGATCTTCTATTCTTTAGCACATTGAGTATGTCGACAATTTTGGAGACTAAAGAAATTATAGCATCCTCCGTAGACGTTGCAAGCTCTTCAGCACGGATTAAAGGTTGTTTGATATACAATATCTAAAGATATTATCCACCATTTGTTTGAATCGACGCCAGGAAGAGTAGGGGAGTGTGTATCCAACCCATTATTAATAAAAAATTTTAATTTTCTGCATTTTCATTAAAATTTTAGTAATTTTTTTTAA
This sequence comes from Ontholestes murinus, assembly GCA_963969525.1. Classification (NCBI taxonomy): domain Eukaryota; kingdom Metazoa; phylum Arthropoda; class Insecta; order Coleoptera; family Staphylinidae; genus Ontholestes; species Ontholestes murinus. The sequence goes on from OZ018395.1 coordinate 54,096,989, forward strand.
ATAATTAAAATAAATGAACATTGGTAGAAAAAGATATTCGTTGTTGCGAAATTTGAGGGATTGTTTTAAATGCAGTTCTATAGAAGTTTTCCACGCACCTGTAAATAAGTTGGAAATGGTAATGATGACATCAAACCTCCGGCAGGAGACGCCAACAGAAGAAGAAGAAAAGTTAAGCGTTTGTGCCAAAGTCAAAATATTCCTTCTTCGTGGTGTCGTAATTTTCATGTTATTGAATGCATTCACAGATGAACAATTACCAACTGATGTTTTGCAACTTCTGGAATTTACGTGTATATAGTTGTGATAACCTATAGCAGAATGATAATAAAGGAGTTAAGAGATTGCTTAGAGAAATAATAGACGACCCCAAGGAAAGGCTATTTGGATTGCCTTTCATTGGGAACCTAGTGGGCCTGAATTCATTGTTCGGATCCATGGATGTATGTGTGTGTCCCTCATTTCATATATATAGAATATTAAAATAATTTGAAAATTGGTCGTGCATGAATAGCTAAGTTGCTTAAGACAATTTTCCTGTATTATTCATTAGCTCAACCCTCAATTTTATCAAACACCCTTCCTTTTCCTAAAAAGAAAAGAATATCCCCTCTTTCTCTCACAGTGGACCAATAAATAAATAATATATGGTGTTGAATCATTTCATTCACGTATCTCTGGACGTTTGCATTTCCTCGGATGAAGACCTACTTCTATACGTTAAATCACCCCAAATCATAGTTTCTATATTTTGATGCACAAATTAAAAATTTCATGTTATGACCCTTATACTTTCCGCTCAGGAGAATCCAAGACCAAAGTAGAGTGCCTGCAACTTACACCATTCCTAAGCCACCAAGAAACACTTTTCCTCATAGCGTTATCTTGGGCTAAGTTTAAATTTTAAATGTGCTTCTATCTTTTAATTAGCGGTTTGGGCTCCTTTATGGGCCTGTTTGTCCTTGTAGTAACTTATTATATACTGTAAAGACAAACATAACCTATAAAGAAATAATAACTCTTAATCACGGAAGCACATTTAGGAGTCACATAATCTTTCAATCAATACCTTGACACTAAATCACTGCTGATCAATAAACCAGATGGTCCTATCAGGCTAAAATTCCAGAGGAGGAATTTATAATACTTATTCTAAGTTGACTTTAATACAAATGCATTAATATTCTACCTCCCAAACGCTACAGATAGAGTATATCTACACGATGGGAAATCACTTTGGGTGCATAGTGGGAAAGTTAAACATAATTAAGAAAAAACCGAGAAGAAGTAGATATCATGTTTATTATTCTTAATACAGCCTCATCTATCGCATACATATACATCCAGGTATATTCTACCTCTCCCGAAAGTTTGTAAACGCTCTACTGATACACTGATACACTTTATATAAAAAAAGGTATTAGTTAAAATAAATAATAAATTAGACCGGATGGGTAATAGTTATCCATTGATGACAATAATCTTACAAATAACATTGGTATTTTATATTTCGAACTGTCAAACAAATTGACGAAAATAATCAGACAAGAAAATAGTTATAATAATCAATTGTTATTTCTTATCAACTGGCAACTATAATTACACAATTGTGTGTACTTTGTTATTTGATTATCTGACAAATGTCAATTGACAACACTTACCAATTAATTATCATTCGTCATCTATCAAATAATAATTATTAATTCACTCTCTACAACAATCAGTTGCAATTAGATGCCTGTCAAGTGTCAACAGTCAATAAACTGTCTGTTTTTAATTGTCTCTAATAATATTAAAACTGACAATCGACAATGCTTAAAAATCAATTGCCATTTATTATTATATGTGGTTTGTCTATTGGCTAACAATTAATAGTTATCAATTGATTAGATAATCTTACAACTGACCACAGATAATTTATTTCCAACTGTCAAATGTCAACATACTAATAAAACAGCCTGACCTGTGACAATCTATAATAACCAATTGTTATTTCTTGTCAACTGGCAACTGTTATTTTGTAAATAAACCATCATCTGTACTTTTTTACTTGACAATCTAATAATTGTCAATTGACAAGAGTTAACGATCAATTGTCATTTGTCATTATTAAATAATAATATCTGGTAATTCACTGGCCCCAACAATCTATCAACAAACAATTGCAAAATGACGCCTATAAAATGTCAACTGTTGTACTTTGTTATTTGCTTATTGCCAATTGTTTCTAGTTGCTTTAAATAATAGTTAACAGATAACGTGAACAGTCAATTGTTATCAATTGACAATCTGATAATTGACAACTATAAGCAAACAATCAACAATTAATTTCAATTTATTACCTATACAACTGAAACATTAATTAGCAATTGATATTTTACAATTGCCAATCTAAAAATTGGCAGCCAATAACAGTCAAATATCAATTGAAATTAATCGTCTGTTAGCTGTCAATTGTCAATTGTCAATTGACATATATGAATGTAATGTAAACTGATAACAATTGTCATTTGTGGTCTGTCATCATTTTTGAAAGTAAGTCCCAAAGTTATTACTCTTGCTTATTTTCCTCAAATATCTTTATATTATGGAGATTTTTTTTATTTGCAAAAATATTAATATTTTCTTATTCTTGTATAAGTTATTTTAAAATTAATTGTCATTGCCATCAGATTATGGCGACAGAAGCAATTGGTAATTACTTTTCAGTATCAAATTTTTAATGCTAAACCCGTCTGTTATTGCTCGACAATAATCAATTACTCGTTGAAATGATGGACGACCTCGCGGATTGGAAATGCTTAAGTGTTCCATCATGATATTTTACAAGTACCATCCTCGTTGTGTCGTTTAGAAGGATCGTCGAGGAATATTTCTCTGAAATAAATTTAATTGTTAAAGGTGTGACATGTCGAACATGAATATTAAACGTAACATTCATTAATTTCGAGTATGGTAACGGTATTATATAAAGTCATGCATAACACTTTGATCTCACTTTTTTTGTATGAAAGAAAAATTGATGATAGGAACTTGGGTTAAGTAATCTTATAGCTACTAATCATTTAAATTGACAATTTGTTATAAAGTTCAATATTTAAAATGAGTTCATTGTTATATTTGTTTAGTTTAAATTTAAATATCAAATAATTATTCTACATGAAAAGTGTATCGTTTATTTACTTTTCAAAGAAACGAACAATCGAGTAAATCAATCTTTGATTTTGGAAAAAGAAACAGTGTGGCTAAACAATTGTCGCAGTGTATCGACGTTAAAATTTGTAAATTCTCAAAACCGAAGAGTTTCATTTATCGCCAATTGCAACATAAACATGTAAACACATTAAAAAGAAACATTTCAATAAATTAATATGTAAACAATCAAACAACTTTATTTAAAAAAACATAATACAAAATTTATAACCAAAACAACGTTGTAAAATGATGAAAATTATTACAGGTACTACTTTAGGTTTAATGGCGCTTCGACAACTTCACCCTCTCGTGCTCCACATACAGTTTGCAGCTGTCCCTATAATGCATTAAAATTGTTTACATGAAATTAAACGACGCGTGTGTGCTTTACAAGCGCAAAAATCATCGAAATTGGTAACAACTTCTTGGAGATATAATACAAAACACGTTGCATGCACGAGCGCTGTTTTTAATTTGAAATACAACACCCCCGACCTACATACGTAGGTGCGTGCAATACGAGTCACAAACTAATAATAATAATACTCGAAGTGCGCGGTTGCGGCATGTGGTACCTTCGCGAAGAAAGAAGATGGTGTCTGGTGGGCAGGAGTACCAATTGCACGCGCTGTGCCTTAATGTTTGCGCTCTCCGATGTGTCACGAATCGTGTTTATACTGAGCGGGTGTACCGAGAATTCTTCCGGAATGTAAATATTCGCATTAAAATGTATATCTGATATTTTTTAGTGATGAATAATTCTTTAGCAAAAAAATTCTTCCTATAAACGTACTTCACGTAAACAATTCAGGAGGATAGTTTAGAAAAGAATACTGAAATACTCTAATAAATCGTTTTAAGTGGAAGATAGCAAAATACTATATTCTAATATTTTATTTATTAGTTTTTTTATGTCATAACACTATCAAGGTGACATCTAACGGTTGAAGGTAACACTGATTTCCCTAATTATGCGGAAATAACTAGACAAATTACAGTCATTCGAATGTGGCGTTACAGAAGGATGCTTTGCATATCCTGCGTACAGAGGACAACAAAGGTTGAAGTATTACAAAAAATGGACAAAGAACATAAAGTAATTAACAACATAAAGAGGAGAAAGCTGCAATACCTAGGTCATGTAATGAGAGGACATAGATATGAGATGCTCAGAGTGGCCAAGCAGGCAAAATTAAAAGAAAATTAACATTCGTAGGAAGACAAGTTCGATGTTGTGGAATATGATGGATTGATTTAATTGCAATTACTAAAACTTTTTCACGCAGCTGTAAATAAGGCAAAAATATCAATGATGATATCTAACCTCAGATAGGAGACGAGACCAAAAGAAGAAGAAGGACTCTGTAGTAATATTTTGTTTTCCCGCTTTGATAGCACTGCGATGATGAGATATAAATAAAGACTTAAATTTAAATATCTAGTTGGATTACTCATGAAAATTGTTAAACGATGTTTAACTAACACTGTTTAAAGACACTCAAACAAATTTAAGACTTTTAAAGATTTAAATTTGAAGATCTAATTGGATAACTGGTGAAAAATATTAGACAATGTTCAAATAAAAAAATTTACAGACACTTCAACAAACTTAGGGAGATTGCAGCAAATACAACATTTGTGTTTTGTCTTTAGCGTCCTTTTCATTCTCCTTACAATCAGAGTCTTCATTGGAATCATCTTCATCATCATTATTATCACTATCATAATCATCTTTAAAATCTTTACCGATAAAATAGAGAACCACACTTAGCACAGCCAACTTACGAACGTAGTGAGAGATTTCACTTTCAACCGCAGAAGTGACTTGAACTCATCTTTGGCCACATGAATGTTGTTAGGCTTTAAAAGCGTACAAAGAAGTAAATAACCCATTTTCTACAGTTTTAGTTGCGGGGAGGACGAGAGGATAATTTTTCTGGTTTTGCTTCTGTATTGAATTACTATCGAACTAAATTATAAGCAAATTACTGCTGTTTATAATTTATAACTTCATCAATTTTCAAATTTTTCTTGCAGAGTCTTTCTACTCATCATCGCCTTTTTCCTTCTCTTTATTATAATTACCCTAATACTCATTTTCAAAACTTAATCGCTAAAATAGAGTACTAACTCTCAAGATATAGTGGTTGTTCTCTAAATATATTGCAAAAAGTAACTTTAACTCATCATCGACGTGTTCCGCATTATTATCCTCAGGCATTGTAAGAGTAGCGCAAGAAATTTGCACAGTACTTGGTATGCTGTGGAGGAAACCGCAGCTCTTTCCATGATCATCATAATCATCACCTTTATAAATCCGTAATTTAATGTCCGTTGTAGGCCCGAACCTCTATAGACTTCAGCTTCTTGTGAGTACGATGGCTGATGTGGTTTTTTAGGTAAATCCTGGTTATAACAGGATGTCGAAGAATACCACTGCAGTAAATTTGCCGCCGTTGGCACAGTTGGCAGCGAAGAATGGACAAAGATGGAGTCGTGTACGCCAAGGAGTCAAGGAGTTAGGAGAGAATGATGCGTTCGAACAGTTTACTCATAGTACTGAGCAAGGAGATGGGGCAATAAGAAGATGGATTATGCATAATGATCTTAGCAACTTTCCAATGAGAAGCGGAATATAGAAGCGGAAGATTGGGCTCCAGCCAGTTTAAGCATGCAGTAAGAAATGCCATCGGTACCAGCTGAGACAATTTTGGAAGCTGGAGGAAGTTGAAATGGTAACTGGCCTTATGGTCAATGTGAGGTTTGCCCTTAAGAGAGGAGGAGTGAATTTTGGTAAGGTGGGAGGCAAAGCACTCAGTCGGTAGGGAGGGAACCGGAAGGGGATATTAGAAAGGAATGTCGGATAGAGGTGGGCAGAAGGAGAAGTTAGAAAAAGTTTTCCAGAAGAGCGGGGACTGAGTGTCGAGACTGTCAATGGTGTGTAGATATTTTTGCTTTCAGGGCGTTTAGCCTGTTTCATTTAGTTTAGTCCTGTTGTATGTTGAAGCGTCTAATTTGTCTGTATAGGATACTTTTCTGCCGGTTGAGGAAAATTATGTGAGAGAGGAAGGGAAACGAGTGGGAGAGAGGTGTTTTTTGTCAATGGTGTGTTGTATTGTTGAGGTGATGTTAAGTTAAGTTGAGTCAATGTCGTCTGTCAATGATAGATTCAAGATTATGCGTTGTACCCCCTGGCTGGGACAGCCCTCCGTTGTTCTTTCATTCGTTTAGCCACCCAAGATGACGAGCAACAACCATGGTGGTGAGCACAACGCTTGGAGGGGTTCCCCTTCAAGATTATGTAAGATGGGAGGGGAAAAGAGTGTGAGGAAGAGCGGAAGAGAGGTGTATGTGCGTAGATGGCCTGTTGTATCGTAGAGGTGATGTTCAGTTAAGTTGAGTCACTGTCGTCCTGTCGATGATAGATTTGAGGAGGTTGGATGTATTTTAAAGGCGTTTCAGTTAGTGCGAGAGAAAATTTTCTTTGCAGGGAAAAACAGAGGAGCAGGAGGATTGAAATGTGAGCAGGGGAGAAGAAGGGTAGGTGATCGCTATTGATGGAGTTGCCTCTGAAACAAGGACCGAAGTGGTTGGCGATGTCCTCAGTAATCAGAATGTGGTCTACGATGGAGTGACTCTGGTGGTTTATAAATGTGGGAAGGTTGTTTGGAAGGCAGGCGGGCGAAGAAGAGGAAGTTTTCCAGTTCCCGGTTATGATGGTTAGTAGTATTGTCCCTAAAAGAATAGTATCTGTCATTGAAGTCGCCTAGGATGATGGCGCGGGGTTGGTGGAGAGAAAATTGAGTAGTCTAGAGGAGGAGGACGCAGAGCGTATGTATATGGAGTCTACAGAGTTTGAGAAAGTGGTCGAAATGAAATTGATTTGTAAAGGATGATTTTACTATCGCCTCTCTGTGGTCCGCTGTCTACTCCTGGCACAATCATCTTTTTAATATTATGATCGGTCTCAAAATATGTCATCTAAATGGATCTTAGCTTAGCCACTAAATGGGTGAGATGAATTTAAAGAGGAAACATTTTGCAAGATCATTGTTATGGAACTGACTAGATCATAGGTCTATTTATTTTCTTCGTTCGAAGATTTTTCAGAGTAATAATTATTTCATGTTAATCATACAAATTACAAAGCTTACAACCCTTAAATTTGAATAGCTTATCAGTCTCCGATTTACATTTAATAGTCATATTCTTCTGTGAGTACGGTATTGATGTAGTTAGTACACATTTAGTTTAAAGTGAAATGCCAGATTAAATCCTATAGGTTAATCTGTTTAATTGGTTTAAATATCAATAGTAATGGGTTGAAAATTTGTTGATATGTTCCTAAAAAAGGGGACAGTTTTAAATATTAATCACATATAAGGAATCTCTATAACATTTTAATCAATGTTTGGCACATATTCAAGCGTTTGTCTGCAATCTTGGTTACTCTTATAATTCCCGTGTTCATAGGAAGCTTAATTACACTGTATTTTCTATAAATAATAGTTTTATCTTCTGTAATTTAAACAATACTTTTTCTTACACTGAATTGAAAAATTCACTATGTTTTAACCACAAGTAATGGTTTGTGCTTAAAACATAGTGAATTTTTCAATTCAGTCTAAGTATAGATTACCATCTAGTAACGGTCGATCTTTATTAGTATTTTTTTGTTGTATAAATTTAGAGCATACTGTAGTAAACAGTGTTAAAATAATGTATAATCTGATACCTCTTAGGGTGATTACAATGAATCAAACATTTTTCTTAAATAAAACTAGAAATTATAAGCTATAAAATAATGACATTAAAACTTCGAAACGTAATTTTTAGTGGTACAAGCATAGTAAGTGTTTTAGAATAGTGTCTATCATAAATTACCACATAGTAACGATCGTAACGATTCTTATGATATATATTTATTTATTTAATTATAAGCTAATTACTTCTGTTCAAGATTCGTGTCTCTAGTGTTCTTCGCAATATCCTTGTAATAAGAGCCTTTCTCGTCACCGTTGTTCATCTTCTCTCCATCGGCATTATTAACATCATAATCATCATATTCACTAACTTTGCCGGTCAAAATATGCTGGGACCTTAGGATCTTAGCTTATGATCCGTAATTATATCCTCAGGCATTGTAAGTCTGATCTCGTCATTCATCGTTATCATAATTCTCATCTTCAATAACTTATCCGGTTAAAGAAAAGATAACAATTGGTACAATTTTCTCTGAATCCAGTCTTAAAATATGAAAGGGTTGCGAAGAAATTTGACAAATTAAAGAAAAAATCATTGTGTGCATATTATTATACGAGCGAAACCATGGCTCTTTTTATCATGAGTGTCATAATAATACTCATCATCAAAAGTTTCGACTGTAAAATAGAGGGCTATTCTTGGCACGATCATGTCATTAATGTACTCAACGTTCTTAAAATCCGACGTCCGACAGAAGAAGCTTTAAAGCTTAATATCCAGGTCGTCGGCATTTATATCCTCAAGCAAAGAATTTAAAAAAGGAATCAGACCAGAGTTATTTTGCCTTCGCTACTATTTTACTTTCTTCAGAGTGTCTTTTTTGTTTAAGTTAATCACTCTTGTTTTAGCAAACACGGCACTAATAAACCTCAAGACCATCAAAAATACAATTTATTTTTCATTGGCCTCTGGTTGGTATTTCATATTCCTCTTCATACTCATATTGTAGGCACAATATTAGCAAAATACGCATTCGACTTTAAGTGAAATTCCAGTTTAAATCCCATATATTTATCAACGAAATTTTGTTTAAATATCAACAAGGTGCTGAAAATATATTGAAACATTTATGAAAAAAGTGGAACATTTCTATATCAATCAGAACTCAAAACTTAGAAAACAAATTAACTTTGCAATTAATTTTTGCCACAAATTCCGTCTTTATTTTTCTTCTAATTTTTTTTCTTCTAATCTTGATGATACTCTCATCCTCATCGGAAGCTCAATCGTACACTATTTCCGATGGATCATATTTTTCTGTCACAATTGCATTCATCTCTTCATATATATATATATTGGATCTTAAGGTATTTATATTCAAGGAAAGAGTCTCCTTACTGAATTTAGTTTGATTAAGTTGGCAATTTTCGACACATCTTTAGGCTTTTTATATCGAATTCTTTTATAAGGTTCTCGTTTTTATCGAAGGCTCACTATATTTCAAATGTCTCATGCTTTCCTCTCACTAGGGTGTTATTTTTACAAAGATCTTTTGCTATTTATATTTAAGGAATGGATCTCCCTAATGAATTTGAATTTTAATATTTCTTCAATAATATATTATCTTCACTGTTTTCAAATTTGCATTCGATACAATAAATCAAAGCTGTAAGAAGTACTGTACATGTCATATCAGCAGAACACAAGATAATGACAAGACTGACACTAAAATAACCAGGGTCAAAATAAAATTTCAGGGTGTGACAACCGAAGCATTTGAAACAAATAGAGGACTAAAGCAAGGTGACACAATATCCCCAACACTATTTAATTTAGCACTCGAAGGCATAGTGAGAGAAACTAACATTCACAATAAAAACATCGTAATAGATAACACACACTCAATAGCCTACACACACTATATAACAATCGTAGCCAACTCTGAAAAATAACTAGTTAAAGCTATAAAAAAATTTATAACAGTAACATCGAAATACGGTCTCCTAATCAATGAAGAATAAAAAACATGTGTCTAGGAGGAAAAGCTAATAATAGAAACAACACAGAATTAAAAATAGCAAAACACAAATTCCAAAAAGTCACCACGTTTATATATTTAGGTGTAACAATAGGACAATTGGCCAAAGATAGAATACAAGAAAGGCTAAGAAAAGGGTACCAAATATACTGGAGGAATAAACAAGTATTAAAAGCAAAAATATTAGCAAATCAACCAAAATAAAAAAATATATATATATATATATACGCCGGTGGTGGTGGATTCGGTTGCGACCCCGAACTAACGGCAGCAACGTTGGTTCGGGTCAGCAGTTGGATAGGTGATCGGTACCATTTACCATTGGGATACAATAAATGGTGCTATCAAGTGACGGGGGCGATCCTTTAAAGTGACAAGCTCATTTACAACCACAAATACACAAATAACACTGCACAAGGACCTCGTGGTCGATAGCCAAACACTACTACTACTATTACTAAAAATATATAAAACGACCAGTCACGACGTATAGAATGGAAACCATAGTTATGAACAAAAGAGAAGAGGAAGAGCTAAAGATACAAGAAAAAAATAAAGAGAATAAATAAAGAAATAGAAGAAAAACACATAAAATCACAACGACAAAAAAGGGGAGGCCACATAATGAGGAGGAAAAACATCAATGTTATCAAAGGAATAACACAATGGATCCCACTAGAGAGAAGAGCAATAATCCACCTCAGAAAATGAATGTATAAATACGCCAAAGCGTAGCCATAACACTTGCAGGATTTAACAGCTTGATGATGATGTTGAATAATTTTTTCACTTATCTCTTGGTGAACATTATCAAAACTGTTAATTTTGATTTTGATTTGGTCGAATTAAAGCTTATTGAGGGTCGTTCTACCGACTTAGGCTGTAACAATAGCATTACAATAGTATGCTGTGTTTACAGTGCAACGAGTACATTAGTTAAGGATTTGGTTAGCAACCTAATGTCTGATCTCTTCTTCTCCGGCTAGCTTCACACAATTATTAATTAAGACTAGTTTGTTGGCTCTGAATTACGTTGAGATTGATTAGAGAAGTTATGGATATTTCTTGCAACCAGGTCTCTTCTTCTTTAGCAGACTCTATGTTCCGTACACATCACTGTCCTTATCCTCAGCAAAAAATTGAAATTTCCACTTCATACATTTTTTTTAATTGGGGCTAATATCTTGGCTTTGCATTTTGGTGAGTCCATTAGAAAAGTTAAGGTAAACCAATTTTTTCTTCTTTGGCTGACTTTATAACCTCTAGAGAGTCATCGTGATCATCCTCAACTGGCATTTAAATTTTCCACTAAAGTGATGTGTAGATGGTGTCTAAAGCCGACCGAATTCTAACAGAGATGTAGATAGAATATAAGCAAAACTATACAATAAAGAGAGATATATTGAATTTTCTGCATAAAGAGTTAGATATTAAGATCAAATCATTTGAAAAGATTCGAAATGTCGTTAGTTTTAAATAACAAAACTGCGCATTACTATTATTACAAAAAACTCGTATGCCTCTCATAATTTTCTGAACTTTGTAGAGGCCAAGAGCTCTTATCAACTTGATATTTCTAAAATCTATTAAATTGAAGAGCAATGCAATTTTACCAAACAGCCTCGTCAATTCAATATTTAAACTATTAAAATCTAAAACAATATATTTGTTTTCAATCTTGATTTTCTCTTCTAATTTTTTAATGAAGTTCCCGTCCTCATTAAACGCTCATTTCTTTGGCATATAATTTCCTGTCATAAAAGTGTAAGCCTTATATGCATAATACTATAATATTTACATTCAAAAAAGAACGACCTTAAAAAATTTGACTTGATTTCCTGGAATTGGAGATTCTTGAAAGACATAATCTTCTGCTTTTCAGCTGTTAAGTAGTAAAGGTAGCAGTATACTTGGAAAATTAACCACATGGCTAAGATACGATTTCTGTAACAGTTTACTCCACGTCTTCTAAACAGCCAGTGGTCATATCAATTTACCTCTTCAAAGAGTTAGGCATTGAAGCTAGTATTTTAAGTTTATAATGTAGTTGGAAATCTGGTAAATACCTTTTTGTATATCACACACTTTTTATCCTTATTCATAGTTTTGATAGATTTTCTGTCATTTTCAAACTAGAGGCCTCCACAATTACCTATTTAATTAACGTAAGTTGCCTCTAGAGCTGCTAACAACACTATGAAGAGAATGTAAGTAAGGTTTTTAAATAAAGTGATATACATTTAGACCTCTGCAAGCTGATTCAATAATCAGGCTCAAATGCTTTTAAACAACAAAACTACTATAATTCTATAATTACGAAAATTAATTTTATGAATTTTCTAATCTTTGTATAATTTAAAACTCTTGTAAACTTTATTTATCTTAAATCTCTCAAAATGGAAACAATCTTCTAAAACATCTTTTTACCCACAATTTTGTCTTTATCTTTTAATACCTAGGTAATTTTTTTTTGTCGTTCTCTTTTTATGGCTCATACTTTCTTGCAATGATGGTGTTAGTCCTTTCATACAAAAATCTTGGGGTATTTACCTTAAAGGAAAGAAGTTAAATTACTGATTTTAAGCTATTTCCAGAACACTTCATAGTTAAATTTAGTTAACTAAATGATTTTTTTGAACACATACATATTATTCATCTTCAAATATCAGAAATCATTTCACTTTTGGAAATAGTTATATATTAATAATTAAATTATTCAAAGTAAATATTTTGGATCTGAATCAAAACATTAATATACAGAGACCAAAAAATTATTTGTTTTAATTTGAATATTCAAAATCACGAAGTGGAATTATTCAAAATACGCTATTTAATCTTTATAGGTTTCAAAAAATATAATTTTGAATATGTATACAATATTTTAGATTAGTCAAAACTGTTGAAATTACGTTTCTTACAAAGCTCATTCCGGTGAAAAAAGTCTTATTCAAAATAAATGGTTCATTTATTTATTTATTCGAATTCACCCGAACTGCACGCATTGTAGTACTCGCGCCACGCGCACCGAGATAATTGGTAGCCTTACCGTTTCTGTGTTTAGCTGGTAGGTATACTCACACACACATACAAACACACACACACACGTACATACACACACAGAGACGCCGAAAGCGAAACAATTTGGTCTCAAGAGCACGTGTGTGGTAATTACAGGCCACTCGACTTTCAAACGGTAGACTGGAACCGAGTACCATTATTGGGTACCGCGAAGACCGGATTTCGAAAAGCACGTGCCGCCGGAATAAGGGATTTTTTTCCTGACCCGCGGTTTCGGATTACACGTATGTGGGATTATAAAAATTCACTTCACTTGCTTGGGTTAGTCGGGCAATTTTTCTCCGTTTTATGGGTCTGGTTCAAGGGTACCCGCATGTGTTTACCTTCTCCAGCTACTTGCGCGATTTTCTTGCCAGCACGTGCAATTGCGAACCGTATTTTTAGATGAAATTACGTGTTATACAATAACTACACTTAAATATAGATACAGAATTCTAGATACATAGTTAACATAAGGTATAAATGTAAATGTACGTGTTTACAAAATTAACAAAAGTTGTTACTATCTATAAATGATAATTTTAAAATAAGAATGATAAGTTTTTAAACAGTACTGACATTATTTTAAGAATAATCTAATTAGAACAAGTAATTTGAAACGTAGTCGTAGTAAGACTCTTTTTTTTAATAATTTTAATATTCTACAACGACCTAAAGTACTTTAATACATTTTATTAATCTATTAACTATAACTATAAATTATGGTTAGAAAAATATATTAAATAAAACAAATATTTTACGAATTTTTATTGTTTATTGTTTATAAGTACTTTATCAAACTTGCTTTACAAATATCACTCCTAAATTATTTATATTTTTTATATGAAATGTATGTATATTGTCTATTGTTTTTAAAGTTTTTTAATTTTGTAAGCAGGAGAAGCGAAAGCAATACAGAATAAAGAATAACATGTCGGCAGCAAGCTGAAAGGCGGAATTTACTCATGAAAAATATTCTTCCACTCTAACCTGTAGGTCCTTTCCTTCACTGCCTCGTCATACACGAACTCAAATTCGGATACTTATGTTCAAGCAATATAATTGTAATGTCTTCTAATAAAAAAGCACATTTAGTAAATACGGTCACTTTGACAATGTTATTCTACACATATTATATTATACTTCTAAGTAAAAGTCAAAATTATAAATTTAACATAGAATTTGTATAGAATTCTATTTTATCAACTAAAATTGAATTTTGTGGGTAACATATAATTTTAGTCATAAGTTTTATTATGGATAAAAATAAATATATTCACAAAATTTCAACTTCTTGTATAATTGAAGACCCATTGCATCGAATCACTATAAACTAGTTGAAAAATTACCGTTTGCCCTCCCATTTTCGAGTCGCAGAAATAAATGGCCGCCGCGCGAACGTATAATTCTAAAATGAAGAACCGAAGAACATTAATTACGCCAGTTTATCTAATCTCCGATCGGGATCGCAAATTTTAATCAGACGACGAAGAAGTGGAGGATTATTACAGGTATCATAGCCGAGATCCGCTCGGAATAAGACAATGATATATTTTATTGGCTGTACGGCACCACCAATTACAATTAAAATGCAATTTATTTCTTAATTAGGGTGCTAATCAAAATACGTCCAGATATCAAATATTCATTAAAGTTTTCCGATGATTTATGGTTATTGTATAAATATTTTCTCGTACGACTCCGCACCAATTATGTCTATCGATTGTCTCGTTCCTTTTTTAACAATTAAATGTGAAGAAACGATCGATCGATTTGGAGACCGAAGAAAAAATTATTTCATCCAATCGAAATATTAATAAAAAAAATAATAAATCCGTGCTAAAAGGTTCAACTCAATATTTTTTTGTTAATAAATAAGTTAGTTTTAAATATTTTGATGAAGAATACTGGAATTAGATGTAATGTTATAGGATATTGGCTAAATTTAATTTATCAAATAACATCAAATTATAAATTTTTTAACCACTTTATCAATTTAATAAAAATATTGCAAATGATCGAAATTTGAATTATATATTTTTATTGGACTAACAAAAATTTAATTATAAAATAAAGCACGAAAAAACCTTTCTACACACATTTTATTTGAAATACAAATAAAGGTTTTTCGTGTTTTATTTTATAATCATGTTTATCTTTACGCAGCTCTTCCAATTAATTTAGTAATAAAAATTTAATTGAAGTATATAAATTAATTTGAATATTACTGCCTTTCATCTTTATTTCGTTAATTCTATCTACGATTTTGAAAGGATTATTTTTAAATGATGTTTATTGCGACCAATTATTTTGCATTTGAGTTAATTAAATTATTTAATTGACTAGAATGACTGAACTTATACAAATAATACAATTTAGGGCACAATTTAATAATAAAATGTATTTAAGTCCTTTACGCCCTTTAGTTCATTTTCTTAAACGATAGAATACAATTATTTATTACCGGTATTAAGATGAATGTTGCAATATTTTATGCATTTTATGAACGAACTTGGGTCTAAGCTGGAACCCCGAGGAACCCCTAAAAAATATATTTTTCAAGAACACCTAATGTGTTAATGATACAAAATTTTTATAAAATTTCGTAAAAAAATAATTTAAAAGTCCATGTTTAATGTACTAAAAATAGACTATTAATTATTGTTGATTTAATTCAACATTATTACTAGTTTTATTCAGTGAATATCGGTAAATTTTACAATCTTACCTCATTAATCATCATGATTATTATAGGATATAACAGATTTTGAAAGCTTGTTTCCACTAGTTCGGTAGTTTGCCAAACTAGTTTTTACTTATTTTATAATGTCTCTGCATTAGATGTTAAACCGATTATCCAAAAACAAGAAAAAATTGATTAATTAAATTTAACTGGATCCAAATTATGCTACGCTATTTTAAAGGCAAACGTAAGGATTTTCTAGATTTAATATCTAAAAAATTAAAATCACTTTTTTAATTTTCAAAAACTTTTATTTGTTGGAATTACACGCAACAATTGTTTCGCCACACTGTGGCTTCTTTAGGCGTAGAAATTTCTTCGCCTGAAGAAGCCACGTTTAATTCCAACAAATAAAAGTTTTTGAAAATTAAAAAAGTGATTTTACTTTAATACTTAACAAGTGATATGAATTTACAAATAACGGCCTCATCAATTAATATCTAAAAAATTATTAAACCTGCTTCGGCTTATTTTCCTTTTAATGATATTCTCTAATGAATTTTGTTATAACCCTTTTAGTAATATATGTATTAAAGTCCTTTAATTCGTTGTAGAAAAATAATCATTATTACTTCAATATTGGTTCTTTCCAGTTTCATAATTACTTTGTTATATTAAGTTGCACTCAGCCATATTTACATTAAATTTTTATAATTATTGTTTTGCTACTATGATTTAGACTGTTCATCAACATTATTTTAATGTAGTAAACATATTTTAGGGAAGAGTGAAACGCAAGTTGAAAAATATGTTTACTTCTTTATTCGTTTTATTTATTTCAATAAGTTTAAGCCTAATATAACGATTTAAAAAAAGATTCAAGAAGGTAATTAGCATTCGCTCGAACACTCAAATAAAAATATCATAGCAACTAGGCGAATTGTCTTTTTAACTCGAAGTTCGATAAGTCTGTGACGTTTTTTAGATTGTCAATTTACCCTTAACGTCATCAAAAAATTCGACTTTAACGTGACTTCAAGTCAGTACATTCACTGAAAACTTTTTTCAAAGTCTGTCGACTGGTCATTTTGAAAGAGCAAAATAAAATTGTTAAGCAGGTTATAAAAATTAAAGCCGCAGATGTCGTCGGTATTTCCACCGCGATCGTGAAAATTCACAGTCGTAAAGGTAGATGCGCTCTTATATATTAATACTTTTGGGATGCTTGCATTCAGCTTGGATGCTAATCGTAGTCCTTTAGGCAGGTAAATAATCTACTCTCTTTTTATCAAACTATCGTACATTGACATTGCACATTGCACTTTTGGAAAACTAGTTGAATGATATTTCGATGACCAAAAAAATCATCTTAAGCTTTAGTTTAGATAAAATTAGATTTATACAAATACCCAGGAATTCAGTTTCATTGGTAAGGTCAATTAACTTCCTAGGAGGTAAAGCTCTGATTCGTTCTGGCGTTATCCCCACTTCTCTGGTTAGGGCTAGTCTATTAGTAGCCAATACAACACATACGCATAGCATGTGCTTGGCCGTTTCTTCTCCCTATCCACATAGTCTAGAAGTAGTATTGTCCACTTTAGTATGTGATTATGGAGCAAGAGCAGTTTAGCTCTGCTTAGCGAGAGGTCAATAAACATTTTGGATTGCCTTTAATCTGGTGTATTTAACCAATGCCCTGCCCTGTTTTGCATTTTTTCCTACTTTTGGTCTACATGCTTTTGATAGTTCGTATGTAGGCCTTGGCCCGACCATAGTAGTCGCAGTTCCTTACCTGGCAATTTATTTTGCCTCATCGCACTCATTAGACCTTCGTTTCTTCTGAATTCTTCGTAAAGGGGAAGTAAGTCTAGTAAAGCTTACGTTACTTCAGAGACGGTATGCGTATACCCCCTATGATGCCAAGACTCATTCTTTGAAGGGTTTGAAACTTCTTTTGTGCCGTTGCTTGTTTAGTCTTGACCCACCATACTAGTTAGCCATATGTAATCTAGTTAGCCATATTTAATAATGGGTATAATGTATGTATAAGTTTATGTTTCAGTCCCCACGATGTGCCAAACAGCCTGCAATATACCCATTGTGCCGTTGTAGATTGTTTTTTTTTGGTTTTGCGTGCTTCCTTTTGCTGTTGTTATTTTACTTCCTATATCTTCGTTGATCTTACGGTTTTCAAGTACGGCCTTGATCCATCTTATTGTTTGTTATGTCGATACCTTTTTTTCATGTCATATTTTTCCGCCGTTTTAAAAGTTGTTTTGTCGAACGCACTTTCAATATTTTCGAAAATATCTAATAAAATCTCCTTGTTTTGCATCCACAGTAGATTTTTGCTCATGGATCAGATTTGACTTTAGGCGACTGCTTGTTACATAGTTTATAATTTTCTCCAAGACCTTTAGGAGAAATAAGTTAAGCTAATTGGACAATAGGATTTGGCCATAGGCTAATAGGTCGGTTTTTTGCTAGTCTATACTTTCTTTACCAGTTATCAATACTGAGTTTATATTGACTAGCTTTTTTACTAAACGCAATACTGTTGAAGTTTTTCTCAACATAAAAACATTGTTTGCTGGAATTTAACATGTTGATTTCTCTTGTTCAAAATGATTTATCTTAATGTGCCTGAATATGTTACTAAAGCCATGCATGATTTCATTTCTGAAGTTTTGTTTAAGATTTAAAATAACATTCTTTCCAGCGAGGGTAAAATTTGTGGACTTGGCTTTGCTTTCAGCACTATACAACATTTACACTAGCGTCATTCCGAGTGTAGTTCTTATAATGGTTCCCCAATCAGATTAATTCTGATGGGCTAGTTTTAATAGATTTTAGAAGAACGTTTTTCTTTAAAAAGAAATATCGAATCTTGAATGTTTCTTTGGAGAGTAATTGCTTCGATGAAAGCTAAATTCAGCATCCTAACTGACCAAAAACGTACAGGTTAATGTAAACTAATGATGAATATCAGATAAAATTGATAAATTAGGGAAATTTAAACACTTGTTCTGTTCCATATTCATGGAGCAGAACAAGAGTGTAGCGTAACAAATTTTGAATTTATAAAATTAGATTAAAATTAACTACAATGGTAGAGTATTTAGGGATAACAGTAGACTCCTACAAATTGCTAAACTCTAGCGTACGCAAACTTAAAAAAACTTACTTTATTCTCTGTTTAATTAGCGAAATATGAAGTTTATATTCTTTCTGAAATAAAACGACTAAAATATGATATCACTGCTCGTAGCAAACATCAAATGTTTAAAACTTAATTAATTAATCACTGCAATTTGCTTCGTTTTAACGAGATCGTTCACAGCCGGTTTTCAAAGTTGTGGCGATAATTTTGTAGAAGTTGAAACTTGAAAAGGCATAAGGTCCAGGATTATTCGCATAGAGGATCATCGAAGATTGTTTTTACTCTGCAGCAGTCGAACACTATTCTATAAAATGACAGTATATTTTCTTCAATCTTTGCTTCAGTGGTTTTGCAAACTTCATAAAATTTGCGATTTACAGTCTACAGAAAATTGTGTTTAGTGAGGGAGTTACAGAAGATGTTTAGAATAAAACTTTTTCTGAATGAAAATCCAATTTGGAAAAAGGAAACATTTCTTTTTTGACAAAGCAAGAGATGTTAGATTTATATTTCACTTTTAAATCACCATTTGATACAATTTTATTCTACATCGTCTTCTATCTCATAGAACATAACATCGATTTCGAGTCTTTATGTTAAAATGCAAAACTTTATTGCTAATTGAGAATGGTGAAGGAGGTATGAAAGGAAACCAAGGGAATGAAGGGAATGTATGAGAGGATGGATTTGTTGTAGGGTTTATGAAAGACTGGCTAGAGCAGTGTGGCGGGAAGTATGCATGAGACGGCGAAGAAGGTGGATAGTCAAGAGGGACCAAGGTGTATTAAGAAGAGTGGTTACAATGAAGGCTATAGAGAGTGGCAGATATATGGGAGGAGGCCAAAGTACCTGGAGAGTTTAGAAGAGATGAAAGGATAATTTTGACAAGGGCGAGATGCGGAACTGAGAATAGAGGGAGGAAGAAATGGATGTGCGAGAGATACGGAGAATGCATGGGGACTTATGGAAAAGGAATATATAAAGGTAAAAGAGTTTTGGGTGGATCGATGTAGAAGCGTAAGAGAGTGGATGAGAAGAGATGTGGCTAGGATAAAGATACTAACGAGACTGGGACGGGAAAGAAGGAGAAAGAGAGATACAGAAATAGAAAAGTAGTATTAAGGCATGCATTGTATTCCCTATAAAAAAATAGATCAAACTGAGTGTTTATTTCATCAGTAAAAATAAGCAAAGCCGAGTTAAATTTAATTCTGAAATATATTCGTAATTTTATTTTGTTTTCCCACACAACTTAGATAAAGACATCGTGAATTTAAGAATTTAATAAGTTAAGGAATATATTAAAAATAGCGTTCCATAAAGCCAAAAATCTAAAAAAGAAATCTACTGTACCTTTCATAAAAAATCTGAAACAATAATAATAAAAATATTCATAAAAGAAACGAACTTTAGAGAACTTGTAGTTCGTATATTCGTCGTCTACAGCTGTAAAAGTAACCTCTTTAAGTATTGAATACAACCGCTTTATATAATAAGAAGAGGAAATGAATAATATTAATAACTCATATTGGGAGAAGTAATACACTAATTATATTCCATTTGTTTATTAACTGATTTTTTTCTATATAACATTTGCAAAAACAATCCAAATATATAACATTGTAAATGATTGTTTAAAATTGTCAAAAGCATTCGAATATCTAAAAAATGGTTTAAAATTTGAAATAAAATAGAACAAAAGAAAAAGAATTAAAAGAGAAAAAACTAATTGAGATCACTGAATTAAAATAAAAACTAAAACTTTTATCAAAATCAATTAAAATATAAAATTAAAAAAGACACAATACACAATAAAAATTATTAAGAAGAATTGTCTTTTTGTGACCTGTGTAATACTTTTAATTTACTAGTATTAATAAGCAATAAAAAACAAAAGAAGCACTAAAAATAACAAAAATAAAATACAAATTGCAAACATGCTTAAAAAGAATTGAAATTCAAATGAAAAAGAAATTAATTATCTCTGAATACTAAGAGGAGAACAAATGTATTATTTTACATTTATCACAAATTCCGATAACTATTAAGTCAGAAAAATAATTATTGACCATATAAAGAAATCTAATTATTTTTTCGCTGTATTTTATATATCTTCAAAACATCTCACCAATCTAATAAAACAATTAAATATTTATCTATCAATAGAAACATTTTGAAGCAAGAAAACCAGCGAAGAATCCATAAACCTTATTTTTACAAAATAAGCGAATAAAATATTAACCCGTGGTGAAATATTTCTTAACTATTGCTAGTATAACGAATTTTACACTTTTTATTGTGACTAGTATACAGTTGTATTCGTTTGATAGTAGAACGAAACTAGTCACAATAAAAATTGTAAAATTCGTGATACTAGCAAAGTGTTATTATTTCTTAACCTACTTCGTAATCAAGATGCATCAGAAAGTCAATCATATTTCGGTTTAAACATAAAATCAATTGGATTGTTTCACAGATATTAAATAATAAATATCTGTGAAAAAAAACAAACAAAGCAATTTTGAGTTATTTTCGAAAATTAGAAAAACAGTTGCGTGAGGTATTTATATATATACAATAATCTTTATTTTTACAAAACATAATATATAATCACAATAACAAAAAAATTGAAACAAATAAATGGTGTTAGTCCGTCTGGGCTATAGACCTGCGGTATTTCTGTCCTGTCTTGAGTTTAATAGTGAGAAAAAAGAATTTTTGCTATATAGGTAGCTAAACTATCCTGATGATTCGCACAAATGAATTGATGAATTGTGAGGGGAGGATGTTGATATTTAGAAGGGATATTTGGGATACTACAGAATTTGGTTAATAGGGGTTGGTTTTGGTGATTATTAGCAAATTTCCTAATTTCGGACAATCGTTCTTGGCTTGTCAAAAATTGGATGACAAATCTTTGTTTTCCAGCCTACTAAAATATTTTTCATTTTGGGAAGCCATTAGTTATAGAATTTTCAAAAGCTAAACACGCATTTTGAAGATATTTTATAATGCATTATATCATTTATTTTTAACATTTCAAAAGCTTTCAGCAGATCTAATACAAATTATTTTGTAAGAATTAAAAACTGAAAAGTTGAAATGTAAATTAATTGGATAATTTTTGTGTTTGAATAATATATTATTCTATTTTCTATAAACTGTTGAGGTAATATCTATTATCCAAAACGTTGCACTGGATTCAATAACTTCATAACTCTTAATAATTTTATGAAAATTTTAAGACTTTATAAACGCACTGAAAGCTTTTAAATTTCTATATTTATTTATGTATTATAATTTGGGTTTTATTTTAGGTTCTCGAGCCCTAATATTTATAATGGAATATTACTATCCAAGAAAATGATATAAATTAATATCTGTAGAAGCGACGAAAGATTTTTCAAAGCGTTAAGAAAATATTAAAAACATATAAATTAATTTAATCGGATTAAATTTTAATATAAGCAATCGTACTCCTGACCTATCTTTACAAAATATGCATTAACTTCAATACCATTGGCCCGAGATAAGTTCTAATTCAGAAACCATGAGGCAAAGAAGGAAGGAAGAACTACAAACAAAGGAATTACAAGGAACAAATAACAATCTAATATTACTAACCAATAATATGTATACCCTGTAATTTTAACAAAATAAATTCTTTATTATTATTATTTACTTAGGTTAGAAGTACGGTAGGTTATTTATTATTGTCATAGGTTAAGGATACGTGGGCGTTAGTAATGGTGATATAATATAGAACAAGAGTACGATGACTCAATACAAAGTTTATTGTGTGGTAGGTCAAGAGGACGTTAGATTAATGAATAATTTATTGAAGGAAGTCAATAATACGTTAGTTGTACATATAATTTTTATAATTTATCAGATGGTTTGATACTTAAAGAAAACAGAATTGTGGAAATTTAATAGTAAAAACAATTTACTACAGTTTACAGTTATATAAATATATTTAAGCAAATTGTATGTTTTGCAGCAAAGTATTCGTTGACAAGCAACATGTATAACCAAAAGGAACCTAATTTTATGCATAGTATCAATTAAAAATCTTATAGTTATTTCAAAAAAATATTAATTAATATTGTAAGTTGTAAACGGAGCTTTTCCACAATTCTAAATTAAAATAATCGAATACTTACTTCTTCGACATAATATCATTTTTATAATGTCATTCACAAAAACAATGCTACTAAAAATTTAGAAACAATGCACAAGCACACTTATATGATATTATGTATATCTATAATATGTGTATAAATTAAATAAATACTTACTTTCATTAATTATTAATAGCTGCTGATTTTGATTCTAATTTTAATAGGGTGTTAAATTAGCGTCCATCTTATATGGTAAAAGTTTAGGTAAGTAATTCTAAACCTAAATTTAATTGCATTAAGTTTTTAGCCCGGTCCAATGTAAATCACTCCATTATAAACCAATTACCATAAATTGTTGGTAAACAAGTAATTTTTTATAATGCAGTCTCCAATTTAAATTTTGTTCCGTTTTCGGAAAGCCGTAGACCTCCGTCGGGTTTCTTAAGTCAATGGCAGCTTCCGATAGACATCAGTAATTACATGTTAGCGATCATCGCAGACACCGCAGACGCCGCCAGACCGAGAAATAAATTTCGATACCACCACCGGTCTTTCCACATTCTGAGTACACCATCGGACGGGCAAAAATGTTTTCCAACAAAAAAGCCTGAAAACTTTACACGTTTTCACACAATGCTTAGCGGAAATAAGTGGTTAATGCCAAACCAATTGAACGATTATAGATTATTCAATTCTGTTTAATGTATGGTACTTAATTAAAAAAATATTTAATTGAGTTGAATTGGATGAAGGAAATGTATTTGCTTTTTGATATTAAGACGAACTGAAGGTAATTTTAAAATAATAATAATAAAAATATATATAATGAGCGTAATTCATTTTTTAAATAATCCTTTTTGAAGCAAAATAAAATCAAAATGGCAATTAGTAGTCCTAAAATGCAATATTGGACTGTTTTGGAAGAACATTTTGCCGAGTGAACTCCCCTCGCATCTCTTACGTCAAAATTATAGGTAAGTACATATTTTTATCAATCTAATTTTTAATAAATTTATTCATTGTAAGAGGATCAAAGTATTAAATACAAATACAAATGGTTCAAGTTTGGAAAAATATACTGTATTTGTTATACTTATATACTGTATTAATTATTCTGTATGTATTAGGATATTTTGCGTTTCTTATTACTACGATTTAAAACATCTTCTTTCCTGAAACTTCTACATCGTTATACATTTTGTAGTATACAATAGAATATACAAGTTATTAAGTTTTTTTATTGTATTTATACATTGAAACACATTTTTTGATAAGAGAGCAACCACTTACCAAAAAATTATTCGATTAAATCGAAGACCCACATACGACCCTTATAATCAAAATCAATGTTCTCCATCATAATAGCACGTATCGAGTTTCAGATAAGTCATCACCATTAAGTCCGACCCTGAGCGTGATTTTAGAAAAGTGAAGATTTTCGGAAATAGATAGCCGGGCGCGCATTCCCTTGATGGTGGCCTTCTGATGTGCACATCAATTTCACGTATCCATAAGGAACGCGCACGTCGTATCTCCTCTGTGTATCAGCAAACAGCTACCATATACTCAGGAGGTAATTTAAGAGGCCGTACCCGCTGGATCTAGATCGGCCAGCCTCCTCGGCAGCGGGCATAGGGCTCACGTTAATTACCAGAAAAAAGTTAAATTACAATGGGTTGCACCTTGAAATAAATTACTTTCGATGTGAGGAAATCGGTCCGGTCAGTTAATAGTTTAATCATTTTAGATGATAAAATTTTAAAAACGTTCCGTTGATGTAAAAAATACTTAACAAGGATTTAGACTAACTAAATCGAAATAAAAAATAACTGTCCTGTAATTGTATGAAAAGTTATTCATCTGTACTTTAATTTATATAACCACATACCAGTTTTGACCTCTTTGGGCCTTATCAACGCAGCGCAATTGAAGACGCAATGTCAATAATGAATTATAAAACTTCAATATTGTGTTTATTTATAGAAATACTATATTTCAGGATGAACAAGATTCTAACTTGAGCACTAAGAAAAATTTATTTAAACAAAAACTCAAAGCAGAACTATAGAATAAAGTTTACGATTCACAGAGTGTCAGTCTTGTAAGATGAAATAAAGCTTCTAGAGAAATTCTCGATTAATGAATGAAAACTGATTTTCTAATATGAATTATGATTTCTTACGTAAACATATTTAAATAAAATATTGCTAAACACTCACAAATACACAATTGTTTGCCATTTACAGTTTAAAAATACGATCAATTCTTCAGAAATTTCAAATAGTTATATCTCGATTAACACGACTTATATATCCTTACAGAACCAAGAACGCCTTGAAACAATCATCTGCAGAGTAATTCTTAGATGAACTAAAATACGTAATTAAGGTGTTGATATTCGCTAGACCAACAAATTTAGTAGATATTTTAGTTCATATGCTTCAGATTGATGTCGCTAAAAGATAAGAGTCAAGGTTATATTCAAGGAATTGAAGAAGAAATTGACTATCATGTTTGTCAAACAAAAACGATGTAGAGAACCAGAAATGAAAAAAAAAACGAATATTTACAAGGTAGATGTAAGATAACCATCAATTTCCCAGAAAATCTGCAAAATTGTCGATAACCATTTTGGAAATCTAGTAAGTAGAAATGCAAAAAAAAACTCCTATAAAATAATACAAGAAAGAAATGTAGACAATTCATGAAGTTTTGACCTTCAGCCAATTTTCTTTAGAAATTTGGAGCTCTTTAAAAATACATTTGAAAAATGACAGTTAAAATATTGTATGCTCTAGAAAAATTTGAAGAGAATGCATAAAATCAATAACCAACTTCTGGAAACAAAAATGAAAAGAAACTGATAGAAGTAAGAATCATTTAAAAGATGAATTTTTATTTGAATAATAGAAGAAAAGGTTATAAAAAATGTAGAAATCGAGAAGGTATTTTTTTTAGAAAATAGATGCTCCATCATACCATAATATGAGAATGAAGTTTTTTGTTTTCAGAAAATACCTCAAAATAAAATAAACTATTATCAGTTGTAATATCCCAAGGACATTGATAATACGAAATAATTTAATAAGTTTCCGAAAACACGTTGCTTAGTAACACTTGTTACTTAAAAGCAACGTGTTTGATTAAACTTATTAAATTATAAGTATTTATCAATGTTTGAGGGATATTTGGTTCGAACATTTCTTGCAAGTAAATTATTTCTTCAACATTATACAAAGGAACAGTTTGTAAATTGCCATAAGCAGAGGGTCGTTACTTAAAAGCAAAGTGTTTGCTTTAAATTATTTCGTATTATCAATGTCTTTGGGATATTACAACTGATAAGTTGTTTTCAGTTAAAGTTTATGTTGATTGGTTATTTTTGCACACGTGACTCAGAATTAAGCGATTTAATTGGATGCTAATTTCAGCAAGAAATGGTCTATTAAACAAATATATTTAATAAAATATGGACGATTATACCTTAAAACTATCTACCAGAATTATGGAAGAAGGCTGAAAATATTTAAATTTGATACATCTAGTCTAGTACGACTTTCTTCGAAATTTCACACAATATCGTCGCAATATTATCTGCCAAAGAACACCATCCCAGCACTAAACTCAACTACAACTGCCGGACCCCAGTTGGTACCACGAGGAGGTAGAGGTCGCACTTAACTGCTCGACAAAATCTGCAATAGAGTCAGAGTTACTCCACCCAAATAGCTCTACACTCAGAAATTTGGAAAATCAATCTAAAGAAGCCTCTAAAATAATTTCCAATAAGATTTATTTGTATTATTAGGCCAATAATATATAAGAACAGGAAAAAGAAATAAAAGTTTCCCACAACTAAAAATGGTATCCACTCAAATCTATGATCCAAGCTCAAATTATGTAATGATTTTAAGTTTATCATAAAATATTAGCATGTACTTGTCACTACACATTTAAGCGAACAAACATAATTTAATAGAGAATTACTTCCAAAAACAAACAAGCTTAATGCTTTTATTGCTTAAGAACAGTTATTCGTAACCCCAAATTGACTATATTGACTTGATCTAATTAAAACAATCAATAGCAACTCAATGTCAGGCCATTTTACCTGTTCTTCCAAGATTTAAGAGATTAGAATCGACGAGCAAGTATGGTCAATTAAAAAAATACATCAGCTTGAGTATTTTTCATGCAACTATTATATACAACACGTTGTGAACTTATTTATAATAGCTAACCTATTGTAGAAAAGCAATGAAAGAAGAAATACTAGGAAGCATTCTAAAATCTGTTTCAAGTAATACTGGGGCGGACCTGGATCCTCGAAATGCCTCCGCCAACATCTCAAGTGCAACTGGGATGGTTTCTCCTAGCACTTTTGTCTTACTTTGAACCCCAAAATACCCATCATTCCATTTCTACTTGTGTGTTTACTGCACAATCATGCTGGGCTCCATTCTGGGCTTCTACCTTTTCCATCTCCATGATTTAAAGGGTGATCGTCTGCTTGTCTTTGCCCCGCCAAGAGGAAGCGGTAGTTTCAAGTACCAATCTCTATGTTACTCTAACTTTCACCTCCTATGCATAGTCAATAAGTTTAAGGAATTCTATAAGTCTATGCATTCAATGCTTTTTCAATACCTTTCTTTTGTAGGAATTTCTTCATACATTCCCTAGTGTTCTTCTTTCGCAGGATGTCATATTAGTGACTCTGACGGTGCACCATTGTTTTTAATCTTGCTTACAAGCCTGTTACTAATTAGCCACTTTAGCTAGCAGCTTACTCTCTATCTTCAAGAGGTACAGCGGTCTTTAGATCCTATGGTTAACGAAAAGTTTATACTCTTGGACTTAAATATCACCCGTGGCTTCTTGTATCAGCACAAATGTGCAAGTAATGTAGAAATTGTAGCTCACATCTTACCCAAAATTCAAGACATGCGAGAGAAAATATTCTACTATATTAGTAAGATTTAATGAAAATAAGAGCATACTGCTTGACAAATAAATATTTACTTGCAGATCAAAATCGGTGAACATTTTTTGACAAATATTTATATGGTAATTTTTTTTTATTAGGAACCGAATATGTTGACGTTCAAGTACCAAAGAGAACAAGTTGCAGAGAATGGCTAGGAAGGCTTCAGGAATTTTATTTTTATGGTTGTCTCTATCCTAACTAAGGTCTTGAGTTTCTCCAAATCTCTTCAAAAGCATGATAAGGACATCGGCTACAAAGACAAGGATGTCTCCAGCAGGGGAACATTCGTAGTTTCAAGTTGCTATCATCCAAGTACAAGTAGCTATGGTACCCTAACATTCACCTCCTATCTTATATAGACATGTGAATCTCCAGCTATCTGCATTGTCCCTATTAAATTTAAGGAATTCTATACGTCTACTGCATTCAAGCCTTTTGAATGCCTTTTTCTTTTTAGGAAATCCTCTTTGCACTCCTTAGTTCTTCTCAGCCTGTATTGTATGACTGGAAGTCATATTAGCGGCTCTGAAAGCCCACCATTGTTTTCCATCTATTTTACAAGTCTCTTGCTAATTAACCACTTTAGTAGGTTACTCTCTGTCTGTAAGAGATACAGAAGTCTGTAGATTTCGCAGTTAACGAAGAGTTTATATCCTTCGCCGTAAATAGTAGCCTTGGCTTGCTGTATCATTAGTAGAGTAGAAATACCTCTGTCATAAGGCTACAGTGGTGAAAAAAAATGAGTACGTACGTTTTATAAGTTGGGAATTTTACAACCCCAACACGAGCATGCCGAAGTTATATAG
Organism: Ontholestes murinus; assembly: GCA_963969525.1. NCBI lineage: Eukaryota > Metazoa > Arthropoda > Insecta > Coleoptera > Staphylinidae > Ontholestes > Ontholestes murinus. The sequence continues at coordinate 54,125,737 of OZ018395.1, forward strand.
GACTATCTTGCTTAGATATATTGGAAGTTTGAAGTTGGTCTTCTGTCACCAGCTTTAAGGATTGAAACAATCTACAAGAATTCAATGTCATGCCACTTTGTCTGCTTTATTTAACTAATGATAATCTATCTATAGGATATAATCACAAAAAACCCTTCCTGGACAATATAGAAAAGGTTTTTCAAGATTTATGAGATTAGAGTTAACGTAGAAAATATTTATATCAGCTTACGAATTTTTCAGGTCCATGCAACTATTATTTATAACCCGTTGTGAACTTATTTAATATTACTAATCCGTAAGTCACATTAAAAAAATGGTGATGTGGCCATCATAGTACTTTCCCTATATTTTTCTCGAAAACTATGAGGTTTAGGTAAAAAGGTTATACTTCATAATTTGTTCAGTTTTTAATTCTTTACAATTATTTGTTATATAAGTTTCATGTAACTCGAATAGTTTATTAGTAATTAGCAAAAAATATCAAAATTTCCAATTTTTATTTTTTTTCTTGAAAGTTAAGAATTTTATGAAAAAAATATTCAAATAAAACTTGTTCATTTTATTATCCCCTTTAACTTTTGTTTGAACCGTTTTTTAAAATTTATCATATTTAGAAAAATATTACCAAAAAACAAAAAAACGCCTTGAGTAATCATCCACTTCCGGTCTATGAATGTTCACCAAAAGCTTTTCAATTCCAGTTTTTAACGATAAAACCTTAAGTTTAAAGTGTCATCTCAATAGGATCTTTCGTTTTTAAGATGCTGTATCTGTGGGCGCTGTGCCTACCGACAGACACACAGACACACAATTTTTTTTTTCCAGAAATTAGTGCAATGGACTCATGGGCCCCCAAAACGGATATTTCCGCAAAAAAAAATTCAAAAAAGAATCACGAAAACAATACTCCCCCTATATATACTATATAGGGAAAGTAAAAAGGTCATCAGTTACCTGCCATTTGACATTCTGATCTGATAGCTGTAATCTGTTATTAGTTATTGTCATTTTTTGTACCTGCTAACGGGTGTCCAACAATTATTGCAGTCCCGGGTGGCGTTGGAATAAAAAACGTAGGTCGATTCTTACATGTTGCAAATAAATGATCTGACATTTTTAATGCACATTTAGGTTATGTTTGACAATTAACATGTCAGATCATTTATTTGGCACATGAAAGAATTGACCTACGTTTTTGATTCCAACGCCACCCGGGACTGCAATAATTGTTGGACACCCGTTAGTATGTGACAATGTCATTTATCAGCTGTAATTAGTAACATGTCAACACATAGCATTCTTATTAAGAGTTTAAATGAAAATTTTCTTATTTTTAAAAATTAATCGGTCTTCTTAATAGGTCTCCTTTAAACTCTTATCTGCCACCTGTCAACTGTCAATTTATCTAAAAAATGTCAAATATTAAGTGTTTAGTGATTTTCAAACTTCTTTATTTACGACTTTAGGGCGATAATTTATACACCGCTGGAATCGTCTCACCAAGAGGAATCGATTGGAGTGTTTATTTTTAACCTACCGATTTAAATAAGCGAGATTATTTGTCGATTTCGAAAAATTTCAAACTTCTTTATTTACGACTTTAGGGCGATAATTTATACACCGCTGGAATCGTCTCGCTGAGAGGAATCGATTATTTTCAACTACACTGTCACCCTGTCACCCGGTTACACTGTCTCCCTGTCACCTGGTTACACTGTCACCCAGTCAACCTCTCACCCCGTCACCCGGTTACACTGTCACCCGGTTACACTGTCACCATGTCACCTGGTTACACTGTCACCCTGTCAACCTGTCACCCCGTCACCCTGTCACCCTGTCACCCGGTTACACTGTCACCCAGTCAACCTGTCACCCCGTCACCCGGTTACACCGTCACCGTGTCAACCGGTTACACTGTCACCCTGTTACCCGGTTACACTGTCACCCTGTCAACCTGTCACCCGGTTACTCTGTCACCCTGTTAACCTGTCAGCCAGTCACCCGGTTACACTGTCACCCTGACAACCGGTTACACTGTCACCCTGACAACCTGTCACCCCGTCACCCGGTTACACTGTCACCCTGTCACCCGGTAACACTGTCACCCTGTTAACCTGTCAGCCAGTCACCCGGTTACACTGTCATCCTGTCAACCGGTTACACTGTCACCCGGTTACACTGTCACCCTGTCACCCCGTCACCCGGTTACACTGTCACCTTGTCACCCGGTTACACTGTCACCCTGTCAACCTGTCACCCCGTCACCCTGTCACCCTGTCGCCCGGTTACACTGTCACCCGCTTACAGTGTCACCCCGTCAACCTGTCACCCTGTCAACATATCACTCCGTCACTCTGTTACCCCGTCACCCTGTCAACCTGTCACCCTTTCTCAACTACCCACTGTTATTTGTTATCTGGAATTTTTAGATTTCTAATTTGTTAATTATGATTATATCAAAATTTTAACTTTTTAAATTTTTATAGAAAATACTTTTTTAGTGTTTAGAACGAGTCATTAGTCATTTGTAATATAAAAATGGTGATGTGGCCATCATAGTACTTTCCCTATATTTTTCTCGAAAACTATGAGATTTACGCAAAAAGGCTATATCTTATCTTAATAATATATTCATTTTTTAATTCTCTACAATTATTTGTTATATAAGTTTCATTTAACTCCAACACTTAATTAGCAATTGGCAAAAAATGTCTTAATTTTCATTTTTTCTTTTTTTTTCTGAAAAGTTAAAAATTTTATGAAAAATACGTTTAAATAAAACTTGTTCAGTTTTTTATTCTCTTTAACTTTTGTTTGAATTGTTTTTCAAAATTTTTCATATTTAGAAAAATATCACCAAAAAACAAGAAAACGTCTCGAGTAAACATCCACTTCGGGTCTATGAATGACAGACAGACACACAGCCAGACAGACAGACACACACACAGACACAAATTTTTTTTTCCAGAAATTAGTGCAATGGACTCAGGGAAAAAAATTTCAAAAAAAAATCACGATCACAATACTTCCCCTATATTTCATATAGGGAAAGTAAAATGTTATAACCGTGGGAGAAATATAAGGAAGCATTTTAAAATTAAATATCACTCCTGTCGACGACTTATTTGCTCGAGATGCCTTTGACGATATTTCTAGTGCAAGAAGGTTCTTTTCCATGGTGATCCAGTGGCACTTTATCACATCTCGTAGGTCAAAAGGTTCATCATTAAATTTTTGGTTTTGAATGCATGACACACGTTGACAACAGCACGACAATTGTATTCATAGCTAAGGCTGCGACCCTTTCTATCTCCCTGATTTATAGAAGGCGTTTTGTATGTTAGATAATCTTCTAGCTCCCAACATTTTATATCCCAGCACGAGTATGGCGAATTTAGCGTTAGATAAACTGGATGTTTGAAGCTGGCTTCTTAACTGCTAATTTCTAGCAGTAGAAGTCACTTCTGCCAGTACGAAGAGTTTACAGTGTGGCTAGATTTAATGGTTTTACATTAGCTCATGAATTTTTAAATTTCTTACAACTGACATTTACAACACGTCATTTTTAATATTTCTAATCTGGCAAACCATCCTATTAGAAAAAAATTACCAATCAAAGAAAAAGTATTTAGAAGCATTCTAAAATCTAATACCGTTTCAGTCGAGGACAGATTTCAAGTAGTTCTAAGACCTGGATGTCTCCGTCGACATCTCAAGTGCAAGAGGGTTAGCTTCCATAGTGACCCCAGATACTTTGTCTCGCCTCAAAAGGCAGAATGTACACCATTCCATTTCTACTTTTCTGCGCACGATACACGTTGTCCAGTGCACTCGACTTTCTCCATCTGCCTGATTTAAAGTAATAAGGACATCGCCTGAAAAGACATCTTGGACACTTGATGGTCCACCTCTCTGCATGGTCCCCATAAAGTTCAAGGAATTATACGTCTTCTGCATTCAATGCCTTTCTCTTCTTCAAAAGTCCTCGTTATATTTTTGTATTTTTCTCAGCCTTCCTCAAGACATCCAAAGCTGATCTTTCCCACTGTCGTTGTTTTCTATCCAGCTTGTAAGTCTATTACTAATTAGATACTTTAGCAGCATACCTTCTCTCTCAAAAGGTAAAGCGCCTTTTCTCCTACGGTTAAAAGAGAAATTTTATATTTAAACTTAAATAGCAATGGCTTCTTCTACCGTTAATATATGTAAGGCTACAGTGGTGCCGTTATTGAATACGTACATTTTATATATTGGAATTTCCTCTAGGTCTTAATATTCTATATCTCGGTACGAGTATTCTGAATTTATATAGCGTATTCTTGCTTATATGTATTGGTAGTTTGAAGTAAGCTGCCTCAATGTAGTTGGTGCCGTTTTCTCCAGTATGACGTTAGCAGTAGGGTTAGTTTCAAAACATTTACATCAGCTTACGAATTTTTCAGGTAGATGTAACTATTATTCCAGACACATTGTAGTTTTTTTTAAATATTTGTTAATCTGATAACCCGTCCGGTTAAATAAAAACAAGGGTTCCAATCGAAGGAAAAATATTTTATTTGCTCCAATGAAGCACATCAACACACTTCAAGGCTGGATGCCTTCACCGATATCATAAATGAGGGTGGATTCGTTTCCATAGTGACACCAGGTACTTTGTCTATGCTGTATATGGCATAAATAAATTACATATCGGTAAAAATTAATTAAATCCCACTGATTATTAATAATGATACATACCATTATTAATAATGAAAGAAGAAAGAATTATTTCTTTCACTCCATAGCAAGCTCTACAATAGCCGTAGATATGTAACATGCGCCTGCGGGTAAAACTTATTTATTAATTAAAGTTTAGGCCTCCATTGTATTTCATTAACCTGTATTGAATTTGTTTAACTGTATTAACTTAATTATCTACCGATGTAATTTATATACATACCCACCTATTGGGTTGTACAATATCTACGCAATCAATAGTTATTTATAATATGTTACAGCTTAACATACTTATTAGGTATGATGAAAATTTGCTGCAATATATGGTGGTATAGATAATTACAAAAAAAATATCAATAGCATACAAGATAGAGTTATTGAAGAATCCATTAACATAGTTTATTACTTATCGACTTAAGTGTATGAAATAATATGCAATACTCGGCAAAGTAGGAAAGAAATTGAGAAATACTTGATTGTAGAGGCTTTGAATTCATGATACAGTTTTTACAAATAATTCCAATAAAATGGTAACTGTATATGTGTGATACCTATAACGTTGCCATTTTATTGGAATTGAGAAATATATAAGGGTTTATTTTAAATTATGCGATACCATCAAATATACTATCAGTGACAGCAGTGTTAAGGAAGCTACAAGGGACAATTGTATTTGTGAACTGAAGCTTTTCATATCTATTTAAAATTGATGTAAATATTTATTTAATTATAAATTAAGTAATCTAAAGTATTCTGTACTGATGAATTGTAGGATATCATAAGCTATCATAAGTACATAGTACTCGAAGTATTTATTAAATGTTGAATTTTATTTCAAAGTGTATCATAAATGAATGGCTACAATAATCATACTAACAAGTAAAGGTAAGAAACATTTGAAATAAGAATTAAGGTTAACGCTGATGAGTTCCAAAATAAACCAATGGCAGTTTTTGTCAGGGAAACAAACATACAATGTTTTAAGAAACATTAATTTTTCGAAAAAGTCAATGAAAACAACAATACTAGTAAGCAATTTCCAACTGTTTTTTACACAACCACTTTAATTCATCTTATGAATATCGAAATCGTAACAGTCGTTTCATTTACAAAATTTCAAGCAGTATTGTCCAAATTACGGTCCATCGATCATAATTTAAAAGGCATAACTCACTCTCACTTCTTGGTAGCTCAGGAAGCGGAATATTCTCAAAGAAACCGAAGCGTAAATCACCAAATTTTCACTAATCGCCCGTAATGAATCACACTTTTCTCGATCGGATCCCAATCGAAAAATAGGTCATCCATCATTCTAATTCCCGTAAGTGGACAAGTGGTGTCGTGCTCTTCGGGGTAATTACGGTGCTTACCTGGAGAATTACCATAGATTAGGATATTAGGGAGATTGTATTTTCGTTTCAGGGCGTGATGTTATTAATAAGCTATCGGTGAGGGCCATTAAATCGATGGACATTTGCATTTTTATAGCGAGCCCGGGCCGTTCGTGACAGAATTTTATTAGACTTATCTTCACTAGTGTACGGTGCGTGATCTTCAAACATATCTACGCGAGACAAAAATGTATAGACGTACGCGTTAATTACCTTTTTGAATGATTATCTCACGTTTTAATGTCCACGAATTTTTATTTCGTCACAATCTCGGGACGGACGCGAGCACGTTCGCTCTTCTCATCCCGATGCCCGGCTACCCGTCTTCTTCCTCGGATATGGAATACCAGTTTCGGTATAATGAGTATTCGGTGATTAATTAAGCGTTATTTATGCGTGAACTGGAGGAAAATAAGCATCGGGACTTTCTAAATATTCCGGCGATGATACTTTATCTTCATTTTTTCATGTTTGAGTACCAACCAGCGGTCCTTTATTTTCTTCGCCCAAAGTCGGGACGGATGATAAAACAATCTGAAATTAATTTATTTTGAAAAGTACCCAAAACAAACGATTAATTAAAAGGACGTCACCTGTCTGCCCCGTATTAAATTTACTGTTCTATAATCATTGTATGTAGTAACGGTAAAAAGGTTCGGATTTTTAACGAGTTCGTAAGTTTAATAATAATGATAGGGGTTTATGATATGCCCTAAGCTTATAATTACAAATAACAATATCCAAGCTAAACTATTTATTATAAATACTTTACTTATACTGCTTTCCCACCTGTAGTGTAATTGGTGGATTCATTCATATTGAAGGGAAGGAATAGAAAATAATATAAAATATGTGCTACTCGCCACAGATTCTAAGCTGGCAATGCAGATAATATTATGGTGCTACATTAATTACTGAAACATATACGTTTGTCATCAGTTAATGAGAAATTTTATTGTCAACATTGAGTAGGCAACATTAAACGCAAGTAATTTTGTGGATCAAAGCTCTCATCAAAGTTGAAAGCATGTTGTTCTCACGTGCAAATGTTTTGCCAGATTGTGACTAAACATATTAGGAATTGTAAGCCGTAATTGCAAAATTAAACGTTCATATTTTAATTTGAGAATCAAAGATTACCCAAAAGTTCTATTGCATGTTGATAACTCAAACTTTCAAATTTCAAATTAGTTTTTAAATGTTGCATAAGAAGAATATAATATTGTTTGATGTAACGTGGAGGGCACCTAAAAGAAGACTTGCTGTCATTGAAAATCATCTTAAATTTAACTAGCTATTAGTAAAGACAAAACGAATGTATAAGGATAAATCATGCATTGTTTTAAGAAAAAAATGAATCCTAAATTCATCGAGTTTGGTTGTGCTTATCATTATCTGCGGCATTTATCCAAAGATATTAAAAAAGAAGGTAGTAATAAGTGATGTGATAAGATTCACAACATGTTTATAGTTCAACAGAACTTGAAATCAATCCTTCATTTGTCAGATTATCCGTTTCAACACCTTTGGTTTCATTTAGTGATACTGTCATCAATGATCTTTCTAGAGATTAGGGTTATATTTAGGGTATGAGTTCATGTGTACGAAGTGATCTATTATTAGAAATTGATCTTGTGCATCTCTGTCAGTAGTAAAATAGGATTATTTGCATTTGGGTTTCAAAACATGGTCTTTAAGATAAAAAAAACTTAGACATTATAATGGCTTTTATAGTACAACGTTAGAGTTCACTAATCCTGATGTTTTATAATATGATTCAGGCATTTTATGTTTGAAAAACCAAGAACTGTTGAAATAATATAAACCTAATAATTGAATTTTCGAATTAGGATGAAGATACACCACAAAACCTTTATATTCAATTTAGGAGTACACTTGCAATGCAAATTAAAAATTCGTTTTAAAATTGATACAGAAACTACAAAAACCTCTACGTACTTGTACTCCAAATCTATTAAATAATATTTTAAATCATGTTTCTTAAGCTCTAAAGTCGTCATGGCAGGTTTCCATAAGCCTATAAAGAATAAAGGCCTTTCTTAAAGTGTATATAAATAAGAAAAAAAAAAGAAATGCAAAGGCAAGAAAATAGTAAAAATATAGATGTCTAAGTTTTTATATTTGATGCCATATATTTCAAGTATTTGAATACAAAAAGCGATTACTCTAGATACTTTAAACTAAACGATATATTTAATAAATTTAAGAAAGAAATATTATGGGTTATTATGCTCTAATTTAAGTTAGAATAAGGTTATTAAAAAATTACAAAACCAAGTCTAGTTGATAAGCCAGGAAGAAAGTGTTTATCAGCATCAAACCGCTTTAGTCATTAAATAAGAAGTAATATCTATAGATTAAAAAGCTTGCTAAAAAAACAATGTAAGTTCCAAATTTGTTATGCTACGAATAGCCCATATGTCTATTGACTTGTCTAAAATTAAATAAAAGAAATACCGTGGTTTTCTTAAATTATGTATACATAAGAAATTAAAACAACGCACGCACAAATTAAAAGCTAGAAAATAAGAAGAATATGTACTGAAAGACCACCGGTCGATAGCCAGTGGAAAAATAAGAAGAGACCAAGCATAGTAATTGTCTTATTACCAGATTTAACAATATTTTTCAATAAAGATGTTTATCTCCCTCTCTAAGAAGAATTATGTATCCAAGTATAAATCAAATTTAAGTTTGTTGAATATTGTTGAATAAAGTTTTATTGATCTGATACTCATTATTTCAAGTACATGAATGCTTAAAGTGATTACCCTGAAAACTGGCCAATAAATTTAATAAATATAAAGAAGTAACGACTATTAGGCACAGATTAGATAAGCTGAAGAACTAAAAATTTTGCAAAACTCTATCAAATCTAAATAGTAAGCCGGTAGGTAATCTACTACTTCAGACATGGAAAAATTCCTAAAGATATACTTGCAGCCTTAGATTAACCTCATTACTGAACATCAAACTTATTGAATGCTTACTTAAGCATTGGTGAAATATTTTTGGCCTGTCCTTAAACTGAAAATTACTTGGTTTGTTTTATAGATATCTATTATTTTCTCTTTGATTAAAAATCACTTTGTTTCTTTCACAGATATTTATTATTCTCTCCTAAAGCGGTTCCTATTTGTAAAGTTCTCAGAGTCCCACATTCAATCATTAATTCAGTGCCCTAAATAGGATTTCATTAAAATATTAACAAACTAATCTTTCTGAATCTCAATCAAATGAAGACAATAACCTACCTCAACAACAGTGTTCCTTTATATTAATATTAAGGCCATTTACTTTCTGAATGTAAATTAAAATTTACAGAGCTCTATAGTAATTATACTAATTATACAAGGAAGGTTAAATCTAATTTTGTTGCTAATTTTCGTTACTTTCGTAAATTCTAAAATTTATGTATAAAAAATTTTTCTAAATACTTTGAGTATCAAGACATAATTGTAGATGATAGACTGGATATTATAATTTCTACAGTATACAATTAAGACATTTTAACTCATCTCTTTAATTTATCTATTTCTAGGAGTCAACATGTCCTTGATTTAAAGTTATATATCTCAATTGTTTAATTTTAACTTTGCAAAGTGCATATTTCATGGGTACAACTAATTTACTGATTAATTTTATATATACTCTATGCCGTTCTATTTATGTATTATTTTCCAAAGTGAAAATTAGTATGAGTGATCGAAGCAAATCTTTACAATTGGAGTTGTCAAAACTATGATTGTTAGTTTAGCATCGATTTCTCATTTGGTTATATAGGATAGAAAACATGGCTTTCAAGGTTATAGATTTACTACCTCTAATCTCTTTATGTTCAAATGATTTCTGCCAAATGCCTTTAGCATGTACATACAGGTGGTAGTAATCTAACTATTTTTTCTAAGACTTTAAAGAAACTACACTTTGTTTATATCACATGCAGGCTTTTTTCTGACTAATTTACAAGACCATTAAAAAAAAGTACAATCAATTACAAAATAAAACTCGTAGACACGAAAAGACAAAAATAATAGATTTCGCAAGTCGTTAACAGAAAAGAAATTTATTGCAAATGTGTTATTTATTATTTCAGTTCTATGGTTTCACGTAATATTTGCTTAGTTACCATTAAAATTCTCTCACGACAAGAAATTTTGTACCTATGCAGTACAAATTTAGCATAATACTTGCGGTCATTCAACCAGGGCCATCAGAAACATAGTCAAATGGGTAACATAATTTTACTAAGGTAGATAAAGTGTAAATTCCTGTTTTTAAATCTTTAAATATCTGGATGGTATATGCATCTTTTAGAATTACTTAAATTCTTAGTCCACCCTTTCGAAATATTTGCTAATAGTCAGATAACGAATTAAAGTCATCCAAATAATCTAACATTTTCTGAAACAGAACTGAACAATTATTTGCCAAAACCGTTTAAGTTGAAAATAATTTCTTGTACAATTTTCCCACTTATCTCCACATATTAAGTTGAAAATGGTTGACATCACGGAATCTTCCCACGCTACTTCTTCTACATGCGACAAACTAAATATAGAGGAGTATTTCATATCGTTTAATGTAATAATATACGAAATATAATTTAATAATGTAAATATAACTGTACTTCCTTAGAATTTATAAAAACCACAATTCAAAAATACAACAACAATCACATACCAAAAACACCAATGAACCCTACACGTCCCACCCTATATGGCACCATAAAATTACATAAAACCAACCACCCTATAAGACCCATAACTGATAATACCAACACTCCTGCAGAAATACTCGCCAAAACATCCTTAAAAATACTACACAACTTCCCCAGTATAAAACCCACACACACTATAAAAAATACATACGAACTTATACAACAACTAAATAATACAATAGTAACACCAGATACAACCATCATATCATTCGACATAATCAACCTATACACCAAGATCCCAACAGAAGAGACAATAGAATTACTTACCGAAGACTTGACACAACTAATCGCCCATACAGAAACAGAACATATAATATATATCATAAAACACATCACACAACAAAACTTTAGCATTTTTAACAATAAAATCTATCAAATGACCGATACCCATATCAGGATACCTAGCAGATTATTTTATCAATAAAACCATAGACACCAAAATACTCTCAAACAGTAACCCCTACCGACAATACATCAAATTATGGAAACGACATGTCGACGATATCTTATGCATATGGGAAGGACCAAAAGATAAAATCGAAGATTTTAAAACATACACCAACAAACTACACAAAATCATAACATTCACAACTGAAATAGAAAACATCAACCAAATTAACTATTTAGACATAACTATTACTAAGAATAACACAAAGTTAGAATGCAATATATACAGAAAACCGACACACAGCGCCACTATTATCCCATATACATCACACCACCACCCTAGACATAAATTCGCATGTTTCCACAGCCTAGGACTTAGACTAAATAACATCCCCATGAATAATGAAAACTACAAAATAGAATACGATACCATTATAGAACTAGCACAAAAATACAAATTCCCAATACACTTAATAGACAAAATAATTAACAAAAAAAACAACCCTTAATCAAACTTACCACAAATTCAGATAAAGAAGAAAATAACGTCACATATCACAAACTACCACATAACGGGACAATAAGCCTTAAAATAGCTAAAATATTACAAAAAACAAAATAAGAGCAGCGTTCAAGACAACATACTACAAAACCTACTACCATCCTTCAAAGAAAAAACCAATATCTTACAAAAAAGCGGAGTATATAAGCTAACATGTGCTAATTGTAACGCAACATACATTGCCGAAACAGGTCGAAGCATTGAAAAAAGAGTCAAAGATCATAAGAGAAACGTCACAACATCAAACTTCGGACGACACTTAAGATTTAAGAACCAACTTTGCAAAGACCCCAATAACATAGAAGTGCTGCACCAATAGAAAAAATAATTTAAACTAAACCTGGTAGAAAACCTGGAAATAGAAAAAAACATACATAACCCATTAACAATATCATTAAACGATCAAATACTACTGGACACAGAACCAACATTCAAAAAATTAAAACCATTTTCCACATATGCAACCACACACACACGTAGACTAAACACATCAATATAAAACACAAAAACCACACAAAAATTGATACAAATACATATAAATAAAATAAAACAATCCAATACAACAACACCAAACATAATACACCGAACAACCATACAAGTAAGTAACCAATCAATACTAATACAACAACGAACGACATAACCTACAAATAGAACACACTATAATATATAAATCCAATCATAACATAATAATCACAAACTATTATAGGCTTACAATATAACAAATAACAACCAAGAACAAATCAACCAGACATGAAAAGAAAAACGAACATAAACAAACTAAAAAAATGCCACAAGACAAGTAAGTAACTAAACACAAATCCAAACACATAACACAATAAACACACACATACAACATTAGCACACATATCACAACCCAAAAAATTCACACACACATTGTAAATAATTTTAATTTTAAGCTAGATATAAGCATTATTATTATATACACATTATAAAATAGCAAAGAAACATATATGTTATATATTCCAGTTTCGCCCGATGATGGCTTAACCGCCGAAATCGGTCGCGATATAAATTAAATAAATTCTAAGGAAGTACAGTTATATTTACATTATTAAATAAAGAAACCTTAGTAGGACTCTCCACTATGAAATATAATTTCTTTGATTTTTGTGAGTTGTTGGCTGTACACATCTGAATTGATTGTTTGATTCCTTGGAATCAAAAATATAAAATACCTTTGATGAACAACACAATTTCTTTCTGATGCAGTTCAGTTTTCGATGTGGTTTGAGCTAGTCTGCTTTTCTTATACCATAATAGTTTTCGGATAATGTTGCTGTATATTACCCATTTACACCAGTGATGATTCCTTTCAGAAATTATTAAGGTTTAATTATTGCGGTACCTCAAATATAACAAGCCAAAGAATTTTTAAATGTACTTCTATCGCAATATTCGATACACTTAAAATCTCTGCTATCTAACGAACAGATATGTGATGATTCTGTTTGACTATGGTTTTGATTTGGTACTCATCAAGTTCAGTCGGCCGGCCAGAACGTTGTTCGCCTTTAAGAGAAAAATCTCCAGAACGGAATTTTTTAAACCAATTCTGGAACGTACGCTCTGTTAAGCCATCATATCCATAAACTTCACATATTTTTTTGTGAGCTTAAAAAAGTAAAATATGCCGAAAATATTCGTTTATTCACTTTATCTGAAATATGTCTCACAACTAACAGCAACAAATTAAATACGTATCACCTGCTTCTAACGAAATGTCTATGTGACTGATATCGAATGTTATCGAGAAAAGTACACCACTAACACATGTCATTCATAAAAATACCGAAATTACTTTTCTTCCATAGCCACCCTCATAGCAGGGTAGTATCGGATTCTAACCGACTAAAACCTCTTCTCTGTGGACTTTCTTGTGAGCTAGTTCAGAGTCAGGGGTCTTTGCCAGCTGCATCGTCAGCGAAAAAATCGTAAGATTCGTGTAGCCGTTTGTCTGGTTGAGCGCCCTTTTCGATGGGGGAGCAGCACCATCAGTCGGACGGTGAATGTCGTGAGAGTGAGAGACTAATTAATTGTTAATTAGAATAAGACGAGGTCTGCAATGTTTGCTATCCGTGTATGTGAATTTTGGTGAATTAATGACTCACGCCCGTAGCTTAGAAAAGTGCATTGCTTTTTTCAGCGTTGATTGCAAGTCTCCATTTGTTCGCCCACTCCTCCCCGAATGTTGACTTGCAATCCGTATGAATGGGTTACCGAATTTGCGCATGGTTGCTTTGGTCAATCGATCATTTCTTGTTGCAATAAACTTCAAGACTATGACGTATTTGGATCGTGGCCTTTCCTTTACAGCGCTTTTCTTAGTCTCTGTGCAATACACGATGCCACTGGTAGCTAAATCCCGTTATACTAGCTGTACTAATCTTGAGTGCTTGGAATTGATCACCTTCGAGATTTCTGGATATATCCAGAGCCAGTCCAAGTGGCTCCAACTGCGATGAGTGAACATTTCGGCTAGAGTAGATTTAGGCCATTTGCTAAACTATCTGAGTGTATAAAGGTATTTTAGTGTACCAATTGCCTTTAAAAGAATTATGGTTTACCCGTAATCCAACATACTTCTCGTGTTCTTTAAGTAGCTCACAATAGTATTAATTATTATTTAATAAACTTAGTTAAACAAAAACACCTATTGACAGAGAGAAAGATAAACATCTTTATTGGAAAATAGTGTAGGAGAATTACTATGCTTCTTCTTTTCTTGTTTTTCCATTGGCTATGAGACTGTTCTCGTTCGTCAGTGAATATTATTGTCACTCCTCCGCCTATTTGATTTAATTTAAAACTCATTCAAAAAGTAATCAAATGTCATGTATATTTGATGATGTTATTCGCTATTCTTAGAAAAAAATGTTGAAGGTTTCAATATCGTCATTTCAGTTTCTACAAAGTTGAACTACATTTGTTCCTGTGCTTGTATAGCTTGGTCATTGAAGATAATTACTAGAAAGCACGAATTCACATAAAAAAACGGTGTATACAAGGCTTAATGTCATAAGGACAATATTGTTGATGAATGGTGGATGGCATAAAAGTAATGATATAATATATTGATGCGTGGTGTTCATAAGATCCACACAGTCAAAGGCATTAAGATCAAATAAAAATATTTATTTCTATTATCTCAATTTTCAGTTTTTATAACACTAGAAAGATTATGTTAGGACATATTATAGAAAAGCATTTTCCCTTAAATATGAAGTGAATCTGCTTAAAAATATAAAATTATTCAGAAAAATTCATGTGAGTAATATAGAGATTAGAACGTGGGATTCCTCAATTTTACAAATAAAATATTTTTGGCAACGCATACTATTTGAATTTAAAAAGGAAGATAGAAAATATTTAATCAAACTTAAGTTTTCCAATTTACTTTTCACTTATCCTACGTTTAGAATAACCATTTTCTTCAAGAAACAATTTCAGTGTAAATATATTGGGTCATGAACGTAAGTTCGACTGCTACTTACAGCCAGCTAATAAGTTATGCGTCTTCTTGTACGCTGTTGTTGGCCGCCGTTTTATTTTTCGACCGCCACAGTCGTAAATGTTTGTATATTCCGCATACATTAAAAGTGTTAAATGCATCTTCAAATGTAACCTGAAAGGCCATAAATCTGTGCATTATCCACGGTCATAATTATAGATTTTACAAAGCATTATTTATACCATACTGACAGCCATTATAATTCTTTATGATTTAATTATTCGCAGGAGAGGAACTCTCGCACTTCGGCCTCTGCATGGTAGCAGCAGTAGCCAGCGTATTTGTTAAATTCAGCTACCTATTAAACGTAAGTAGACCAAAGTCTAAATAAAAATAAATCTAATCCTGGTTTACACAATGGAATTTATATACATAAACAGGATAATTGAATTAATTAAATTATAAATTGTAATTCAGCGCCTATGCATTTTTGATATATACTTCATTATCAAGCATATAGTATTGCCTATAACTAGACTCTAGCTCTAGTATTAAGACATCTTAGTGGTCTATAAAATAATATAAAATTGAGTTTCTAAGATTTAATTAATTTTAAAGTATTAATGTAATAATTTCTACTCCTAGTCTTTCGTTTCGTTTTTTACAACGGTAACTTTTAGGTTGTTTAGAAAGTAATATACTTCTTTTTGTCAATAGAGGTCTTAATAATATTTATTTTGCTGCCAACTTCACAATTAAGTCACATAATCATTATAAAGGGTATTTAATAACATACAGCATACAATCAAGGGGTTATGCTGTGGGATATTCTAAGAATAATTTGCCCTTTAGTGATTTTTGAAACCCGCTTTGTTTAGAAAATACAGGGCAAACAATGTAAGTTTTATAATAAAATGTATTAAAATCATTTAGTTCAATTAATTTGAAACAACTACTTCTCTGGCTAGTACCTCGACAGACGTTGAATAAAACAAAGTTAATTTGCGTGTTACGAATAGTGTTTTATTCAACGTCTGTCGAGGTACTAGCCAGAGAAGTAGTTGTTTCAAATTAATTTGTTTTGTAGTCTTAGTAAGACTCACTGTTGTAGATTCACCAAATGTTTTCGTATTTTTAAATTTATTAATGTAAATTTTCTTAATCTACAAAAGGTGTTGCCTATAGCTAAGATACAATAATATTATTTTCTCCTCATTGACTTCCGAACAACAAAGATACCAGGATCGTTTCTTATTGTGCTAGATCCAACAATTATCCAATTTCTAAAGCTTTCCATAACTAATGACTTTAGATAGCCTAATAGGAAATAATCTAGTTAATTTAAGTACTGGACAAGCTATGAGTGAGATCCACCTTGACCAATCCATCTTCGTATGTTACTTTTAAAAACTCACGAGCAACCACACTAAAATTGGTGCATTATCGTTTATAAACCAAATTACATTTCTTTTTGCCAATTGTACATCCCCCAGAAATAGGTTTGTTTCAAAAGGTTGCGATATACCTTTTTAGTAACTCTTCCTAATAAAAATATCGGTTCAATCAGCAATAAAAATCAAAATGCTGTAACAAAGTAACAAATTATCTTTCAAGGAGATGTGTTGACACAATGCCAATGTCAAGTCCATTTTTAAATAAATTATAGAATCATATCTAATTATAAGTTCTTTGTTTTAAAATATATTTAAGTACTTACTTATAGTCTCTTCGGTTTCTATTTTTACCTGTATATTAAAATTAAGTTTTGTGTAATTGGAAACAATTAAATGCCAATATCTTATGGGTAAAAATAAAATCAGCCTTTATGAATTGGGCTTCAATTTACACGCAGCGTGAAGCTACTGCTGTATTCGTTTTTAATAAATTATATTAACCATAAATACACATTAAAATTATTAAGTGAGCGAAAATTAAAGGAACAGCGGGATAATTTACATCATAACGTTCGCTATAAATTCGTATTACTCAGGAGTAAAAGCCAAAATCTCCACGAGATAATTTACCCAATAACAATTTAAAGCAGAAACAAAATGCACACGTTAATTATTATTAGTGGTTCGTTTGAGGTACTAATGTTGCAGGCTTAATGCAAGGCTCGCTTAAGGGTAAGTTGTTGATTTTAATTGAAACGCGGATTTGAGTATAATAAAATTTCATAAGAGTAAAATTAGCGTTCGAAAATGGTTGGAAGCGAGCTTAATTGAATTGTCTGAATGTAAGGGGACCACCATTGGTGATTCTCTCCATGGCCTCTCGGAGTGTATTTATTCCCTAATCAAGCTCCGAACATTGTTTACGGCCGCTTATTTGAATCTCGAGGATGCCAGCGCGCATAAATCCGCTTTCCAAGAGCTGGTACGCCGTGTCTCGCGAAGAAGTGGTACCTGCAATTTCGGGTAGCCGCAACGGACGACGCTATTAATTGTCAGCGAGCATCGGACGGCGTCATAAAATTCGCGAACGTCAGCACCGTAATTAAGACGTAACGTTTGCTTGAATGATTTTATTAGCCGTGGACGTACAGATCCGTTTTCTGATTGTGAAATTACCTCCGCGAGGATTTGTGCCTTCGATGTGAGGATTAAGTAGGTTGAACTTATCATCTTCGGTAGTAATTTAATGACTATATAACGAGACTTTTCTTTCTTATCTGTCTATTTAAATAAGCATTGTAGGTAGCTTCTATGACAATAATTGTCTAAATATGTCTAGTTAGTTGCACATAAACACATTATTTTTATATTTAACAATAAGGCTCAATAAAAATTTATCTAATTTTCTTCACAGTAAAAACATATATTATTTTACGATTGTGGAAAACATTATTATATTTTGTATCATTATGGTATAGATAATTTTTATGATGTCTGGTAACTTATTTGTTAATTTGCAACTCCAAACAATAATAATTTGAATAAATGATTTTGTACAATTTGATACCATCCGTGTACATCAATTGGTCAGTTTGATTTAATTATCACAGAATTAACAAATAATAAAAACATGAAGGGTCCTAAGTTAGAACACTGAAGAACCCCAGTTGTAGCAACTTATGGCTTTGAATTTTGACCACCAAATTTAACAAATTAATAAAATTCATATAAATATCACCTTAAAATTAAAAAATGTCATAATGATGAAGTTGTATGAAGAGCTCATAAACTCGCTGAATCTCCGTATCTGTTATTTTGGAACAAACTTTAAAAATTTGATAATGGAATTTCAATTTACTACGGGAAAGTACATTATTAACTATGAGGATAAATACTGGATTGATAAGGCTGTTACTTGTAATTTTGTAATTTTTTAATTAAAGTTTATTCATCATGAATTACATAAAAAATATACAATTAAGCACAGTTCACTCATATGAGTGATCTTCTACTCGAACCAGCTGATCCTCTTCTTCACAAACAAAGGAATGCGCGAAGAATTAATAAAATTCACTACTTGTATAGGTACAATACAACGAAACTCTATATCACTTAGTAAAATATTGACACAGTATATGGTTTCAAAAATGTTTTTATTGTTCTACGACAATGTTTCACAACACTGTGGCTTCGTCAATTAGATAAAAAGATTTGAGAGTAACTTTCAATTTTATAATTTTAATGGCAGGATATGCAAAAGTTTTCAAATTATCGTATTTGCATGTAGTTTTTCCAAAGACTTTAGTGTGTCTAAGCTTCGATTGTAGGTCTCTTTAGTTAAACCTTATCTAAAGTATATCTTTTGTTAGGCACCTTATACACGTACACTTGCGACTAAACCGTAAAAAAAGTGAAGGGTAAGTTTTTGCTTCTAGCTTTATGAAGGCCAGAAAATACTAGAAATCATTGCAGACACGCCGCAATGTTAACATTTATTTTTTGTATCTAGAGTCATTGGAGAGCAAGAATATTTAGTGACTTGTGTCAATTAATGGGTAATTGCGATTGCAAACAACTTGTAAATAAAATCTTAACCTCCCTTCTTTGCTAGTTTTTACACTACTAAGTATGGTACATCAAATCCTCTTTGCACACTCTAGATCGAACCACCGAGCAAGATGACCTACTCTATCACACCGTTACACTGAATAAGAAGCAAGCAAACCACCTTTTTTCCATATACTTAAAATGGAATTAGCGAACAGCTGACGGGCTGCCCGTCCGGATATCACTCGGCACTCATGGGTTTCCTTCTCCCTCATCCTGTTGTGTTCGGATATTAGGATACAGTAGACGACTTGCCCGTCCAGTATCCCTCAACGGAGGAAGAGAGGTCACAAGTTCCCGTCATGCAGTTCACCTCAGCCCCCGCTGACCATAAGAAGTTCGATCTGCCACAACTACCACTGAAACAGAACAACCTACCAAAAATCACGCATCAAACCTCTACCGGAGCAAATGCAGAATTATAGGAGCCTTAATAATCTCCTTTCGCAAATACCACAAGCCAAAGACGAAATAGTTTCCTTTTCCATTTACGGAAATTCAGCATCTATCAGGCACCACACCACCGAATGGACGGTGACCCTAAAATCGACATTGCCCTTTCCCGTCGGTGAGGCGATCCAAATAATCCGCCACAAAACGGCAAATTCTACCCCGCCCCCATCCGTAACCGGACTGCGATACGAAATCACTGTATCTAGCAAATAATCAAAGGCCACGCATGATTCTAATCGGTACTCAATTAGCACCTCAAAGCCTTATGCCACCATAATCTGACTGGTGGCGCCGCACGTTTAGGGATAGCGCCACATAGGATGATCGGATCCTCGAAGTCTTAGTGAGTCAATCCCTTGCGATCCGACTACAAAAGACCTCTTGGACCAGAACTAGTAGCAACAACTGCTATGGCGAGGAATGGTTTTTAGTCGGTAAGAGTCCGACACTACCATGATGGATTTCCTCTTCTCTTATAAAAGAAACGGACTGCCGTTAGAGATCACTGCTAAAGAGGTGATGGATGCCGCCAATGAAGCCGGGCTTGCCTGCATACGCACCTGGAGAATTATCTCCAGAGCAACTAATGCGATAAAAGCCTCGACTATCAATGAATGGCTGACAATGTTATAACACGTATTCAATCGTGTGACAAATTTCATTACAAACATGATGGCTGCCCTTCACCTCCTACATGTGTCACCTGTGCCACCGAAGAACACACCGCCACAAAATGCACTTCTAAAACCAGCTCCTGTGGCGCTCCGCATCACTCGGCATTTTTCTTAAAGGCCCAAAACGTCCGAAGGAAGCCACTACTCCAGACGCCACTGCACTGGTGTTAGCAATACTCCCTAAAGAGCTAATCTACAAAAGCACGACAGAGCAACTGTTCACGGCTCTGACAAACCTCTTTGTGTTACATCGCATAACTCTTTGCCAGCCTAACGAAGAAAACGCACCTATCCGAAATAAAGATCTAATATAATGTTAATATAATCCATTACACCTGGTCAATCCAAAGAGAGCTTATTTCACTTTTCGTACAAATTTCACTTCTAAATCACCATTAACAGAGGTTATTACTTGACTAACACAATACCAGACTTTTAAAGATATTCAATTGATTGATGTTTCTTCTTCTTCTTCTGTTCCGTTTGGTAAATCCCAAAAACCAATCTTTACTACACTAAGGAGTTCTTGAGGTTATTACTTGACCAACACAATACCAGACTTTTAAAGATATTCAATTGATTGATGTTTCTTCTTCTTCTTCTGCTCCGTTTGGTAAATCCCAAAAACCAATCTTTACTACACTAAGGAGTTCTCACGTATACTGTGAAGGAGGAAGAATGAACTATTGTTTGATTAAACAAATTTATTCATCAGACCATCCTTCTATCATCTAACTTTAATTTAAAATATAAAATGTTGTGTTTAAAGATATGATTACTATGCTTAAAGAAGATTTTCCGGCATCTATCACTCTCGTCACATGGCGATTCTCATACATCTCTAGGTATCATGATGACACTTTACACAATGATCAAAAGTATTTATAGGAA
Source organism: Ontholestes murinus (assembly GCA_963969525.1). NCBI lineage: Eukaryota > Metazoa > Arthropoda > Insecta > Coleoptera > Staphylinidae > Ontholestes > Ontholestes murinus. The sequence continues at coordinate 54,147,025 of OZ018395.1, forward strand.
CGAAGTAAACAGTCTCAAACAAACCCTCGTGCACATATAGCGCTACAATATACTTCAAAATAATGAGAATCGCGTGCGTTATTACACTTATCCCAGAATTGCATTTGCACCACTTATTCATTATTCTATATGTATAGATTTTGTAGAAACAATCCATGAGAGATGTAGACCAAAACTTAACTCCCAAAAAATGCTGGTTGCGATTTCAGTTAAATAAGGGCACTTATCAGTCATACTTATCAATGATTTAGTATGCAAAGTATCTCTGTTAAATGTTATATAATTGTTACACAGATGCAAAAATACGGTAAAGTAAAACGCGGTGAAATGTAATTAAGTTTTACAGTAAGAGGTTTCATTTTGATATTTAAAAAAACGAGTATATTTTAAGAGAAATAAATAGGTATTTATTTCATTGTAAAGAGAAAGGTTTGCCATTAACGATGGAAAACGATATCAGCCAAATGGCCGCAACGACTACGGTTGCAGCACAATATCCTTTTCATGAAATTTTCCATGACCAATTCGCACATTTGCGACTGTATGTCCTCGATAACTTCACGAATTCCATCTTTAAGGTCTTGAATCGATTGTGGAGCATTGTCATAGACCTTATCATTCACGTGGCCCGAAAGAAAAAAGTCTAAAGTGAAGTCACAAGATCTTAGGGGCCAATTCTGATCACCTATTTGCGAAATAACACGACCAGGAATCTTTTCTTGCAAAATTGCAATTGTTTTGTTGCTTGTGAGGCACGTAGCGCCGTCTTGTTCAAAATAAATGCCGTCTTGTTCAAAATAAACGCCGTCCTAATAAGTATCTTCCAATTCCGGCCATAAAAAATTATTAATTATAGCACAATCCATTCACCGCAACAGTTGCACCAGTCCCATTTTCGAATAAGTAAGGTCCAATCACACCTCACACCGCCGGTGCAAAAACCGCAACAAACAGTGACACGTTGAGGATGCAGAGGCTTTTCAATAAGCATTTTTGGATTTTTCGAGCCCGAAATACGGCAATTCTGCTTATTCACGTAACCTCAGGGGTAAAAATTTTCGATGAAAATCCGGATTATTTTGATGTATTTCAAGGATCCAATCAGCAAAGATACAACGTTGCTGATGATGATGAATTTTAACAATTTCAATGCGTTGTTGAAGCGTGCATCGTTGGGATTTTTCTAATGGCGTAGTTTTTACTTGTCAAATGTCAAAAGATGACATCAGCAAAAGCGACAACAGCCCAGATAGCGGACTATTTAAAATGAAACCTCTTATTGGAAAACCCTATATATTTCCAATATTCACCAATTACTTGAAGAAGGCTAATATAACGCTGCAAAATTGTTTTACAGTACCTGCAAACTTACAAAATTCGACTATATAATTAAAGGTACTAACAACTCTTAGCAGAATAATTAATATGCCAGATTAGTACATTATTAAGATGCCAAATTAATTTGTTATTTACATTTTCAGGAAAGCTTTCACCTAATTATGATTTAAGATAAACTTTAGATAAATACGGTCATTCCTGGAAACGACTAGCCGACCTCTACTCCATCGAGCAATCCAACAATCAAGAGAATAAATGATCTCGAAGATCAATCAATCCAACAAACAAGCCCTTAAACTCTCATAGTAATACCATGGATAACTTGCACTGCTAAAAAGTATTTAACTTCTTTTGTAAGTCAATAGAGGATTTATTAATCTCCTATTTTAAAGGTAAAAATTATATTAAAGATCTATGTAAATAACAATAAATGAAACATAGAAATCAGTCTCTATACAATTTACAACACTTTAGAAATTATTCACCAAAAGGTATCTTTGAATAGTACACTGATATTTACGTTCACACTAGTCTAATCAAATAAGAAAAAATATTCTAGCGCTTAAGAATTTACATCAAATTAATCACAATTATAATCCTACCGGTGTTCAATGTATAGGTAACAATATTTTAGAATTCAGCCAGCAAATGATCAACCTAATAGCGGACAGTAACTATAAATAGATTTACTTGGATAACCTATTTAGAAAAATATAAACATAAAATTATGTTCGGAAATAGAACAAAAAATCCCGAATGCACCGTGAAAAGTCCATCAATTGTTCTTGCTTTTTTTTCTTGTTCCTGCTCTTTAGATCCTCTGGCACAGATATCAGACAAATTATCAGGAAACAACTCCAACCTATTCTCAAAGTAGCTAAATATTGCATAGTAAGTAACGTCATATAAGCATATAGCTTTTATAGGATAATATAATGAGAAGAACAATAAAAAATGATCAAAAAAATATAATGAATGCTATGAGCAGCAATAACCAGAAATCAGTTATACAAATCAATACCCAACAATACTTTGGTAAGGAAAATAGTTATTTTGTTGGTATCTCTTAATTCTTAAGAATATTTTGTAGTAAGTCTCGGCTAGTAACTAATATTCAGCCTAATAAAAGTTTTTCAAATGAAATAAATGAGTCTTCATAATTATAATTAGTAAAACTTCGTTGGAAACAATGATCGTAGAATGTTCCTCCAGGGGTATTTTTAGTTCCAGATTTAGTAGGCTATAATATATGCCTGCGTTCGTTCCTTTCTTGTGTTTCGCTCCATCCGTGAAGATGTGTATAGTAGCTTTAGGAGCCTCAAATGTTTTATGAGCGTCCCTCTGAGTCATGGCTAGTGCGGTCCGCCTTTGGCCATTGTCAATTGGTCTTAGCCCTGTACTAAGAGCCTTCACCTCTATGTATAAATCCAGGAAAGGAAGAGACACAAACGCCTCCAATGCTGACGTCGGTGTGGTAATCATGGAATTTAACCCTAGACCACCATACAACTGCAGCATATGTCAGAACCATTCTTACAACGGAAGTATACAGTCACATGATAATTCTGAGTAATAATCCCCATGATCTCCCAACGACTATCCAACACTTATTACTTTCTTCTTACTTTATACAGAATATATTGGCGACGAGGGATTAAGATTTATGTATTTCCAATTTTTAAAATAAAACTGAAGCAATTAATCATCTCCAGCAGTTTTAAAAAGGGTGAAGTAATAATAAAAATTTATTTATAAGAAACGTTTAATTACAACAAAAGAATTATTTTACAGTGTTGCAATTCAATGAATTATTTAAGCAACTGGAAACTCACTATAGTCCGACAGAAACATATTTTACGTACCTTTTTTGACGAGAGAAGATGAAATCTGTATGAACACCCTTATAGTGATAGTCGATTCTTACTGACTAAACGCTACATTATAGATCTTTTCTAGTCTAAATTTAAGTTTAAGAAAATTTTGTAGAGATTAACATTTGATCATTTTGATGTGTTTCTTATTGAAATGGCACCGACTTCTGCAGTTGGATCTCCAACGGAAAATTCGCCCTATCAGCAACAGAATAGGTGCGTAAAATCAGAAACGCACATTTTGCAACATGTTCAGGAAACACGGGATACGTTAATTTGAAAATTAAAATTGTTTCACAAGAAACTTTTGGGTTTGAAAATCTAATTGTGCAAGCACCAGGCAGATTGAAGTTATTTATAATTGGATAAGGAAACTATTTTTAAAGTAGGGATTGGTTTGTTATCATAATTTATTAGATGCTTATTTAATAACTTCGATGATAGAGGTAATTTATAGGTGTCAAATACATTTAGATTATTCTGGGAAAGATCACAAGGATCAATAAAATAAAATAAAACAAATTATTATTTTAATGTTGAATTTTATTAGATATATCACATCATTAAATGTATTATATTTAAGCTAGTTTTTTAGCAGATAGAAAATAAATCCTAATGAGCTTAACACTCCAAGAGCACCACCTACATGGCCACACACATCTTAGGTTTGATGCAAAAGGTAAACAAGATGGTAAGATAAGAGCTCTCCTCCATCTCTCTCCCGTTCACTCTACATACATCATTAATGCGTGTCGCTCCTGAAAAAGATCAATATTTCTTTACTCCACATAAATAACATCCCTCCGGGCAGTGATTTGAAGAACGGCTGCTGCTTAATTAACGCGACACGAGCCAATAATTGTCGTTTAATTCGATTACCCGCACCGCGATTAACATTCCGAACTAGGATATTAAAACGTGAAAAACAAGCAACAGATAACGCGCGCATAATTTATCACCGAAATTAATTAATTTGCGTTACGAAACATTCGCGCCCGCTATCGACACCGTCATCACCGTCGTCGTCTTCATCCGAATTTCCAAAAATGTTTCGTAACGGCCCCACTGATGGACGATCCGATTGTAATTAATTCCTCGCCGGGCTCGTAATAAGGCGGACGATTTAATCACACGGAATTGAGTTATATAATAATGCGGCCGTAATTAATATTTCAATTAAGATTGCGACATGTGGAAGAATGGAGGAATAATTTTTAAATGATATTACAATAAATAAAATTTGTTTATAGTAAGGGTGGCATTTTCATGATAGAAAGAAACTTGAGTATTTTATGAATATTAAGAAATTAAAATAAACTAAACAGTTGTAATTATAATGGTGGCTGCCCTTATGAGTTTCTTAAATATATCAGATACTTAATTGATACTTATTGATTGCATGTATGTGTATTATTAAAATATAATTATCTACTTTTAATAATTTCAGTCTCATTTGCAAATTGCTTCAACCTTCTTGAATATAAGCAATTCTGCATTACATCTTTATTTGATAGTGATAGAAACATTTAGAAAAATTTCGAAACATTAAAAGAAAATAAGAAGCGTTAGTTATGATGGTGAATTCCTAAAAATCGGATGGAAGTATTTTAAGTCTTGAATGAAATTTACGTAACTTATGAGATGTTCCATTTATAAAAGAAGGTTATTACAAGAATCTCTTGAGAAAAAAAATGTAGGGCCCTTAAAGTATATTCTTTTTTTTAAGATAAAAAGAAAAATTCTAGATAGAAAGGTTATTACAAGAATCTTATGAGGAATACAATCTAGAGCCCTCAGAGTAAATTCTTGTTTTTAAGAAAAAAAGAAAAATTCTAAAACCCTTGAAAAACTTAAACTCTGTATGAGGAATTAGAGAAAAATTTCTGAAAAATTGTAAGAAACATTAATTCTACAAAAAAATTTGCAATTTGGAACAAAATCTTTTGTAAAGCAACAAGTTTTAAAATGGAAAGGAATCAAACTATTAAAACACATCTTTTCTTATTGTAAGGAGAAGAATAATTGAGGCGATTCTTATAGTCGTTTTACGGTGCTGAAGACCTTAAACAAACTATGAAAGAGGCTCTACCATATAAATTATAAAATAAACAAAACGAGGTATTTTAAGAAATGTAGAGTTTATGTAACAAATAACTGTTTACAACCACGAGGAAAATCAACTATGAATATAAACAAAATTCTTAATCCGCTTGAACGGATAGTAATTGATTTTTCTGGTTCATACATCTGTACTGTATTCTGCCGAAGGAAAGAAAAATATAATTTCTTTGAAACGTAAGTAGAACCCCAAAAATGAATAAATATTCACATCTGCATTTCTATGGAATTCAGAAAAAATGTGTAATCAAGATTCGTACTTGAGGCTCTTAGCATCATATGAAAAAACTGGACAGATAGCATGTATCGTGGGTCGTGAATGACGTTTTCCTTACGATTTTAAGTATAGCTGTCCATCGTGAAGCGAAACTTACAAAATATTTAGAAGCAAGCTGGCAATGAATAAATGAAATGTCATCGAAAAAAAATTTATATGGTTTTTCAATTTACTAAGATGTCTAGGCTTCTTCCAAAAGTAGCAAACATCATGACCTGTTAAAAAAAAAGCAAAAGCCTAATGAACTTAAATCAAAAATCACTTTAGGGTAAACCAAAAGTTGTTTTTTTCAATTGTTTAGCTTCTCATACTGAACAAGAAACAGATGCTATAAGGCATATTGTGCTGGAAGAATAACTTCCTCACTAATTTATGATTTCTAGCATTAGATACAAAATAGTTGACAATTATTACTTTACAAAAATATGACCATTTAGATAAGTAATTTTCAGAAAAATAGTGAATGGTTTTTAATAAAGAATAACTTTAAATTTAGTTGTGCCTTATAGGTGTATATAATACTTTAATTTTATTAATTTTTACAAAATGATCTTTGCACAGAATAAAACAGTTATTATGTTCTTTATTCTGTGCGAAAGTATGGTTTACGATATAGTAACGGTCGCCACTATCCTGATGATAAAGGATTTTTGGCTTGTCGAAATACTAGAGGTAAATTAAAATTCAATTTGCGCTTGTTATTTACACTGATTGTTCAGTGTATTCAGTATTTGATTGGTTTTGATCAATGGAAACTTATTGTTAGCAGGGTAGTAAGGATACTAGAGATGCTATGTTCTAGAAAATCGAAAGGAGAGTAGTGGTTCTCCTATAATCTGGATAATAGCCAAACATGAGAAAACTCTTTGAAATATGATTGAAGAGCCTACTTAAACTGGGGTACATCGTATAGTTTGTTTTGAAGGTGAACTGCGTCCTAAAAAATCTATTGTTCTACCCTTAACCAATCACTTTCTAAACAGTTACATACCCTCCGTTAACCTGGTAACTTTATTGGGGGTGATACTGCTCACTTCTTCGTGGGATAATCGGTCCATACCGAATCAAATAGTCTGCAGTTTCCACTTTCCTCTTTCCTCATTTTTCAACAAATGGTATCGGAGGGCACAATGCCCTGTCATGAGTCCGGTGAATGTTCTTAGCTCGTTCCTTGTGAGTTCAAGCACCTTATGGCTGTGATCGAGTTTGATGAGTCGTTTTGATTGACGTAGGTCTGACACATTGTTCCAGTGCTTGCGTCTTCTGTCCTCTTCCCATTTTTGCAGATATAAGATTTCTTCTAATCAGCGGCTAACGACCCGCGGTCTTTCAGCCTGAATTTAACTGTCTAAAAACGTCATGATATTCCTAGGTATTTACAGGATTGGGAAGGTGTTAGTATGTGGTTATTTATTGTTATTTTGTATTGAAAATTGTAAGGTCGATGAAAGGGAATGAGGAGTTAAGATTTATTTGGATTTATCGATATTCTCAACTTTGCGAACCACAATTGTATGGTATTAATCAACTCTTGCAATGTGGAAAGGGCTTTGTTTAGGGTGGGTGCGTGGTATATGAGCGCTGTATCATCTGCCTAAAGCAGTGGATAGACGTATGGGTTGCGAAAGAGGGGGTCGGAGGTCGTGTACATAAATATTATAGAGGGGTGGGGATAAGGGAGAACCCTTGGGGGACACCTTGTTGGGGAAAAAAAAATTGGATAAGATATTTTTGACTTTTACTAGAAGGAGTCTAAACAAAAGGAAGTTGACAATTAAATAAAGGAGATGGGGTGACGTTTTTAGGGAATGCCATTTGAACAGCAAACCTCGATGCCAAACAGAATCAAGCGATAATGTGTCTAGAAAGACTATGGCGGCCTTTGTTTGACAGTTTGAAGTCAAGTTTGTTATTGGCAAGGAAGTGGAGCGGTGTTCAAGGAAACCAAATTAGTATGTAGGGATGTGGTGAAAGAGGTGGAGCATAATTTTAGTTTTCAGTATGGATTCAAATAATTTCCCCAGGACCGGAAGCAAGGCATTTGGGCGATAGCTTTATACTTCTAAGGCGTCGTGTCCAGATTTTAGAATGCAAGTTATTATACCACGCTTCCACTCCTGGGGAATAATTTGGGACTGGTAAATATGGTTAAATATTTGTATAATGGATTTATGGATTTGCTTCAATCTAATTTATACGTATTTGCAACTACAAATTTAGCAACTGATTTTGGGTTTTTGTAGTAGATATCGCAGTTTAATCACTTATAATAATGTACATATAAGTAATGCTTTTATTTCTATCTTCTTTATTTGCTACGAAATGTAATTTTTCATCCTGAACTGTATGGAAAGAAAATTACATTATTAAGTATAATTATAATATAAAAATTTGCAAAAAAGTATTTGTTTTCTTGAAATGGAGATCCTTGTTTTTATATTCAAAAATGACAATGTTTCTAACCTCTGTATTTGCAAAGAAATTTAATTTTCGATCATCAATTATCTAAGGAGAATACTTAAAAGATTATTTAATTTAATTCAGATTTAGCCTGGATTTGTCAGTCTTTACATGTCTCGTCAGTCTGTCTCTGATGGTGATGCTGATGATGATGATGGTTGACGTGATTCGATGAATTCGAATGTTGTGAATGAAGGGATTTTATATTTTGGGATTAGGTCAGCATTTCTGCGCAAGCAGTAAAGGGAAAGGATGTGTTGGTTGAAGGAGTTTTTGGAATTTTTTTTGCTAAGCTATAGAAGTCGTTCATTGATGGGAATAACAGACGTAGTGTCATATAGGAGTTGGTTAGAAGGATTATGTAGAGGATTGCTAGCATGGCTGATTTTGGTTAAAGCTCTTAGGGAGGATATTGTAGATAGTGGGATTGCAGGAGTTTGGGAAAAGAATATTACCATAGTCAAGTAAAGGGCGGCATATCATTTTGTAAATTTTAACGGCAGTTTTGATGGATATTCCTTTGTGTTCGTAGATTATATTCCTAAATAATTTGGCCCTTGTAATGATTTTTCCCTTAATTAAAGCTGTGTGGCTTTTAAAGTTTACTTTTCGATCTATGGTAATTCCTTGGTATTTTATGGACGTAGAAGGGGAAACAATTGTGTGGGAGGTATGGATATTATGTGTAGGATTGTTGTTACGGTGATAGGGAATTAGAAGCTGGGATTTGTGGGGATTGCTTTTAATTCGCCATTTTGCAAATCGGTGCTCCAAGGTGTCAATAAGCTGCTGAAGGAATTGAATAGCTTTAGGTAAGGAGGGTGCATGGGAAATGAGGGCTGTGTCATCTGTAAATTGGAGGCAATATTTTGAGAGATTAAAGTGAAGAGGGTAAAGGTTGTAGATGTCGAAGCAGAAGATGTTGTAAAGTAGTGGAGATAAAGGGGATCCTTGGGGTAGACCTTGTACAGGAGTAAAAGGATGTGAGTAGGAGTTGTTGATTTTGACTTTGAGGGATCTGTTTGAAAGAAATTGCTTAATGATACAAATAGTGTGGGAGGGAATATCGAGGAAGTAATATTTACACAACAGACCTTGATGCCAGACAGAATCGAAGGTTTTTTGAACATCGAGTATTAGGATGGCTGATGATTTTCCTTCAAGGTGTGTTGATTGAATTTTTGAGGTAAGGATGGTAAAATGAAGGGTAGTGGAACGTTTTGGAAAGAAGCCAAATTGGTAGTTCGGGATGCGGTCTTGGATGTGGGATAGTATTTTGTTTTTAAGGAGTGATTCATAAAGTTTACCTAGGACCGGAAGTAACGTAACACATGTTTATTTAAGCATAATTTAAAAAATAGCAATATAATATTTATGTATTTTAATGAATATTGTAGTTTATACAGTTTAGAATAATTAAAAAAAATAAGTTAAGTTAAGAAATTTACTTTTTATCTTTAACCATTTTTTTATAAATTGTTGGACATAATTAAAAAATTGCTAATTGGATTTTTGTTTTTTGTATTAGAAATCGTGGACTAATAATTTTAAAATAATTCTGAGTAATGATAATATTTATATAGTCTGTATTTGTTGTAAAATTTAACTTTAAAATTAGAAATTTTCATAGTTCTTGTCTAGTCCTAATAAACTATGGGAGTTACATGAAATTTATTTAACAAGTAGTTGTAAGGAATCAAAAATTGGTCAAATTATTAGAAATCTCCTTTTCGTAAACATAATAGTTTTCGAGAAAATGTATGGAAGGTACTATCCTTACATTTTTCTCGAAAACTATTTTGGCCAAGTCACCATTTTTTTAATATGTCTTTACAATTTAGAACTTTTGAGTAAACCCTTTGCTAATGATTTATTTATTGGAGGGTGGTATAGAGGTAACCCACCCACCCTACATATACATGATAACCAATTGATGATGAGAGAGAGAACAACATCTTCATTCGAACAATTATATACAATTTATGGAAACATACAAGTAGTGAAAAAATATGGTTAGTTATCGACCGTCGGTCTTTCTGCCCTGTCTTGACTCTAAGTTATGTCTACAAAAATAAATAGTGTTGCTAGCTAGCTTAACAGTCTGGATGATTCGAACTAATGAATTGATGAATGGTGATTGATGGGTGTTTATGTTTAGGGGGGATATTGGGGTTTCGGGGGGTGCAGAATTTATTAAGGAGGGTTACATTAAAGGAATTTTTAGCAAATTTGATACCAAGGCTTTATATACGTTGGGATATTGGGGTAACTTGGGTGGTTTCGTAAAGGAGAGCGTTAGAAGGATTGTGTAGGGGATTGATGGGATGTCTGAGTTTGGTAATCAAACTTTTTACGTAATAAAAATTAAAACAAAATTAAAATTTAAGTTTAAATATAAATGGCTTTCTATAGCTAATCTTATCTAATTTAGATTTAATGTCTGCACATCCATCATGCACACATTTTTACTAATTTACTCAATGAAAAATTATACTTTTTTAATTTATTTTTATTCAAAAAGTTTTGTAATTAATTTTATTTGAATACACGAGACAATAAGGAATTAAAGATGTATATGTACGGTGGGCTCTATCCCATCCTCCAATCACTAAAATAAAAAATTATTTGAAAAAACTGCTTGAATCTCTCTACATGATACGTAGAAAGGCTTTAAATCAAGCTTAAATACGATTAGCTATAGAAGGTCATTTATTTTTAAACTCAAATTTGGATTATGCTTTATTTTCTATTACATACTAGGTTTTATTCTTTTGTAAGCAGCAAAATTATCAACAATTAGTATTTACAGTTATTATAAATACAGAATGGTGGGTGGGTGGGTGTTACCTATCCCATCCTTCAGTCAGTAAAACATCATCAAACATTATTTGGAGTATTTGTGTGAATACATCAATTGAAAAAATCAATTATTTTATGTTTGTTTATATTTTACAACTTTTAACTAAAACCCTTGCTTATGGTTTACTGATTGAAGGGTGGGATAGGGGCCACCCACCCACCCTACATATACATGATAACTTTAATTGCTAATCGTTGATGATTTTGCTGCTAAAAATAGTCAAATCATGCATAAAATTTTTACTAATTTACTCACGCAAAAATTTTACCTTTTTAATTTATTTTTGATTTAACAAGTTTTGTAATTAATTTTATATGCATATGTAGGGTGTGTGGATGGTCTCTATCCTAGCCTCCAGTCAGTAAAACATCATCAGAAATTATTTGAAAATTTTGTTTGAATAAATCTATTAAAATTTGCAATTATGTTAAGTATATTTACGTTTTACAACTTATTTAAAACCCGTGCCTATATTTTATTGATTAGAGGGTGGATTGAATGTCACCCACCCACCCTATACATATATTATAACTTTAGTTACTAATTATTGATGGATTCTAAATCTTTTTACTTTTCCTTTATAGTATATATAGGGGAAGGATTGTTTTCGTTCGTTTTTTTAACGGAAATATTGGTTTAGAGGTCCTCTGAAACCATTTCACTAATTTCTGGGGAAAAATGTGTCTGTGTGTGTCTGTCTCTGTGTGTGTCTGATCCTATTGAGATGAAACTTTAAACTTTGTATTGAGTATCGCTGTTTTATCTTTTAGAATAACTTCTGTATTTGTTGATAAATTAATTGAAAATATTTGAGAAAAAGTAGAAATTTGGTTCCGAGAAAATCCCATGCACTTGCAGTTTGGGAAGGTAGTTGCAGGAAAATTACCGAAAAATAAAAGAAAATTTGTTGAAAGAAAATATAGCTAACAAAACATTAGTAATTTTGAAAAACATTTATTATTATTTTTAGTATTCACAATTTGGAAGAAATATTTCTAAAAAAAGTCATAAAATAAAGAAATATTCTAAGAGAAAGGAAAACACATGTTTCGAAAATTTTGAAATATATTAGCAACATACTGCTAAAATGTACCTACCTTTAAAAACTTTATTGCAATACTTCCGGTCCCGCTTGGAAGCATTTTCATCACTTCACGTTTTGCCCTTTGAAATAAGGTGTTTTTTAAGATAAAGAAATGGAAACAGTGGATTTGTGTTTTTTAAGGGCCTTGAAAATTCTAAAAGAATACTTGGTGAATTATAAAGAGGTGTAAAGTAATAATGTAAAACTGATGCTTTGGGAATTTTAATATGGAAGCAATGAAAAAGAAATGTTTTTAAACTTATTTATTATTTTTACTCAATGTGCCAGAATAACATAATTAGTAATATTTGTGTCGTTTATGCTGTATAATAAATTTCTCAAGAAGTGATAGTAAAATAGGGACATATAATTTAATATTTATATTTATATAGAATTAATTTACGGAAATTCCTTTGGTATATTATAAAAATAATGTTAAATTTCTACAAAATATACATTTTATATCCAAGCTTAAATTAACTGTATGTACTGTATGTAAGAAACAAAAGCATATATAATCGAAAATATTGGGAAAATTTAAGTAGTTATAAAAAGTTTAAGTTTTGTGTACAAAAGGTTTATGTTTATATGGGTAGTCAATTGTAACCAGTATGTTTGATTTAATATATCTATTAATAATAATTAATAATATTGTGTATAATTGTATTGTTAGTATTAGAAGATAGGAAAGGAAATTTAATTAATGCCAATGATTTTAATTTATTTTTTACTTCAATTGCAAACAAAATTTGAACTGTAACAAGTAATTCTGATACTGATCCCATTATATTAGCAAATCCTGATCCTAGTTTTAGTTTTAAAAATGTCTCGTATTTTAAACATCATAAAATTATTTAACACGAATAAAAGTTGTAATATTTATGGGTTAAATATGAGTTTAATTAAGAAAGTGGCTGATGTTATAGTGAAACCGTTGAAAGATCTCATTAATAATGTTTTAACCACTAGTATATTTCCAGATGAATTAAATTTAGCCAAAGTGATTCCCATTCATAAAAAGAGGGACAAAGATAATATGAATAATTATAGGCCTATTTCATTGCTCCCTATTTTTGACATAATTCTATAAAATGTAATGTCTTTGCAAATAATTAAGTACTTTGTTGAAAATCAGTACGGTTTTCGTCAAGCATTATCGACAGTCGATGCAACTATGAATCTAGTAGATCAAATCATTGATTCTTTTGAAGCAGGGCATACTAGAATAGCATGTTTCATAGATATTAGCAAAGCTTTTGATTGTGTTCCTCACACCATTTTGATTAGAAAACTACAAGTTTACAATTTTTATATAACCAGTCAAAAGCATAGTTATTTGATGAATAAAAAGCAGGTGGTTTTTTGCAATGAAACTTTAACAAAGCTATTGTCTATTGATTGTGGTGTTCCACAGGACTCAATTCTTGGACCACTTCTTTTTCTCATTTATATTAATGAATTTTCAAATTACATCGACGATTGCAATGTAATTCAGTTTGCAGACAATACCACACTCATTACATATGGTAATGATATAAAAAGAGTGAGTGAAATAAATAAATCAGCATTAACTAACGCTTCTGTTTGGTTTCGCAGCAATTATCTAAATTTTAATGAGGAAAAGACAGTTACAAAGTTATTCACTTTGAGCAAAGCAATGATTAATACTGATTCTAATTTAGTAATATAACATATAATGTTTTTCCAAATGCCCTAAAAACTAATTAAATCATAAAAGTTACAGTTTTAATAACCCAATACTATAATTACCCATTAAGATCATTTCTATGCATATATACGTATACCTAACGGATAATATTACTTCACACAATCAATTCAACATCATTACTGCTCATAAATTTTGAATCAATTTGGTTAAAAATTAATGAAATCTCTGGAAAAATCGTTCGCCTCCATTAGGGGGACAACGTGTTATTAGGGAGCAATAAATTAATTTCAGTTTTAATATGGGGGACACGTGTCTTTAATTTAAAACGAATTGAAGATGGTGAGGTGAGGAATAATGAAGAGAAAGAAGCGCGTAATAAATTTGAAGCCGGCGCGTTGAGCAAGAAATGATGCATGAATTATTGGGGGCCAATTACGTAACCATAAATTAGCAGCAAAATGTAAAAAAGCGAGGTGATTAATTGCCCACAAAAAAATTCATCAAAATTGTAACGACGAGAAAATTAAAATTTTCAATCGGTTTTATTTTCAGCCGAGCACGTAACAAAAGCGATTAATTTTCTTCCCGTCCTGTACCTGTACAGATTATGATTCCTTCATTGTACACAGCTTCCTTTTCAAAATCTCCGGCGGTGTAATCCCATTGTACTTTTAGTCCTTACCTAAACACCCGTGGCAATTCAAGATCCGTAAAATCAATATATTTCAAGCTTACACAATCGATGACAACAAACGAACGGTAGAAAACGGTCAGTGGATTTTGCGTCAGAGTTTTTGGCGCGCGTTTTCCGATATTTGTTGGTCGTACTTTTACCTTTGAAGGTAGGAATCACGTGTGCGTAAGACATTTGATTATCAAAGACCCCCGCGGAGGGTAGCGCTGGTCAACGTAAATATTCCGCCTGGGAGTGGAAAGGAGGAAGAGGAAGAGAGAGGGACGATGGTCATCAATTTCTAAAGGGACGAATCTCGAATGTCACCGTTCCAAATTTGAATGCATGAATGGCATTTCGGAATTGCTTTGTGTGGAATTATTGATATTTCTTTCGGGATGACGACGGCAGCAAATAACGTCGACTTTTTTTCCCACAGTAGTGAATTGATATGTGATACTTTTACTTCTGACAGATTTTTAATAAGTACCTTACTTGAGATGAGACGTAATCATTTTAAATTCTTCCACACTTTAAGCGTATTATTTATGATCAGTATAAATTATCTTTAGAATAAAAGTTAAAATTGAAGTAATAAGGCGGATACATGAGAAACTCCATAATAAATTGAAATAAAACAACACAGTTAAGAGGGTTTAACTTTTATTACATGTTTCACCACACAGTGTTCATCTACCTGATGAAGCCAATGTGTGATGAAACATGTTACAGTGTTCAATAATAAACATGAAACCCTATCAAATGTGCTGAATTATTTCAATAAAAGTTAATTTTTATATAATAATTAAATAATCAATAATTATTCTAACAGCTTCATTAATATGTCTTTGAGATCCATGTTTTATTTCTTCTTAAATGTCCTACAAATTGTTTTTCGCATTGTGGTTTCCTTAGATGTGAAGTTTTATATACCTTAAATGAGTTTCTATAAAGTAATTTAAATGATATAAATAATGTTATTATATAAAATATTTCCATTTCCATTCTTTTATTGAGTATTAATGTATATGTTGTATATTTATATAAAAATAAAGATTGCTTATTATAATTATATTTAGAAAAACATGATTTTTCAAGTAATAAAGATAAACAATAAAAAATACAAATTATTGGCAATTATTTAAATTAAACATTAATATATTTAAATTATTTTAAGTAATAATACAACCATCTCAATTTCCTAGCATCTTAAGATTGGCAGGTGAATTTAAATTACCCCGTCCTCTTAATCACATACAATTCAGTTGTAAATTAATCAAATTAACCAATTACAGAAAACGCATTAGTGGAAACAATTGCATATTTTAAATTTCGAATTTTTACGTGCCACCCTGAAACGGATGAATGTTTTTTAATACATCTTTAATGACTTAACCAAATATTTTTCAAATTACACACGGCCAGAGGCGAACGGGCTACCGAATAGCACATAAAAATGCCGCATTAGAAATGCATTATTAAAATGTGATCTTTCTCGTTGCATTATTCAAAGCGCATCTGGAGGCGAATTCGGTTAATTAATATGCAATTTTATGTATATTACGAATAAACGCGCTCACGCAAATGCTTGGAGAGTTATTTTGTATACGTTATGTTATTATTTATTATACTATATTAACGTAATTTAATTTTACATCATAAATTATATAAATATTTTGATAATAGCTCTTATGGTTAATAGTGAAAGTTAAGCAATTATTCTAAAGTACATTAGAAAATTAACATAATAGAATTATGATAAATATGCCTATAATTATGTTGTTGTATGACTCAAATATTATTATTTGATTATCAAAACATTATTTTTTTAAATCAAATAATACCTCATTTTGAATTAACTTAATTCTAATTAAGTGAAAATTTAAGTAAATATAGTTTTGTTCTTTTCATTAAATTCCAGATTTAGTTTGATTTACATGTATACATTTATTTACCAGTGTTATCCATATTTGTAATAAATTTCCTTACACCCATCCTTCCAATTCCTTTAAGTATTTCTTCCACTCAAACATATTACATATCTCCTAAAATTTGTGTTACACTTCCTTGCTATCTCTAGCTTTTGCCAAGCTAATCCTTTTCTCTCTATCCAGTTACTGTTGAGTAAAATGCAGGCAATCTGCACTCTTAAACATATCATATTATGCATCTAGTCAAAATTTTTTACATTTTAGCTTTTGTTTCTTTTTGTTTCTAGATGCTATCTTTACTCCATGATCAATACAATCATTCATTACGTTCTTTAACACCCCAAAGTCTTCATATATTTCCTTTCGCTCAAATTTCTACTTATATCTTCTTCACATACATATAATATATATATATATATATATATATATATATATATATATATATATATATATATACAGGGTTATTCACGCTATACGGCACGGAATATTGTGGCCAAAATACGTGACTTCAAAAAGTTTCACTTTGGGGATATATGGGGGTCTATTAGGGCTACTTTTTAAAATTATTTTCATAATATACAGGGTGTCCCAAAAACCCTAAAAGTATCAAAGTTGTGTTTTTTTTAATGAAGCACCCTGTATTTTATTGCATTTTTGGATCCGTCTATAAAAATAAGTATGTGTTTTAATAAGGTTTTTATTACATAAACCTTAAGGTTTTTGAATTAATTTGAATTTTGTAAAAATGTAACCTAATTTTCATGTTTCAAATACTTAAAAAATAATTAAGTTATGCATACCAAATTTACACTGAAATGTAAAAATAGAGCATATTTTATTTTCCAAGTATAATAAACTTGATATCTTATGCCGGGTGTAAAAAAATTGGAATTAAACAAATGAGAACTTTAAATGACTATAACTTCATTTATTTAAATGGAACGATATATTTATTAATTTATCAGCAAATGCACGTTTTAATTACCTATCGAATGGTATTTAAATCTTAATTGTTAAGTCTTCTCGTTTTTACAGAAAACGCCAAAATATTGTTTATTGCACCGTTTTAGTACTTTTAAAGTAAAAATTTTAATGTATCTAGTTTTCTATCGTATTTAAAAACGTCAGATAATTAATTTAGCATGTTACTTTAGTTTAAAAAGGATGTCTTTTGTTATAGTTGAGTTATTTTGCGTTTCTGTGTTAGATCGTTAGTAATCGTTATTGTTTGAACATGGTTGTTGTATGTCATAATAAAAAATGAAAATTTACACAGATTTTCTTATACTAAGGTTTTTATAACTGACACTTCCAATTTCTTTAAACTGGTTTAATAGTCTCTCAAAAATGGCTGGCTTAGGGTGATTTCTTTCGGGAAACCTTTAAGTATATACAAGCCAATAAACAATTTTGATGACATTCTCCAAGCATAAAAATAATGCCAATAACCCCTTCTTTTGAGTAAATCTTCATTTTTTACAAAAAATACAACAGCGATGTTCAAACAATAACGATTACTAACGATCTAACACAAAAATGCAAAATAAGACAACTATAACAAAAGACAGGCTTTTTAAACTAAAATGACAGACTAAATTAATTATCTGACGTTTTTAAATACCATAGAAAACTAGATACATAAAATTTTTTACTTAAAAAGTACTAAAACGGTGCAATAAACAATATTTTGGCATTTTCTGCAAAAACGAGAATACTTAACACTTAAGATTTAAATACCATTCGAAAGGTAATTAAAACGTGCATTTGCTGATAAATTAATAAATATAGCGTTCCATTTAAATAAATGAAGTTATAGCCATTTAAAGTTCTCATTTGTTTAATTCCAATTTTTTTACACCCGGCATAAGATGTCAAGTTTATTATACTTGGAAAATAAAATATGATCTATTTTTACATTTCAGTGTAAATTTGGTATGCATAACTTAATTATTTTTTAAGTATTTGAAACATGAAAATTAGGTTACATTTTTACCAAATTCAAATTATTTCAAAAACCTTAAGGTTTATGTAATAAAAACCTTATTAAAACACACACTTATTTTTATCGAAGGATCCAAAAATGCAATAAAATACAGGGTGTTTCATTAAAAAAAACACAACTTTGATACTTTTAGGGTTTTTGGGACACCCTGTATATTATGAAAGTAATTTTAAAAAGTAGCCCTAATAGACCCCCATATATCCCCAAAGTGAAACTTTTTGAAAGTCACGTATTTTGGCCACAATATTCCGTGCCGTATAGCGTGAATAACCCTGTATATATTCCATATATTTTTTTCATACTTTTAGCTTCTACCAAGGTTACTTACTTACCCGCCATTTCTAAAACATATCATAGTATTCGCTGTTTGCAATACTTTCTTTTAAAAATTTCCAATTTCTTTCCATTTGCATTATAGTTATTATCTTTATTTCACGATCAAATCAATCTTTAACTATACACTTCAATACTTCAACAATTTTATTATTTTTCTTGTGTTTATTTGTTAGATGTTTCTGTACCCATATACATTTTCCTCAACTGTTTTGTAACACTTCTTTTCTCTTATCTTTACACTATTACTTCATAACACGCCACTTTCTTCATTCCCTCACACCAAAAACTCACATAGTACTACGCACAGTAGTCGACTTCTAGAATGAGTTTTTTGAATGGCATCTGCTCTATGTTTCTAAGAACTTATACACACTTTTACACATTGTTTACCCAATACTCCCTGAAAATTTTATCATTTTCTCTCTCACTTACTAGACATGTTTCACATACCTACAGATGATTTTAAATTTTATTCATACCTACAAATAATAACAATTTTTATCAATCTACTTCTTTCTGTGCCATCTTCTATGAAAAGTTGGCGACCATCATTTGATATATTCAGTCTTTTTTCTTCACAAAATTTATTAATAGCAAATGTATATTTCTTTCATGATATGACTAATTAGTTTAGCAGTGTAAATATGAATTTGCTATTAATAAATTTTGTGAAGAAAGAAGGCATCTTCCCGTATGTAACAATAATTAAACTATTTGATATATTTCTATAGTTTGCACTATATGAATTAAAGCTTGCGCTTTGGGTATTTGAAACTGATTACTCAGCCAGGATTGACCTTTTTTCCGGCTTATGCTTCTTCTACATTGAATTTCACCTTCTACTCTTAGCTGTAGCAGTATATACTTATATTTACCTAGCATGTGCCCTAAATAAACTGATTTTCTTTTCTTTATTATTGTTAGTAATTCCAGTTCATCGTTAAACATCATTTAACCAATCTTTATATTTTAGTTCTTTTACTCTTTCTTCATTTCCTTTATTATTAAATCTCATCGACTTTGCTACTCTTCATTCGCACACATTAGGTATTTACCTTTAAAGGATATATTTACATACAAGAATATTTTATATCAATCTTTAGTCATCTTTTATTGTTTCTTCTTTTAGTTTCGCTCCATCAACTATAGCATAGTATAATAATATTTCACAATATTCTATTTCCTATTCCATAGTTGACCAACTAATTCTTTTATACTATTTGTTTATTTTGTTTATGACCACAACAATATATCAAAGAACACCTTTATTTCGATCCTTTTTAATATATTCTATATTTTTGAATAGATATTAAAAATCGTAAAAATAATATTTATTGTATAAAGCGTTAAACTAGATTTCGTTAGATACCATTAAGTACAGCGTATTTAGCCACTTAATTTAAGGAAATCTGGTGCAATACATTACACAATAGATATCACCTTAATGGTTTTTTCTATAGTTCACAATACCCAGGATTATATAATTAAGTTTCCCTACGCTTCGGTGATGATCCATACCATATTAATATATATCTTTATTGTGTTATTCGAAAAATCTGCTTTACACTTGTCATATAAGTTAAGGTATAATCGTGACTTATATATAAGTTATCCTAAACTCATACATTTTCTTAAAATTAAAGTCAAATTAAAATTAAACTGATAATAAGAGAAATACAACAGCACGGTGAATAAATAAATAAATAATTTAGAGAGAACAGTTAATTAAAATAGCAATGAGTAAAATTATAAGGTCAATATTTAAAACCAAGTGTGCAAATATGAATGATTTATCTGGTGATATTCTTCCTAACTATAATAGGCCTGTTGAATTAAGAAATCTCTTACTTTCCTTCGAAAACAAGAATTGCTCAGTTCTTAAAATTTTTATAGCATAATAACTGGTACCAGTTTGTGTAGACGAAAATAATTTGGTATTAGATTGTTCCTACATCTAGTCAGGTAATGATCACTGTTAGCATGTATTTGATATAAATGTTTATGCTTCATGACATAGATTAGGCATTTAAAGATATAAAGAGCAGGTAAATTTAATACCTTTAATTTCTTGAATGCATTGAGGCAGTCATCCCTATATTCAATGTCACCAAGAACTCGAATTGTCAGGAGCTGTATTCTAAAAATCCGGTGTCTAATTGCTGAGTGGCCTCATAGAATACGACCATATTGCATATAACTTTGAATATGGGAGAAGTAGTATTGTCGCAACGCATCTTTTGGCACTTGAGAGGAAAGGTTCCTGAGGATGAATATATTTTTGACGAGCCTGCTTGCTAGTTGCTCTCCGTGACATGACCAGTTCATATGTGTATCCAGATGAATACCAAGAAATTTTATTGTGTTTGTTTCATTCGGTTTGAGTTTAAATAAGACTTCGTTTGTTTTATCAGAATTTAGCTTAAGAGAATTACTCGCAAACTATTCAGTAGATTGTATCTTTCTGATGATGTTGTTGATCCTGAATTAGTCATTGTGGCATCAGCAAAAAGTATGACTTTCGATTCAGGAAAACAGTTAGGAAAGTCGTTAAAATATATTAAAAACAGAAGAGGTCCGAGTACTGACTCCTAGGAACACCGTTCATAACTCTAACTTGTGTGTTGCGTATTGAGTGCGTGAAGAAATGTAGGAAACAATTATTCTAACGCTTCCAGGGTGTAAGTTATAGTAGTATACTATGAATAAAACTATATAGTTACTTTCAAAAATATATTGTAAGACGCTACAATTGTTTCGCCACACTGTGGCTTCTTCAGGCGAAGAAGCCACAGTGTGGCGAAACAATTGTAGCGTCTTACAATATATTTTTGAAAGTAACTATATAGTTTTATTCATAGTATACTACTATAACTTACACTTACATCAATCAATTATAGTAGTATAGTTTCCTGATAATTACAGAATCAAAGACGCAGTCAAATGCCCTAGATAGACGCCTTTTTTGTAGATAGGGATAACTAAGCATACTTTGAGTGCCTCAGAAAAAGTATTTGATCTGATACATAGGTTAAGTTTTGTAAGTGTATCTAGAAAACTATTTAATGCCGATTTGACTACGTCTACTTTTAGGCCACAGATATCACGGCTTTTGCTAGGTTTCAGTCCTTGAACCATATTACATATAGCACTCGAAGAGATTTCACAAAATTTAAACTATCCATTCACATTTACACATTTGTTACGCCTCATACGCTTAAGGGGTTAGGCCACTCTAGAATTTGGAAAAAATGATTTTTAATTTTTTGGCTTAAAATATAGTTTCAGTCTTAAGAATATGGGCAAATTTATTTTAAAGCCGCGCGGAAGTATTTGACAGGTGAAAATTATCAAAACAATTGGTGAAGCAACTGAAACTGTTTGCCAAATAAGTATGAAAAGCGCAGATAAAGAAGAGCAAAATCAATCTTCTAAAAATTATCACGGATTTATTGTCTCGGATCATTTCGCCCGTTTTGCTATACGCTTAGATAAAGTTCAATGTGCACACAATAAAGATATAAAACAGTTTTTTAATAGAACTTTTAGATTTTGTTTAAAAAAATCTAGAAAATGACCTTTTTTTCCTAGTCTAGAGTGGCCTAACTCCTTAAGGTCCTCATTAAACCACTGTATATTAGGTCCTTTACTATTTCGCTTAATGATATGCTTTTTGGGGAATGCATCATCGAATTTGTTTTTAAATATTTTTATGAAGTAACTAAAGCACATATCCGCATTTATATTTGCAGTATTTAAAAAAAATCCCATTGTTCTGCTTCTAGGTTATGAAATAGCAAGTGTTTTTCAATGCTAGTAATTGGTTGACAGGTTTGTCGTTTGATATATCTTTTGTTTCATTATTTTGTAATATACCATTTGTACGTACATTGTCGATACAATTATCAAGTCGTGTAGGGCATAACTAGCAAAAAAATCGATGAATGTAGTTTTATTGGGTTCATTGGATTTCAAAAAAAAAACGTTGAAGTCACCAACTAAGTATACAGTATTATTATTATTAGAAAAATATTGAAATTACCAGAAGGGGCGCGATATACAACCAGTAATATTAAACCGTGCAAAACTAATCCTGTGATTTCGCAATATTTTTCGAAATTGAGGCATTTATATAAGATATTATTACGTTCTATGATTCAAACTCCACCATGTTTAAATATGATTTGTGAATAGTGACAAGCAACATGAAAATTGCCAAATAATACGGATTCGGATTCTGTTGCTGTAAGCCAGTGCTCACAGATACAGAGTATTGAAAAATTCTGAGCGTAAAAATACAAACCATTTATAAAGTTTTCGCTGTTAGTTAGTCGTTTTTTGGTGATGATGAGTTAATTAGCGCTGGGTTAAATTCGCACATGTCAGTTTGAAGACATAGCTTTTGGTAGAGAATTAATAATTCAATAGTTCTGATTGGTTTCTTATTTCCAATTTATTTCCAAACCTGCGTTTTTCCATTTCCATTTATTATTATACTTAAATTATGGTCCTCCTAACGTGCTTCTTGTCCACTTAGCTACTTTTATCATTATATGTCAATAATCCTCATTGAACAGTTAAATGTATTTCCATTTTTTCTCTTTCTTCTTAAAAATTACTATTAAACCTAAATTACTCAAACCTATTCCCTACATTTCTATTTTATTTTTATTTACAATACTTTCGAATTACCCACGTTTTGTGCTCACGCCGTATTTTAATACTTGATTATTTGTAGTGTAAGATGGTGTTGTAGAAGAAGGTGCAGTCTTTCTCAACTTTTCGGTGACAATACTAATCGCCGTGGATCAATGTATATTTTCTTTCTTCCCTAATCCCTTTCGCTGCAACCATTAAATATATTTTATCCCTCATCGCTAATCTAATTATTTACTCTCATATCTGTGCAGTACTCTGATTTATAATCATTCTTCATGTATCCATTAATCTTGCATTATATTTTAATAGTTCAATAGTTCTTTACACTTTCGCATTTTAGTCCAATATTTATTAATGAAAATCAATCCTAGATGTTTATAATCCACTTTCTTTTGATGTTTATGCTGTTTTCATTAATCCTTTTAAACATTATATGAATAACGATAAGAGGGTGACGGAGTCATAGTATACAGACCCCTGATTAAGCTCATTATACACCTCCCGTGATGGGAGAACTAGCTCTCCAGCCACCCACCTCCTTTGATAAAGTTGAGGACTTTGCTAAGAAATAGACCTTACAGGTTGGTCGGTCTTGGCCTTATTGTTTCCAGAGCGGGACAGTAGCACATGATATGCTCCACCGACTCCGCTTCCTCATCATACAGCTGGGATCCTCTGCAGCTGGGATCTTCAGCTATTCAGTTTAAAATAACATACAGGTTATTTTAAACTGATTTTAGGTTTGACCTAGATAGATTAACACAATATTGTTCAGACTTTAACGTTGAGTGTCCGTATTGTGTTTCCGAAATGAACACAAATAGAGACGTTGTTCCAACTTGCTTTGTGTGCTACTAGAGTCATGCCTTCAGTAGGTTTGAAATATTACTTATAGATCTCCTACCGACTCTCCGATACTATCAGAACGCCATGCTCGCCTTTTGAACCTTTTATTACTACAGTTCAGTTTAGGATCTAGGATAACTCCTAGATACTTTATCGGTGAAGCCAGAGTTTATATGATGTTGAAAATACTGAGCAGCTTTGTCCGGTTTCTTTTTGTTGATGAACAGCATAAGCTCCGTTGGATTCACCGGCAGAGCGTTGTCTATATACAATTCTTTACTATATTGATGAAACTCTTCATTAGTTCACTGAGACAGGAGATAGTAATCCTCCCTGTAAATAACCTTGCTTTGTCGACTTCGTTTCCTATTGACATTTAGACCGTTCTTTTTCTTAGCATCTGTTTTATCTATTCACTAAGTGCGACTGGAATGCCGATCATTGAAAGAGTTTGTCCTATGCCTATGATAGGGGCTATGTCATAATCTCCTTGATGTTAATCAGTCTGAATAATTTTGTATGGCTGTAATCTTCCGCATCAGGTAAACTCAATCCATTCCTGGAAACTTAAATGATAAAAATGTTTGAATGACCCAGGTAATTTTTGGACTTGTTATTATGTTGGATGCTATGCTTTTTTAAGAATTATGAATCCCCTGTTGTCTTCGTCGACGTCCTTCGTGTGTTTACAGTCAGGAAAGCGAGTTTTTAAGAGTATATCTATTGACTCTGAGAGTTTGTTATTTTAATTGCCTTCCTCCGTTTTTATCATTCCAGGCTGTAACTTTATATCTTTAGAGAGAACTTTACTTCCTCATCTGATTGAGTTTCTTATTTCCCCACAATGAGTTCGTGGATTTTCCTTTACCCGAGTTGAGCGTACGTAAATTTTTATACTTCATTATATTCTCATTAGCAAGGGTGCTATAAATCACCCCTTTAGTTTAGTTTTTTAGAGGTAACGAATGTTAGTCCAGAGCCTCTATTTATTATGTGTAGATTTGGGCTCCAAATGAATGTAGAGCTTTTTCGCTTCTATTGGTGTTCGTTCTGCCCCACACTTAGGGGTGTGTATTAGCATCACAACCTCTAATTCATTTGAGGGAGATGGGTTGGTTGTATTGTAGAGTATATATCCGGTGATTAGAAAACGTTACCTTTCACCTCCTTTAAAACAGACCACTGTGCGATCGGCTGTAGAAAGTTGAGGCATAAGAATGCTCATCATGATGCCTTTTAAATTACCCAGTCCACATATTTTGTTTGCCATTACATAGGGTTTTTGGATTAGGACCAAGATATTATCATTGCTTTAAGGGTTGTTGTTCAAATAAATCCTTACAATTAATGTAATTTATTTTAATTATATTTGCCATTTGCCCTCTTTCATAGCCGCTCTTTCATATTTTTAGAATTAGTTCGTCTTTCCTTTCAACACATAATTTCTTTCCGCTTTAATTTACCATTTAAAACCAGACTTTTCTTTACACCCAGACTTCCTTTGCCATCATACTAAGTATTTTCAGATTTTCTTCTGTTATATATATTCCAAAAAAAAATTACAATTATTTCATTACCAAAACTAATATTTTCTTTTTATCTTCTCACCTTCTCTACCATCTATATTTTCATATATTATTTTAAATCTTTTTGCTTTTTAGTCTCAATATTTTTATTGTTACACTACATCCAACTTTTTTCTTACACACAACTCTCTTTTCCTTTCTATATTTGCCAAAAAATTTGTTCGACTCTCATGCTGTAAAAATTTGTCTCCTAAAAAGCATTTATAAAACTGGCAGAGATCCTTACATTTTATTCCAAATTTTTAATTCATTCTTCGGCTTTTTCATCTGTTAATTGCCTATTTCATTAAATATTCAAAATCATTTGAAATTTTTGAATAATTTTTATTTAATATTATTTCACGTCTGTCTGTCCACTCAATATTGGGATAGAATTAATGGCGTCTTAGTGAGACGAAGGCGACCCTTTAAAATAGCAAGCGTGTTTACACAATCATAATGATTAATAAGTAAAACATTACTACTACCACTACTATAATTAAACTTTAAATAATGCTTATTTTATATTATCGAATTTATAGCATTAACTAGTTTATTGGCGAGTTTCGTAATTAAACTAAAAGGGGGGAATTAATGTTCAGCAAAGCAACAGATGAGAAAAACGTTGTAATGTAACATTTAGGCAAGTTTATTTGCTTGGTTGCTCTTGCTTGAAATGAAGCACTTCGTTCCTCCGTCGTTAGTAAGACGACAGATGACTACTGTTTGGTCATTTAACGCTCCGCTGGCGAACACGCGCCAATGGCGGCCGTTGCCATTAATTAATTAGTCAATTTTAGGTTGAATATTCATCGGCATAAACTACCTGTTATTATTGATCATGCTAATTGGCTTCTTCAAATAAACGTAATTTATGTTCATGATGGATGTTAAAAAATTAATATTATTCATTTCACCTTAATATTATTCCACAGTTGATGATTCTTAATGAAAATTAATGAATTATACCTACTTTAAATATAAATATTTCCTAGTAGTAGTAGTTGTTGTTTGGCTATCGATCAATGTGAAATAAATTCACTACATAAATATGTATATTTTTTTATTTTCATATAGAATAGTCAAATAAAGATTTTTGTTTTTTTTTGTTTTACATGAATTTAAGGAATATCATAAAATTCTAAAAGAAAGAATATAATAATTTGCGAAGATGCAACCAAACAAACATGCTTGCAACTTCAATTACATAAAAATTAACAAATTAAGAATATTAAATAGATAAAAAGGGAAGATGAAGGAACCTATTAACAAATTACAGAAAAAAAAGAAATTTAGGAGATATTTAACTGAGAGTAACATAATTAACCTATTCATAAGAATTACATATATAGTTATACATAGAAAGCTACAAATAAAAGAAAGATACCTACGAATATCTCTTTCAAGTATGCATCAAGTAAAGTAAAAAAGGGATACAAGTCTGTAATTTGAAAAAGAAACTAAATTTATTTAAACTAGCTCTAAATAAGACAACTACCAAAATAATAATTATCAATTTGTAATCCTCATTGTTAGAGACTTTAACAATAGATATTTAAGCGTGCAATAATAAAAAGATGAATTTATGTATCTAGCCTATGATGTAATAAAAGTTATTCTAAAATAATTGAAAATATTACAAGGGAAACCGACACTTTTAAAACATTTTTAGAAATACGAAGAAAATCTACAGAAAATAACAGTTTAAATATGAATAAAAAATAAACAATGGTAAAGAAGACAAGAACAAGAAAATATCAAAGAAGATCGTATTAAAATACAAATTTGGCATTTGTGATATATTTTCATTAAATAAATATGTTTGTCTTCTATAAGGAATATTTATACAACATAAAAATATAAGTGCACTAAAATTGATTCATTCAGAGATGAAGTTATTATATTACACTATATAGCGTGATGAAAATATTAATATAAAAATTCTACTATTTTTTTAGGTTAATCGAGAAGATATAAATGTGTAGTAAAAAGCTAATTTAATATTGTTCTTTAAATTTATTATAATTGTCTTGGCATAAATATAATAGTACGGTTATTTTCTTTATATAATAGTCATCTAGGTTTTAATAATGGCAAGATTAATTTATTTTTAGTGTTACTTATTTTATTAAATTTGTAACTATAATTCCGATAATTTTAGCTTGTCGTTATGAAAAAATTGCTGCAAATAACCCATAAGAGGTTGATTCGATACCAAATATAATAAAATTACGTTAAACGATATACTCAACAGAGAAAGAATTAATAAATCTAATTAAAAAATCAAGCACAAGGAATTAGAAGTAATTTAACTTAATTATAAAGTAATTTAAATTAATGTTACTATGACAAGACTTATATGTCATAAGGGAAGGTAATATAAGTGTAATTTGGCAGCAATATCAACAATGGAAAGAAAAGGTTAAATCGTATGAAAAAGGGATAATAAAATAATTTAGATACAAAAATAAGAATCAAAATAATGGCCTTAAACAGTTTATTTACTGCAGTATTTAAAAATGCTTCATTTCTAGTGATTTTAAAGAACATTTTCCCCGTATTCTTAGGAAACTGGAGATATTTAAAGGGAAGTGTACTTTCATTATTTAAAAAAAAACTGCTAACTAAAGAGCACATTAATTCTAATTAACCACACTAATCATTTAAAAGTACTACTAATGCTTCTTCTTTAATTAACATTACATTGTATGTATTCATTTTATACTGGAATGTTTTATGATGCTGATAATGGTCGCAATATTTATAATTAGACGTAATACAATTTTGTTAAGTCTTATTTCATTTAAATTGTTATGTATTTTTTTGGGCTAGTTAATTTAATTGATTCAAATATATGTAAAATTATGTTTACATATAAAAATGTTTTAAATAAAGAATTATTGTCCAATGTTCTTTGTATAATTCAAACTCAGATATTCTTTAATAATACATAGAATTTGTGCTGTGGTGTAAGAACAAACATGACATCTAACTTGCAGCGATATAGTCCTCCGGCACCTTGACGCCATCTATCGCTATTTCAATGAACTTTCAGCAGTTAAGATTGACTGCGATTGGTACTAGGTGGTAATTCATGATAAACACTAAACTAAAACACTTACTATGTTTTTACCTCTGAAAATAAATATTACAAAAATACGACTTGAGTTTCGACTTTTAAAATTATTATTAATTATTAATTATTTTTAATATCAGTTTTCGAATAACTATTATGATTATTTAGGTATACTTAATGTTATCTGCTACTTTTTTACTTTTTATATTTAATACTAGAAGGTACTAACTTTGTGATATATCTTGAATCAGGAACTTAGACGATAAATAAAACTTTGCTTTGTTAATATTGAAAATTAAATCGATTTCTAAAAGGGTGATTGTCTTCACTAATAATAGATAGATACATGTATTTGTTGACAAATTTTACAATATTTACAATAACATAGTGAATAATACATGAGATGTTAGTGGGTTAATGGTTAATCTGTCAAAAGGCTCTCGTATAACAGTCTTTAGTGCGTAAAAGGATGAAATGATGATTTGATATCGAATATAGGGTTTCTAGGATAACAATAAAGGGATAATATATGAAAGTTAAAAGGTTTTTTGGAAAACTTTTCTGATAGGAATCGAAGGCGTTCTTGGATGGGGATAACTAAAGTAGTGTCATAGAGAAGCTGGTTAGAGAGAACTAATAATATATTATTTTATTTCGATTTATATCGAACATTTTCAATCTAAATATATTAGATATATAGAAATCCAACAAAGCCAGTCAATCGGGTCAATCACTAATGCCGATAACCATATTAAAAAGTGTACACAAATCGGCCAAGGTTGTTCTATCTCTTAATGAGTGTATATGTAGTTAACATTTATTCGAATATGACCCAATTATATATCGTTCACCTAGCTTCCACTCTACAGCACGGTAAAAACTTATTTCAAACTTGTTCTATTCTATTTACATCAACTTGAAAATGAAGTGACCAGATTGGAGGAGAATATTCAATATAAACAAGTGAAGTGAAAAATACAAATCTTTCACTATCACTGGAGAAATCTCTAGCTGTTATTAATACAAATCCACACATTCTTCTTGGTTTACCACGGAAAAATTCAATATAATATTTTCAATTTAATTTTTGATCAAAAATACACTTAAATCATTTATGACACTAACATTATTGAGCCCCAACCTTCTGGTATCGTACACACAATCATTAGCGATTCTAACTTTACAAAAACAATAGTTTTTTTGAC
This sequence comes from Ontholestes murinus, assembly GCA_963969525.1. Lineage (NCBI taxonomy): Eukaryota > Metazoa > Arthropoda > Insecta > Coleoptera > Staphylinidae > Ontholestes > Ontholestes murinus. Next base: position 54,176,992 of record OZ018395.1, read on the forward strand.
ACATTGTTTACATTTATCAAATCAATTTGCAACTCAATTAAGTCATTAGGTGAAATAACGGTTTTGAATACTTTTAAATTGTCGGCATACAGTAAAACTTTCGAACGTTTATTTACATTTAGTAAATAATTTACACATAGCACAAATAGTAGAGGATTATAATGAGAATACTGAAGAACACCTCAACTTACTTAAAAGTATTTATATTCATAATTATTTTTTTGACACTAAGTCGGTGATTTGTTAGAAAAGATTCTAACCACGACATGGTGTCATCATTAAAATCCAAAGATTTCAGTTTACATAACAAAATTTTATGATTCACCCTGTCAAACGGGTTTTAGAAGTCAGTGTATAGTGCATCTAATTGCCACCTAGAATTTTACAACAACTGCTTTTAGATGAGTGAATTCGAAATATTTGATTGACACAGTACAAAAGTATGCTGATACAAGAAATTATTTTCTAGACATCCATAGCAACTGGCTTGCAACGAGTTTATCCAATACTTTGGGTATCATTGACTGAATACACACACCTCTATAATATCAATCATGTTTCGATTACCAGACTTACAAATTAGTTTTACAAAATTAATTTCCATATTGACACACAGTTAAGAAACTTTTGGAATTCAATCAGGGCCTGAAATAAAATTGTCCTCGAGATTCATTATACAATTAAATACTTGCTATAGGCTTATAATGTGTCATTTATTTACAAATTATTATTCGCAGGTGTCGATTTAGGGTTAGATATATCCTTGACAAAAACGAAAAAAAGAAACAGAGAAACCACTGACAATTTTGTTACCTTCGGAAGTCGTTTTACTTTTAAAATACATTTATCTAGAGATTCCGCCATCATTTTTAAATCTGCTACATTCTTCATAAACGAACGTTAGGATTGGTTTAATATTTGCTTAAATATTATGAATGCAATTGTTAAACATATATTTTTGATTATAACGAACTAACAGAGCGAAGATCCTTAAAAGAATTATAATCAAATATACAGCCATTTTGCTTATATTTTTATGGGCAATTTTCTTTTTCACGATAATTAATTCCTTAGATACCCATTTGGGATACTTTAAGTAACGTGTTTTTATATATTTAAATGGAATAAATGTATCAATTACTTTTTAAATTATTTTATAAACTGTTAATATTTTTAATTTTCAACAAATCGTTCATATTTACCATAGCAAAGTAATCGCTAAGAATACACCAGTCGGCTAGTTATATAAATATACTTTTTCAGGGGATACTAAATTATGTAAGAAAATTTTTGTTAATGAACAATTTAAATAGTAGGCCTTATGCTGACAACTGGTAGCTAGCAAATTATCGGCAGATATGTTAATATTGACATTGAATAAATTCATGAAAAATAGATCTAAAAGCACTCCTCTTGCATTGGGTAAAGTATTAATTTGATAACATTAGCCAAATATTATGAACTGATGATTGGCTCAAGTTTATAATCAGAGGAGTATGTGGAATCATGAACATGATTTGAGTGACGGAAGGTTATAGTTTTTATAAATTGAAAACTTTGAAGAATTCTCTGATTTCCATAAGGATTCTAAAACATTACCGTACTTCTCCTGTACATCTCTGAATGTGATCTGGGAGGGATATATAAACCATCTAATTTAATTTATTAATTTAATTTATTAATTGAAAATCATACACTAATCGTGTAATTATAGAGAATAAAGGAAGAACTGAAAGAACGCTTAATCTCAAATAATATTCCACCATCTCTTGTTTCACCATGCACAGTACAAGTAGCTGCCATTGTGTATTAAGAATTTTATCATAGACCCATATTCCGAAATAATTAGTGTCAAAACTATTCCTATTTACACCCAGCATCAATTAACAAAAATACCATTCAGATTAAATTAGAACTGAGCCGACAACAAATTTTAAAATTTGCTTGCTTCACCTATCCTTTATATGATTTTGGGACCGGGAAAGTAGTAATCTGATTCCACCTATGTAATTAGGTAGAGTTTCTGGCCATTCTTAAATTGTAGAACAAGGCTTTTACTTTCCTCTTGTAATTTTTTTCGGCTGTACCTCATCATTATCATTCTTGCTATCATAATCATCGGAATCTACGCTCGTCTTGTTTTAGAGCCTTCTTCAAACACGAATTCCTTCTTAAGTTATCAACGGCTTTAATAAGCTTCATTATTTTATTATTTTATAACTAATGTCCTCTAATTCATGCACTTTTCACAAGCACCCTTTTTTTCTAGTACTATTACCCTTAATGCAAACCTCTAACTCTGGGTTAAAATACAGCTGCTAAATATTCTACCAATGTTTACGACAAAGGATTCTGCTTGGAGTAGCTTCGTAACTTCAACGAGGAAAAAAAATCTTCAGCTTTCAAAGTGAATAATTCGTATTGTACAGGCAATTGGCAAGTGGTGATTTGAGAATATCAACAATGTTGACACTTTTGGAACAGTTTGTCTTGTGGTACACGTAATTTTTAAGATTGGTAACATTTTAAGCAGATGTAGGTGTACTCTTCATAAGACCTCTGTGAGAAAAAAAAATAAAAAATTAACTGTATAATTTGTAAAAACCGTAAATTATTTAAAAAAATTATGCACACTTATTAATAAATTTTCGAATTAAATTTCTATTATTTTTAAAACCTTCAATTTTGATGTTATGTCTTGGATTGATGAGGATTTTACTTGCTGAAATTCCATTAAACTAATATTATTAAGACTGGATTGGATAAATTCTCAAAACCGAAGAGTTTTATTTATTACCATAATTTTATATTTCTTTTATCACAATTTATATATCGCCATTTTGTTTCCTATTAAATTATCTCAGCCTATTTTTAAGGATTTCAAAACATGGATTATTATAATAGAATTTTTACGTTTACCTTGTTAAGTTTTAAATGCTACCATTATATTTTCTGCTTAAATATCCCAAGATATAATCAAGGATATAGACATATCGAGTATTCCTTACATATTTTGTAATTATCTACGCTTTTTCAAATCTTCAACCTTCAATTTCAATGTTAGATTTCTTGGGTCAAGTTTCAAGTGCCGCCATTTTGTCTCTTACTGGATTATCTCAAATTATTTTAAAGAGTTTCAAAATATAGGATATTTTTAATAAATTTGGTAACTTCTACTTGTATCTTGCTAAAAAATTAATATTTCCTTATTTTACAAATCATTGATTGCAATATATTTTGCCTTGACTAATTTTTCAAATTTTGTAATTTTCATGTTTATCCTGTTGAGAATTAGTTCTTTACAATGTTTTAAATCCTTAATTGCAGTTTTATATTTCTTATACCAAGTTTTAAGTGCTGCCATTTTTTTCCTGCTGCATTTTCTTAATATATTTGCAATACTATTAAAATATAAACTATTCTTAATAAGTTTTGAAATCCACAATTTTTCAAAACTATGTATTATCTCTATTTTTAGGAATATAAAAACGAGTATTTTTAATACATTTTGTAATTTTCATGTTTGCTGAAAATTAATTTTCTGCAATTTTTCAAATGCTTAATTGCGGTTTATATTTCTTATGATAAATTTAAGTGCCGCCATTTTGTTTCCTTAAGAGTTTTCTTAATGAATTTTTTGCTTAAAATAAATTTTCCACAATTTTTCCAATCTCAAATTGCAATGTTAGATTTCTTCTGTGTAATATTAAGTGCCGCCATTTTGTTTCCTGTTCTAATATCTCAATATATTTAATAGTTAACGGTTCACAAAAATAGACTACTCTTAATGCATTTTATAATTTTTACGTTCGTACTTCTAAAAATGAATTTGCCACAAATTAAATTATCGTGAATTATTTTTTTAAATATTAAAACATAGATTAATCCTAATAAATTTTATATATTTTACGTTCATCCTGCTAAAAATTAATTTTCCAAAATTTTTCAAATCTCCAATTGCAATTTTAGATTACTTCTGTCAAATTTTAAGTGTGCCTAGCTTTTATAAGAATGACTGAAGAAATGCTGATCTCTAGGAGGACAACCATCTCTTGAACTTATAGGTACAGAAGGTTTCTTGAATTATAGCACTGATAATAAGAAAAAAATGTGCCTTAAAACGGATTCCTAAAAGCATGACAAAAGTTCGGATTAGTGATTCAAAAGAATGTTCTTTTAGGAAAGGCACTACATTATTCAAAATATTATATACAGATATTCATAGATGTATTAAAAACTATTTTCAGTACCGATAATTCAATGGATAATTTAATTAATTATTTTCAAAACATAATTAAACTGTTTTATGTCTTAGTTCCGTTACATTGAATTAAAAAAAAGAAAACACATTTTTGGCAAAGCTCGTATTATTTAAACAACTTTTCCTGCGATCAAATTTTCAATTATTTATACATTCTATATTCTTAAATTATTTTTTATGATGAACCTGTCAAGGCTTTTGTAAATACAAATATTTAACTTCTGTGAATACTTACTTAATTGCAGTAGCATTTACGGGAACGGATTTAATTTTATTGTATACAATTATAGAAACAGTTTCTTAAGATTCTTAAAAAACTCATGTATGTGTGTGTATATTTGTGCGTGGAAAAAAACAATTCCAGAAACGTGTGATGCAGATTAAACAAATCAGATAAGGGAAATTTATTTAGATGTAAACAATAGGAGAGATCCGTGTTTTTCTGGAAATCCCTCTTAGTGATAACACCTTATCTGTATTGTAATTGTAAGTAGTTAAGTGTATATAAAGAAATTAATTCGGTGCAGGAAGCATCATTCGACAGTCTAGCATTCTATCGAAAATAACCTACGAACGAACAAAAATGTATTCCAAAATTTTTGTACTACTTTTTGCTCTAATTGCCATAAACGTAAGTACTATTAAATTATAAATGCATTACCTTAAACATTAAATTAAATTGTTTTTTAATTGCCTTATTTTTGTACAAATAATAAGAATTAACTACTAAGAAAATTTTGTATAAGGAATAACTTTAGATAATAAAACCAATATTAATTAATATTCAACAACGACTTGAAGGACTTTAGTACATTTTATAAGTTTTAGATAGTATTTTTTTTTTAAATTAAGTATAGAATACCTAAAAAATATATTAATTTATTATTTTATATTTTTGTAGTAATAACTTTAATTAATAAATAAATTCATAGAAATAAGAATATTAAACACAAATTTAACACAATTTTTCACTAAATTTCTTATCAATTAATTACATAATTATTTAAATTAACTACTTATAATAATAATTTATCATAAAACTTTACAAGATTAAGCATACGACAAAAATAGAAAAATGTGTGCTCTTATTAAACAAAACTTAAGCAGATTAATCTCTATATAATGCAATCGCAAATATTCGTATTTTTTTCTGGGAATTTAATTTTAGAAGATATATAATTTTTGGATATTTTTTTAATTGACTTAATAAATCCCAATTATTATTCTTCTAATTTTTCTTATAGTCTATTGATGGTGGCAGCATCAAATACGCCCAACTTATGAAACAACCCGTAGCTGTTCAAGAACTAATCAATGACCTACTCTTCGAGAACGACCGCGTCAGCAGCCAATTCGATTTAGTTGCTTGGAGAGTCAAAACGGCTTTAGCTACCGCTAAAATAACCACCAAACTCAATTTAAAACAACTCCAGAATGTTGTTAAAGCTAACAAAGATGACCTCATTTGTGGCCCGACTGCACAAGCCAACGTTAAGCTCATCGAACACAGCTTGGATGGTTTAAAGGTCTGCCAGTTGAAGGATGAATTGAAAACACCTAAAAATCAAATCACATCATACTTAAAATCACTGACACAACAGTCGTATGCCATTGGCGAGTTCTGTGGTTTGGTTCATACCACAACCGAGGAGGTCGATACATGCGTTGACGTTGCGGTTAATGCCATCAGAGGGCAATTGGATGAGATGCGTAATTTAGCTGATGAGACCGTTAATTCTATTGGCCAGAAAGGTGAGAAATGCGTGGATGATCAAGTACAACAGTTTGATGCCAGTATTGCGAAAGCTTATTCGGATTTAAACAACTGCCAAAATCCAACTGAAGCGCCAACTGCTGCCCCAGTTGAAGATGTAAACAACGAGTCCGCAAATAGTGCAGAAAGCAATGAGAGTGTAAGTAAGGCTAGCGGTGAAAGTAATGAGGATGAAAGTAAGGCTAGTCAAGAAAGCAATGGAAGCAGTCAGGAAGGTAATGGTGTAGGTGGAGGAAATCAGGAAGAACAAAACGGCGGAAACGCAGAAGGAAATGGCGAACAAGAAACTGAGGGAGGTAATCAAGAACAAGAACAGAATGGCAATGGTGAACAAGAAGCCGAAGCTGGAAATGGCGAACAAGAAACTGAAGGCGGTAATCAAGAACAAGAGCAGAATGGAAATGGTGGACAAGAAGCTGAGGCTGGAAATGGCGAACAAGAAACTGAAGGTGGTAATCAAGAACAAGAGCAGAGTGGTAATGGTGAACAAGAAGCAGAAGCTGGCAATGACGAACAAGTAACTGAAGTTGTTAACCAAGAGCAAGAGCAAAATGAAAACGCTGGACAAGAAGGTGAAGCAGCTGGAAATGGTGGTAACCAAGAACAAGAGCAGACTGAAACTGGAGAACAGGAAGGTGGCAACCAAGAACAGGGTGAAGCTGGAAGCGAAGGTGGCAACCAAGAAAAAGAAGAAGCCGGAAATGCTGAGCAAGGAAACGAAGAAGAAAAACAAGAACAAGAAGGAGGTAATCAAGAGCAAGGAAATGGAGAACAAGAAACAGAAAACGGTAATGTGAAAGAAGAAGAACAATCTGCAGGAAACCAAGAAGATGGTAATGTGAAAGAAGAAGAACAATCTGCAGGAAACCAAGAAGCTGAAAATAAGGAAGAAGAACAAGGTAATGAAGCCAATGCAAACACTACGGTACCAGAAGTAATCGAGGATAACAATGAAAATGTTAAAGAAGACGATAATCAAGCGAATGGTGCTGAAGAAGAAAAAGCCGATGACCAACAAGTAAACGACGGTGAAGTAATTCAGGAAGAACCTAAAGAACAAGCTGTAGAGCCTTTGAATAACAACGAATAACTAAATTTCGTCGAAATTTTCGGTTTTAAATTGAATAAAATGTTAGCATATTATATCCTCGTTTTATTTATTGTTATTTTCAGTTAGCGTTTCTATTTATTGATTTTAAGTACTTGATTATGTTTTAGGAAATGTGTTGGTGTTTTTTTTAGCGAATAAAGATTGCAATTTATTTTGAGTGTTCAATCTTAACCTCCATTACCTTAACGAGTATGGGATCTGTTCTTCTGTTGATATAATAAAGGTGGTCATTTTGTATTTTCCACCAGCATTTCAGGGGTGTAATGACTCAAAAGATATTGATCTTCGTTGTCGTTAATTTCTATAACACTTAATATCGGTTTATTATATGCTAATAGCTAGAAAATTAATAAGTACTTGGCTTGAGATGTTTAGATAGTTACCAAGTAATCACACTTTATTGAATTATATTTTCAAAATATACAGAACAATTTTTAATAAGCTTCGAGCCACTTAAAAATAAAATGTGATATAGGTTTTTGTTTATATTAGAAGATTGAGGCTACAAAGTTTTCAGCCGTTTTTACTTACTTACTTTTTTGGTATCAATTTCTTATTATTTTTTTGTTTTTGGTTTAATTTTTTAAGGAGTTTGAATTAGCTTTTTTTACTGAATTACAAAAGTTAATAGTAATATTTCATTGTTAAAAAAAAACAGTTAATTTTTACCTGAATATTTAATGATTTTCAATTTTTTTATTAAATAGATTAATAGCTAATTTAATCTACTCTTATTTCATTAATTTTAGGTTTGAATTCAGCGTACTACAATAAACTTGACCTAGCGTACTACTAACCTGGTTCAATGCATTATTTATTGAGGTAGGTCAAGAATACGCTAGGTACATTTTTGATTTATTGCTGCGGATCTGGATGATCTCAGTGGATAATTTATTATTTATTGGGGTCAAGGATTAGTTAAGTCAATAAAGCATTAATTGTGTTAGGTTACATAAAAATGTGAAATGTTTTTCTACTAACAAAAAATGCCAAAATATCTAGCGGTGGAATGTGCAAAACCACACCACCTACTTCAACTTCTTCTTGGAGCGGATAATGTTGGTGTAGACTTAGGGCAATTGGTCGCACGTGGATGCAATCTAGCAACGCACTTGCGGCAAATCATCTTGTCCCAGTTGCTACCACGAAGACGGAGCGTTAAATGGAGAGTGGGCTCTTTCTGGATGTTGTAGTCTGACAGGGTGCGACCATCCTCAAGTTGCTTGCCAGCGTAGATTCACCGTTGCCGATCTGGGGAAATGCCGTTCTTTTCCTGGATGTTAGCCTTCAAATTCTCTATGGTCTTACCCATGGAAGTTTTCACAAAAATGTGCATGTCTGTCATCTGTCATCTGCCATCTGTCATCCCTCATTTGTCATTGTTCATCTTGTCAAATGTCATTTGCATCTGTCATCTGTCACCTGTCATCTGTTATCTACCATCTATGATCTGTTATTTATCATTGGTCATCAATTTTTATCTGGCATTCATTATATGTAATTATAACTTTATAGTTACATTGAACATAATTAAATATAAAAACTGTTTTGTCTTCCGAATGAAATTATCAAATTATAGTAGTAACGGCATTCAAAAGTTGAAAGTTTAATATTTTTATGATTATAATTTCATTATTTAATTTAATAATTATATAAAGAATTCCTACATAACAATAGTAGTATTTTGATTTTTATGAAATATCTTTGACAGAATTGAAAAATACCAAATAGCAGTTATTACACCTGGCTTATAATAGATGACAGATTTGATAAATGGTAGTTGACACTATTAACTGTCAATAATGTTTCAGGTCATATAACAGGTGGGGCAAAAGTCCCGCTACCATTTTGATTGCGCGCCATCTTGGTTCTGTGACGTTTAGCTTAGTTTCGCTTTAACCATTGTGTTGTGTAGATGTCCAAATTTTATTATGGATAAACATACGCCACAAGAATGAGCAGAAATAATGACAATATTTATTGAAACTAATCGTTCTATTATTGCCACTCAGCGGAAATTGCGTCAAAAATATCCTAATCGTTCAATGCCTCACAAAACCACAATTAATCGTTTACATGCGAATTTTTGACAGTACGGTACTACAACAGATAGGCTTCGTTCTGGAAGACAACGGACGTTTCGCAACGCTGAAAATGTGGCTCTTGTGCGCGATAGTGTTGCAGAGTCTCCAGAAATATCAATTCGGAGACGTGGTTCCCAGTTACACATTTCTGCACGCAGTTTAAAGCAAATTTTGAAAACTGATTTGAAAATGTTCCCGTACAAAATTCAATTAGCCCAAAAATTGCTACCGAGAGATCATGATCAACGAGTTGAGTACAGTAATACAATCCTAAGGCTGTCTGGTGAAATTAAAGATTTTTCGCCTAAATTTATAATGAGCGATGAAGCCCATTTTCTCCTAAATGACCAAGTTAATAAAAAGAACAGTCCGTTTTGGGGAACACACAATCATCAATTAATTCATGACATCATTGCATTAACTAAAAAACTGTATGGTGTGGTATTCATGCTGAAAACATCATTGGTCCCTATTTTTTTTTAATGACCAAGCTGTTGGAGTTACTGTTAATGCTGAACGGTACCAAGACATGACTCGAAATTTTCTTGTACCTGAAATGGAAGAGCAAGGACTAGAGGACATGTGGTTTTAACAAGATGAGATCGCAGCACACACAGCTCGTTCAACAATTCCATTATTGAATGATGTTTTTCCACGAAGACTAATTTCGCGAGGTGGCGATTTAGCATGGCCAGCCAGATTTTCGGATTTAACAGCAGCATACTTTTCCTTATGGGGTTTTTTAAAATCAAAAGTTTATGTGAATAAGCCCCAAACGATTCAACACCTTAAAGACAATATCCGTCACGAAATTGAAGAAATTCAGCCCGATATGTTGAAGGATGTCATGAAAAATTCCCTAAAATTAGCCGAAATTTGCATTACGAATCGCGGTCACCATTTAGCCGATATAATTTTCTAATCATAACGAAAAAAAAATGTAAAGACTAAATAAATTAAATTCTAAATTAAACTATTTCTACTTATCTAGTGTATTATCTTACTCCAGTTCTCTTCTAAATGCCTCTTTACTTGAATTAAATAAATTGAACCATGGGTTTATATTAAATTCATTTGCCGTCCTTAGCATTCTACTTAGTAAGTTGTTATGTAAAAAAATGGACCTATCAAAAATAAATTATTATTTCTAAGTGATTGGAAGTAATTTAAGGTATAAAAGTTAATGTCAGAAAATAAGAAAGGGCAGATAATATAAAAGTTTAGTAATCCGTGCAAGAAACATAAGTCAGAATTATTTCTTCGGTCGACAAGCAATTGAATATTTAACATGTCCATACTATTCCGACAACAGCCTTGTATAAGTTGTTGATTAATTTTGTATTCCATATTTCTTAAAAAAAAAACTATTTTGAATAGATTCTAAATTATAAATAAGTTTTAGTGGACGACAGTTAGCATTAATTCTTTTCTTAACTAAACGGCATAACTTTAAAGGTTTAACAGTTACTCCAAGAAGCTCAAAAATCTTTCCTACTTTCACATAATTATTCTTAATTTTTTCTTTAGTCTCTGTGGCATTTGATTCTTTTAAAATAAAAATAAGAACATTAGTTTTTCTATTTTGTCTTTCTTCCAATTCCACAATACTTTTATTAATATCAAAGTTTTGATCAACCTTGTCCTGAATTTGTTCTAACTTAAGAATTCGATTTTCAGTGGCAGCAAATCTAGATAACAATGAATTGATTATATATTTTTTTAAGTTAAGTATTTCTTGTCTAAATGCATTTAATTGATCAGACATTATTTTATTGAAGTTATCAACAGAAACAGAAGTATTAATAGAATTATTTAATAGCCTCATTTGATGTATTAGTAGTACAAGGATGATAAATCCATTTAATTTTCCTACTGACAATAAAAGTAATAATCTAATATCATATCTAAATCTTTTACTGATTCAACATATTTCAAAGAAGAAAAAACAATACAATACGACGCGTGAAATCTGCGACCTTCTCTGTAAAATGATATGGAAATGCATTGTTTAACATTCAGAATTAATAAATTAGCATTACATCATTAATTAATTCTATCCAAATCGTTCTGCAACAGTTTGAAATACTCTTCACTTTTTATAAATTGATAAATCTTCATTTCATCAACATAGCCTCACCTAAAGCAATCGCATCAGTCAAATCATTTATAAATAGGTTAAATAAAATGGGCCTAATGTGTGATCCTTGAGGCACCCCTGAACTAACTTTCATACTCCTTGAGTCCTGCCAACCAGAACAGATATAAACCACGACAAGGTTTTAAGATTGAATCCAATCAAAAGCAATTTCTCACAACATACAACATATTTTTTTTTCAAAAGCATTTAACAAAAACTGCCTAAGTTCCAACAGATTGGTTGTTGTACATTTGTCATTTTTCTTGCTGGAAATCCTGTTGACTTTCGAAAATGGCTAATTGATCACTAACTAATTAATCTAACATTTTAGGAATAACTGATATGCTGATTCCACGATAGTTATTAACGTCATTATTATCACCCGCTTTAAATAAAGGTGTTACATAAGATTATTTCCAAATATTAGGCACGTAACAAGTAACTAAGGACATATTAAAAAGAATATGAATTGGTTTGCTCAACAAATAAATACATTTAATCAATAAATCAGAAGGTACACTATTAGGGCCAACAGAAAATGATTTTGTTAGACTCGCAATACGATTAAAAAGTGATTCCAATGAAACAGTTAATTCTATATCCTGCACAGATGGAGAACTGCTTACTTGAAGAGTAGACATTGACATTCAAAGCATTCTGTTCATAGACTGATAAGAAATGAGCTGCATAAAAGATAATTATATCCAAAGCACTCTCAGCAGTAACACCATCCAGCTTCATAACTCTTGGAATCCCTTCTTCTCTCCTCATGTCCTTGGCAAATTTCCAAAACCTACTAGGATTGCAAGATATGTCACATTGAATTCTTTCCAAATATTCTTGACATAGCTGACAGCTTCTTTTTTATATGATGAACGTAAATCACAAAATCTTATATAATCTTCATTTATGATAAACCAGTCACTTTAAAACGTGCATGTGCTATTTTCTTTTGTGTGATCATACAAATTAAGTCAGAATTGTACAATTAAGGGAAGATATGTTTGATAACGTTAATATTTTTGTAGGTATAAATATATACATTAACTTACGAACATCATTGTAAATTGTTGGGACCGCGACATCTAAGTTGCAAGAATTTTTTTCAAGTTAGTATTATGGTTTCCTATATTGTGATAAATTTATCATTAGAAACAAGTTATATTTGACAAAATTTAATATATTACAAATTCCAGATGACAGATGACATATGAAGTGTGACGAATCGCAGATAACAGATAACAAGAGATAAATGCTGGATAAAAAATGAAGGATGATATATGATAGATGTCAGGTGGCAAATATTTAGTAACAAATACCCGATGTCATATTTAATGACATAATGATAGATACCACATAACATATTATATACGACATATTATAGACGATAACTGATATTGACATAACGTATGATAGATGTCAGATGACAGATAATAGGTGATAATGGCTGGTGACAAGTGACTGATGACTGATAATTGATCATTACAGATGACAGGTGAAAGAAGACAGTTGTTAGAGGATATATGACAAGCAATACGTGATAAATAACTGAATAAGAGAGATGATAGAAGACAAACAGCAACAACAGTTAACAGATGACACATCAATATATAATTTAATAAATTAACTAGATTTAAGAAATCGAATGTATTAAAAAAAAGATTATTCATCTGCCAGATGTTATATTAATCATATTCTGACATAAATTATAGATAATAGATCGGAAAGATATGATAAATTTCATATATTTGATCGATATTCAACTTATTATACATATGTGAGCAGCAACATTTGAAAAAATATTGACAATTGACAAATGACAGATAATAAATATAGATTATAAGTGACCGCTGAAATGTGATATATGATAGATGGCAAATGACAGATATCACATAATATATGCTAGATAACCGATGATAAATGACATCTAATAGATGGCATATGATAAACTATAAATAATATTAATATACACTAGATGACAGATGAAACTTAACCGATATGATAGATGATAAAAAATAGTTATAGAATAAGTGACAAACAATATGTGTTAAATAACTAAATAATCCAGATCATAGAAGACAAAAAGGAAACAGTAGATGACTGGCCTTAATGGATTTAAGTTGTTTAATGTATTTGACAAATTACAAAGTTCTGATAAATTTTAAATAAAAAATTATTTATAATAGATGACAGATGACAGGGGGAAAATGACAGATGGAACTGAAGATAGACGATAGATGACAGGTTATATATGATATATATATATAAGGTGACAGGTGATAAATGGCAGATGACACATGATAGATGTCAGATGACTGATGACAGATGAGAAGCGATATATAATTTATAACATATGATAAACCATAGATCATATTTGCAGATGATATATAACATGTGAAAGATGACAGATGAAAGCTGACAGATGGCTGATAACTGATGACTGATGACAGACGATAGATGACAGAAGAAGACAGATGATACATGACAGATATGACAGAAAATAGCTGTTAGATGATAGATGCTAGGCAATAAATTTTATAATTGAAATATTTATCGTAATTAAAATGACGAATTAAGAGTAATGATAACATAGAAGATAAATTTTACAAATAAGAGATAACATATTATAACCGATAGATGATATTGCCATATGACCTATGATAGGTAACAGCTAGCAGGTGGAAAGATGCAGGCGACTTATGATTGATGACTGATAACAGATGAAAGGTGACAGATGACAGAAGATAGATAAAAGATGACATATCACAGATAGCCTATTATATATGTGCGCTTTTACATTTGGCATGTGGTAATTATCGCATAAGTCAGACAGACTAATTGAATATTTAATGGCCAACGTGTTTGAATAGATTTTAATTCTGATAGATTTGACAGATGGTGATAAAAGGATCAACTAGTTTTGTAAATTTTAAGATTTAATAGATGAAATATGTACTAGAGGTGTAAAACATTGGACAAATTTTCAGATTAATGTATAGTTTTCATATAATTAACTACCTGATAATAATATATATTATCAAACTATATTCCCGAGTCATAGATCTTAATTATGGCAGATGTGTAATTAAAAATTATTTTGGAATACTCTTTGAATTTTAATAATTAATAATATAATATTAATAAATATTACAGTTGCTAAAAATAAATAAGTAGAATTATTTACATTTTTCAAATCAATTTAATCAATTCATTCTACATTAATTAATTCATCTTTAACATTTTTGGAGCTCAGCATTAGCTGCGACAATCTTTTCTAGGAGTTCATCTTTAACATCGGTTACGCATGTGCTGGATTTGGTAACGACATCATTGATTCCATCAGTTGGTGCGGGTGCAGTCTCGTTCAGTTCAGTCATGCAGGCGACGGGGTCGACGGCGACCTTGCAGGCCTTTTTGCCCATTTTGTAAGCGGCCATCTGCTGCTTGTAAGCCATGGCCTGAACGCGGACGTTCATCATGTCGGCCTTGGGATCGCAGCGGTCGAAGGCCGTGAGGAGCTGGTCGTCGATTTCTTGGATGCTGTCCTGGACGGCGGCGGCGCATTCGTTTCCGGCTGGGTAGGTTTTGGCGATGGTCTTCAGGAGGTCGAGTTGGGTCTTCACTTCGTTTTTAGCGGTTTTCGTGGTCATACCTATGAGGCCGAAAGACATGCCCATTTGTTTGAAGCTGCCGCCCGCCATCGGTCCGAAACCGCCGAAGCCTCCGGCGAAACCGCCGCCCATGGGGCCGAATGGACCGCCCATGCCTGGCATAGCTGTTGCTACCTAGATAAAGATAAGGAAAAATAATATGATTCAATAGTAATATAAATAAAATGTTTATTTCTAACCATATGATTTTAGTAAAACTGATAAAAACAAAGGTATACAAAAATATGGTTGATAGAAACTGTATTATAGTTCTAATCGTGATTACAGATTTTTTGTTTATATGATGAATTAGTTTCTCACTTAACCAGTGGTGAAACATTTTTGTTTTAATTCAACAACCAAATTTTTGTTGATAGTGTAGATAAATTAAAAGTGTAATAATTGATTTTACTTTACTTAATCATTTCTTAAAAAATATTAGATAGAATTTTACTTACATTGAATATGCACAAGGCAATAGCGACAAGAGATAGTTTGGTAGTCATTCTTGTTTCGTTCGTTGTTGGTTTACTAAATTCGTTAGGTGTTCGAATGTATTAGCTGGAATGCATTTCTTGTGGCCGCATGCTGCTTTTATACATTATACGATATTGTTAATCATTCAAAGTGAGTAGCAGGTGAGTATAGATAAGATAAGGAAGTGTTGCGTTTATTTGGACATCGTGGAAAAGCCAACGTTTCTGGAGAAAATATTCGAAGGTGAAAACGTTTTGGGTATTTTCAGGATGACTCAACACGGATCTCAAACATTTACTATTATAAACACGTGTTGTTGTTCAAACTAAAAACATGATGTACACAAATTTTAAAGGAATATTTTTATAAAATTAGATAAAGTTTAAAGATTTAAAGACAACTAACGCGATTTTTTATGAAAGTCCAAAATCAAACTATTAATAAGTGAATAAATATTTTATATAATATCAAATTTTTAAAGAAAAAAAACAAATGTTTTGGATAAAATAAGAATTTAACTTTGTTTAAACATTTTCATAAATAATAAAATGTATGTGTAAAGTCCTTTAGATCGTTATAGAAAATTACCTAATCATTATAAAAATACATTATTATATTCATAAATGTCTAGATTGAAAAATTTCGACTGCTTTTGTATTTTGACCAAAGCTATAGCAGTTATAAAAAAGTTGAATAAGACATAAAAAGTAGGCAATATTACCTTTTAGAATTTGCTGTAACCCCATAGTAGTTACTTTAAAAATTTTTATAATATTAATGCAGTAAAAAATCAATTTCCTTTTTTAATCAATTGTTTCTTCTTCTAATAAATTGTTTCTTTTTAAAAAAAATCGATTGTATTTAGTTAATTGTCAATATTTTGAATTTATATTTCAATTATTTTAAAGCAATATAGAAACAACAACAAACACTTGGGTTATTTTACTGTTTATTCATTTAAACTAACTAGTTTCAACAATTACGTCAACATCAAAGAATTGTTCTTTGATAACGACGAAATTGTCGAAACTAGTCAGTTTAAATAAATCAACCGTGGAACAAACCAATCGTTAATTGTGTTATTACTATATTACAAAATATCAGCACGAGTTACATGAGAAACTAATTCAAGAAATTTTAAAGCTAAGTTTGCAATTGTTTTTTGAAAAATTTTAATTATTCTTTTATATCTATCCAATTGTCTTCTTTACCGATTAAATTTGGATTTCCTTTGAGAACATATCCAAGAATTTAGAAATATGTTCAATTATTTTAAATCAAAATTTCAATAGTCTGTTTAAATCCAATCATTTGAATATTCCTTTAAAACAATAGAAATCATTTAACTGTGCTTTTTAAAGCTGTTTTTTTAAGAAAATGTTCCATTTTTTTGAAAAATATTATTTTTTTTAAATTGAATTAAATTTTAACAAAAAGCTTTTTGGCAAATTCCTATTACCTTTGTCAAATTTTTATTTGTTTTTTTTTTCTTAAATTTCAAATGTTTCTCTTTTAGAACTTCTCTGAGTTGAAATTTTTATCAATCTATAGTTATTTTTAGAAAGTAAGCAATTACTTTCCCGTATACTATTAATTGCGTTTTGTTTCTTTGAGATAAGTTTTTTAAGTTCTTTAGTTTTAGGACTTTAAATGTAACAAAACTCATTGTACTCTTTATAAATATTTAGTTTATTTGTGACTGCCTTTTAGCGAATTTTAATGTTTTTATATTCGTACCTGTTCAGCCTTTTTTTAGTTTGGAATATTTTTAATTGATTTTTTGAGAAAAATTTAGTTTAAAAAGCGACATTTTTATAAGATTTTAACTGTGCTTGCAAATTTTCACGTTTTCTAAATTAAATTGTTTCGTTTTTAAGACAACATTTTAGCTCTTTCTTATTTGGAACTTCTCTAACTGTTTTGAAATATATTCTATAGTTTTTTCTACTTAAATAATTGTTTTCAGAAGTACTATTTCTTCAAGATAATTTTAGTTCTTCATTTAAATTATTTTTAGCTGTACAACTATATTTAAGAAAAATGATTTCTACTATTTTCATTTATTCAATCATTGTTGTTTTTCGTGTGTAACCTTAATCTCATCCAACTCTAGTGCTATTTAAGCAAACTATTTCTTCTCTAAAGTATAAAGTTGTCAAAGGTCTTATTTTCCTTTGCAAAAATTATTATTAAAACATTAAAATATAACTGAATAGGTGAGGCTGTTAGTTGTTGAAAGTTCATATTCTAATCACTTTGGTAAATTTTCATAAATGAAGTACGATAACACTTTCATATATTTATTTTTCCGTTCGCGACAATTGTTTCGACACACTGTGTCTTCTTCAGGAGAAGGAATTTCTTACATTAAAATATATTAAACAACACTTTTGTTATTACTTCTGTTTTTAGAAAACCTTTTTACATTATTTTTCTTGGCAACTATATTTTATTGGAAACTTTAAATTATTCATTTGCATATGCTCAATTGTTTTCTAAATTTAAACGTTTCATTACGTAAGAATGGAGACGTGACCAAGTTTTAAAATAAATATATAATAAGTTGAATTGTTTTTCAGCATATTTTTGTAATTAATTTGTTTTACATATATTTTTATGAAAAAAAAGCAATGATTTAAATAAATAAATATAAATAAATTAATTTGTAAATAAATAAATAAAGAAATAATAATGACGATAAAACGTCGAAACTCGAGTCGTGCTGTGTTGTTTAGATTTATATAATTGTGCCTACACGTTATATAATATTTTTACAATAATTATTTGTGGTAAAAACATAGTGAATTTTTCAATTCAGTGTAAAGAAATACACAATTTATCTTGATCCTTTTAATTACATATACAACATCTTTATTACAGACATTTACATTTTTTTATCAATACATAGTAATTATAAATTTTAACAGATGGGGTTAGTATGTTCCTGTCTTTAGGTCTTTCTGTCCTATCGTTAGAAATAAAAATTGAATTATAGTTGACTAACTGTCGGGATGATGCAAACAAATGAATTAATATAAGTTGATTGTTGGATAATGATATTTAGGAAGGTTGTTGGGATTGGGAGGAATACAATATTTATTCAGGAGGTTGAAATTATTGGGTTTAGTGGAAAACTTTTCAGTAATGACTAACATAGGTTTGGAGATCGGAGTAATTTGGGTTTTTTCATATAGGACTTTATTGGATTGTGTTGTGGGTTATTAGGATGGTGGAGTTTA
Organism: Ontholestes murinus; assembly: GCA_963969525.1. Taxonomy (NCBI): domain Eukaryota; kingdom Metazoa; phylum Arthropoda; class Insecta; order Coleoptera; family Staphylinidae; genus Ontholestes; species Ontholestes murinus. The sequence continues at coordinate 54,195,725 of OZ018395.1, forward strand.
GTCAAGGTGCGAATCTTTCTGCTACAAAGAAATGATTATTTTAATAAAAAATATTTCATGGAAGAAAAAAAAAATTACATGGGAGATTACTTCAAGAAATTTTAAAGCAAAGTTTTCATTTTTTTGAGCAAATTTTAATAATTCCTTTAAATATGTATTCAATTGTTTTTTAACTGATTCAATTTAGATTTTCTTTTAGAAATTAAGAATTTGGAAATATTTTTAATAGAGCAATTTCAACACTCTGTTTAAATCCATTTATCTCAACTTTTTTTTGTCATATTTTTTGCTACAAGGAAATGATAGAGAGTTGTGGGACGACATTGTGTGAAGAGGATAGAGCTATAATCAAGGGAAGGTGTTTCGACTTAATAGAGAGGGCATGGGATGTAAATGTGAATTTGGAGTCGAATAATATTCCAAAGTATTTACAAGTATGAGAAGGGAAGACTTCTGATCTACGGATTTTGATTTGGGAGATAAATGAGTTATTCTATGGAAGGGAATGAGAAGCTTGGATTTTGAGGGATTTATTTCAATGGGCCACTTAGAGAACCATTTTTGAAGAGAATTCAACGATGATTTAAGGGTGGAAGCATGCGATACTAAAGCAGTGTCGTCGGCGAATTGGAGTGGGTATAAGTGTGAATTAAAGAAATTAGTATCTGAGTTGAAAATGTCTGATCATTATAAATTAAAAAGGATGGGTGAAAGGGGGAAACCTTGCAGGAGCGATTTGATAGGAATTCATGGATTAAAATTATGAGGTGGCGGGGCATATTTAATCGTAGACATTTGTAAAGCAAACCTTGATGCCAAATAGAGTCAAACGCTTTCTACTTTCCCTGTATACTTAAACCTCATAGTTTTCGAGTAAAATAGGAAAAGGTGGCTACATCACCATTTTTTAATAGATATTAAAAAATGCAAAGGTGGACGAATGGCCCTCGAGGTACTTTGTTTGGATGTTGGAGGATAGGATAGTTAGAGGAAGAGTTGTTGATTCCCTTTAATTATTTTAACAAATTTTTAATAAAACATTAAATTGTTCTTTTTTTGCAAATAGACATAGAGAGAATAAGATTTTTATTCGAATAATCATATATGCAATTAAAAAAACAAATATAAGTGAATAAAATATAGGTTAGTCTGTCCGTTTGGGCTATCTACCGGCCATGTCTTGACTCTAATTTACGAGGGTGTTTTGAAAAGTCCGTGCAAAGTCCGAGAGATGGCACCACCGGCGCGTATGTTTAGTTAGGACCAACTCTTGAATGAACGCACACCAAGTTTCAGGTATATTGGTCTATTTCTTTGTGTTTGGCATTCGTGAGAATCACGGAAGTCGAGTGATTTTCAAGAAATGGACGAAAAAGATTTTCGTATGGTAATTAAACATTACTTTATGAAAGGAAAAACGCCTCTGGAGACTAAAGAGAAGCTTGATAAACATTATAGTGGCTCTGCACCTTTGATTAGAACAGTTTATAAGTGGTTTCAAAATTATCTGAATGGCCATATGGTCACAAGTGACGCTGAACGTTCTGGATGACCTGAAGAGGATACGACTCCAGAAATCATTGATCAAATCCATGATATGGTGATAGATGACAGAAGAGTTAAGGTGCGTGAGATTGCTAATGCTGTGGGCATCTTGACTGAACGGGTACATAATATTTTGCATAAACATTTGGACATGAGAAAGCTATCCGCAAGATGGGTGCCACGATTACTCACGCTTGACCAAAAACGGAATCGTGTGAAGCGTTGCAAGCATAGTTTGCAGCTGTTCCAGAAGAATCCAGAGGACTTTAAGCGTCGTTTTGTCACTGTGGATAAACATGGATACATTACTATACTCCAACAACAATCTAAACAATGGGTTACCAAGGGGGAATCTGTACAAAAAAGGCGAAGACCGTTCCTTCTGCCGGAAAGGTTATGGCAACTGTCTTTTGGGATTCGCAAGGGATAATCCTCATCGATTATCTATAAAAGTGTAAAAATATTACAGCTAAATATTATTTATTGTTATTGGACCGTTTGAAAAGAAAGTCCTTTTCCATCACGACAATGCACTAGCACACACCTCAACAATTGTGGTTGCAAAAACAATGGAAATAGGATTACAACTCGTTTCACATCCCCCTATTCTTCAGACTTGGCTTCCTCGAACTACTATTTTTCCCCAATATAAAGAAATGGCTGCGGATTTTATTCAAACGAAGAGGTGATTGAAGATACTAATGGATATTTTGCATACATGAACAAATCCTATTATTCGGAAGGGATCAACAAAGTAGAAAATCGTTGGACGAAGTGTATAAGCCTAAAAGGATACTATGTCAAAAAATATAAATGGTTTACCCCAAACAAGTTAGTAGTTTTTGTTTTTGCACGGACTTTTCAAACGACCCTCGTATGTGTAAAAATCGAAATAATGTTACTAGTTAGCTTAACAATCTCGATGATTTGACCTACTGAATTGATGTACGGTGATTAAAGAGTATTTATATTTAGCTGGAATTTTGGGATTTGGCGAATGCAAATTTTTTAAGAAGGGATATATTAATATACATTTTTATAGTTTGATTTCGTCGCCCTTTATACTTGACAGTGGTAAGAATCCTCAATGCCTTCGAATATGTAAATAAACTGCTATTCTTAATATTCTTTTTTGCAATCCTAGCTATTGAAAATGAGCTGGACTTTATTTTCGCTTCGATTTACTAATTCTAATATTGCTTTCATTACAGCTGCTATTCTCTACAAAGTTTGGGTCAACTATTTTAATTCTTTACTCTGAAATTTTATTTTTAATCAGCTATATGCCTTTTCACCTAATTATTTGTATTATTTAGTGTGGTGTAAGTTTATGATACGAAATTTGGATTTGTAAGGCCATTTGGAGCACGAGGTTTGGATAGCATCGAATGATGCTTGAAGATAACCTTGGGCAACATGGAGAATTGACGCATGGGCGATTAGGGAGATATTATCGGCGAAGAGCACTGAATTATATTTGGTAACTTTAACGTCATTAAAAGGAAATCTCATCAACGCCAATGCTTCTTTTCTCATACAAATTTCACAAAAAAACAACTCCTGTAACTTTTATTATGAGTACAAGTCACTTATCACCTCCTTACTAAATTCTTTGTACATGCATCATTCGGCTCCTAATTAATTTGAGCAAAATTAAAAAACTGTCCAAATATAAGACCACACTGTTAACATTAAAGACGTTCAACGCTGATAGATCCTACATAGTAGCGAAAGTATTTGCAGAACACTTAGAGAAGACGTTTTAAAACCCAAACAGCAACAAATACCACAATAAATTCAATTTACATATCTCGTTTAATAAAGAGTGTAGATCAACTAGTATCAATTAAATACGACAATGCCTATCAGAGTACGGTACTGACTGGTTCAATTCTTTCGAAAAAAAAAAACCCTGCTCTCTCCAGCCGTTTACTCAATAGACAATATTACATACAACTGCACTCTAGTAAAAATTCGCTGGCCTTGGTAAAAGTCCTCGTCTACTCATTAAAAACCCCCCACACGATATGTACATATTTTTACTAAAAATGTACTACACTTTCCCACTGAATGGAAACAGGGTCCTGCAATATGCATTCCCAAACCTGACACTGATCCTACACTAGTAACCAGCTACCGTCAAATTATACTCTTCCCAGTAATAGGTAAACTTTTCGAATCCGTCCTCAAACAAAAACTCATTTAATCATCTAGAATCCACATCCCAAAATACCAGTTTGGTTTCCTACCCCAAAAATCAACCATTTTTTCTCTATCTATCCTCACCCCAATATATGAACCGATCATCTTAGGTCAGAAATCAATAATTTTATTCCTAGATATTCAGAAAGCCTTTTATTCGGTTTGGCATATTGGCCTCATTTATAAATGCTTCCTCTTAAATATCGCACGTCACTAAATAATCCTCTTATAACTTCCTTTCCAATAGAACCAGTCAAGTTAGAATCAAGCAAACATAGTTTTCGAGACAAATGTAATGAAAATACCATCATGACCACATTTTTTAGGTTTCATTACATTTTACAACTTTTAATTAAAACCCTCCCTTATGATTTACTGATTGGAGGGTGGAATAGAGGCCACCCACCCACCCTACATACACCTGATAATTTTAAATACTAATCGTTGATGATTTTGCTGCAAAAAGTAATAAAACCTTGTATGTAATAAAAAATTCAGCATCATCCAAATTTAAATTTAAATATAAATTACTTTCTATGGTTAATTTTAATTTAGATTTAAAATCTTCCCACCCATCATACATAAAAATTTTATTAATTTCCTCACTCAAAAACTTTACCTTTTTAATTCCTTTTTTATTCAGTAATTAATTAATTAATTTTGTAATTAATTTAACCCCAAACCTCGGGTAATTAGTAATTAAAATGTATATGTATATGTAGGGTCTGTCTATCCCACCCTTCAATCAGTAAATCACCATCAAAATTTATTTGAAAAATTTGTATGAACAAGTCTCTAAAATTGCAATTATTTGTGTTTTTAATTAATATATTCTACAACTTTCAATTAAAACCCTCGCTTATGTTTTAGAGATTAGAGGGTGAGATATAGGCACAAAAATTTTGAAATTTAAGAAATTCTGTAAAATAAGACACTAGTTTTCAAGCAAAAGTTAAAGAGAATGAGAAACGAAAGTTTATTTTTAAAACATGTTTTTCATAAAGTTCCTAACTTGCAAGAGTAAAATTAAACATTAATAATTTTGACATTTGTATGCCTTAATGTTTATTATGCTAATAAACTATAGGAGTTAAATCAAATTTATGTAGAAAGTAATTGTAAAGTATTAATAAAAGTCTTTTACGCAAAACTCACGGTTTTCGAGTAAAATATAACGAAAGTATTTTAATGGTCACATCACCATCTTTTTACTTTCCCTATATAATATATATATATATATATATATATATATATATATATATAGGAAGTATTGTTTTCGTGCGTGAAAATGTCTGTGGGCGCTGTATCTGAAAAACCAATGATCCGATTGAGATAAAACTTTAAACTTAAGGTTTTATGGTTAAAAACTGGAACTGAAAAGCTTTTGGCAAACATTCATTAACCGGAAGTGCATGTTTACTTGAGGCGTTTTTTTAAATTTTTTCGATATTTTTCCAAATTTGAAAAATATTACATAACTTTAGAATTTATTAGGATTTTTTTTTCTAAATTTCTAGAACTTACTAAGAGGTTTCTGGAAGTTTCAGGAATTTCTTCTCCATATTTTCAGTTTTTTGCATTTTCTTTTCCAAAGAATTTTGATCGAGGATTCTAGAATTTTTCACAAGTTTTTCTTGTAGATTTCTACAACTTTTTTGGAGGATTCTAAAAGTTTACAGTAATTTTTTCTTCATATTTCCAGAATTTTTAGCAAAGGTCTTATTCGGGAGTATTTTTAGAAAGTTCGTTTCAATATTTATAGAATTTTCTTTGAGGCTGTTTCCAGTAATTTCTCTTCCAGATTTTAATATTTCCTTCAGGACTAAAAAAATCATCTCCAGAACTTTAGACTTTTTTCGAGAGTTCAGAAATTTATTCAGATTTGGAGGCTATAGATTTTTCTAGAAAATCTGTTCCTTGAAATCTAGACTCTTTTCAATAAATTCTCCAGATATCAAGATTGTTTTTTTAAGCTGTCTTTTAAATTGCGAAGTTTTTAGAATAAAAGAGAATTCTAGAAATGTGTATTTTTTGTAGAATTCAGAAAATTTCCAGTAAATTGCGAAGATTAAATGAAGGTTTTTTTTTAGAAAATTTGTTTTTAAAAATCTAGACTTTTTTTCGAGAGTTCATGAAATTTCTAGTAATTTTTTCTCCACATTTCAAGAATTTTTCAACTTGTCTTCTAAGACAGGGTGTAAAAATAATATTAAAAACTACCGTGCCATTTGCATTTTAAATAACTTTGCTAAAATCTTTGAAATTATTATGGCTGATAAAATATATAATCATGTTAAAGCCCAAATCACAACAAAACAGCATGGATTTATGAAGAATCGTTCCACGCAAACGAATTTAATAAATTTTACTGAATTTACATCTTATCAGCTCGATCAACGTTTACAAGTAGATACCATCCATACAGATTTTAGCAAGGCATTTGACACAATAAATCACAACCTATTGTTGCATAAACTCAAAATGTGGGGTTTCAGTAATAGCCTAATGACCTTAATGAAATCATATCTATCAAACAGAATACAATATGTCGAATATAATAACTATAAATCCGACATATTTTGCCCGACAAGCGGGGTACCCCAAGGGTCAAATCTTGGACCCCTTTTATTCCTTATTTTTATTAATGATATAGTTGATAAAATACAGTCTAATATTTTAATATACGCGGATGATGTAAAAATATTTCGGTGCATTAAGAATGTAGACGATTGCCAGATATTACAGAGTGACTTAAATTTGATCTACTTGTGGAGTATTAATAACATGCTTCCTCTTAATATAGCTAAGTGTAAATTTATGTCCTTTTTTAGAACGGCAAGCTGTATTAAATATAATTACAGCTTAGACAACACCATATTACAAGAAGTTGTAGATGTAAAAGACTTAGGTGTCATATTTGACAAAGAATTAACATTTGTGCCCCATATTCAAGCTGTAAAAACGGAAGCCTTAAAAATGTTAGGATTTATTAGGCGCATTTGTGAACCATTCCGTGACATTTACACAATTAAAAAACTGTATATATCTTTTGTGCGTGCTAAATTAGAATATTGTGCAGCCGTGTGGTCCCCTAATTATATAATACATAAGCAGGCTATTGAACGTGTACAGAAATTATTTGTTAAATACTTATATTATAAAACATATTCAATGTATCCAGATAACACCTTAAGTTATAATGACCTATTGTGTATCTTTGAAATGAAGTCATTAGATGCAAGACGAGAAATAATTTTATTAAAGTGTTTATATCACATTATTCACGGCGGTATAGATGATTCAAATCTACTAATGCAAATTAATTTATTTGTACCCAGAGTTTCAAGTAGAAATGCTTCCACTTTCTTAGCTAATAGAAGTAATACTAACGTATATTTTTACTCACCTTTAAATACCATGAAGCGTTTATATAATAACATTCAACATTCGGTTGATATCTTTCATTGTAATTTTAATAACTTTGTTGATTCTATTATTAAATTATATTAGAAATTGTTTGTATGACACTTTTAGTTTTAAAACTAGGCCATGTAATTATTCTCTGTTTATATTGATTTATTGTATTTTGGATATTAATTTTAATTTATGTATGTTCTTTCAATTCAAATTTAAATCTTATTTTTATGTTTTCCCTGTTATTAGAGATGTATATTTTCTGTTGGGAAATAAATTATTATTATTATTATTATTATTATAAATCGCAAAGATTTTCTTTTAGAATTCTCTTCTAGAAATCTAGATTATTTTCTCGCGGGTTCAGGAAATTTCTAGCAATTTATTCTCTAGAGTTCAAGAGTTTTTTTGAAGTCGTCTTTTAAATTAAATTTTCTATGAGGCATTAGGATTTTCAGAAATTTATTTTCCAAAAATTTAAGAGTTTAGAAAATGGCCAATAACTTCTTCCCAAAATTAAATTTTGGTTTCAACTTTTCTTATAAATTGCGAATATTTTTTTCAGGCTCTAAATGTTTTTTAATTCGTCTTCTTTTCGAAAATTCAGATGAACGTGAGCAATTATTTTTCTAAAATTCAACATTTTGTTTCAACTAGAGGCTATAAACTTATTTAGAAAGTTCTAAATTGCGGAATTTTTCATGGAGGGTGTAGATTTTTTTAGAAAATTTTCCGCTATAAATCTTTTCTTATTTTCGAGAAAGTTTAAAAGAATTTTCAGTAATTTCTCTTTCCGATTTCAACTGGTCTTCTAAATTTCTAGGAGGCTCTAGAATTTTTAGAAAATTTTCATTTAGAAATTTACACTTTTTTCCAAGGGTTCAGAAAATTTCCAGATATTTCTCCTCCAGATTTCAAGGTTATCTTTTAAATTGCAAAGATTTTTTGGAGACTCTAGAACTTTTTAAAAAAAATTTTTGTAGAAATCTAGACTTTTCTTCAGAAAGTTCAGGAAGTTTTCAGTAATTTCTCTTTTTTTGAGGATTTTTTTTTCTAAAAGCTAGACTCATTTTTTCAAGAATTCAAGAAATTTCCACTAATTTCTTCTCTAGGTTTCTAGATTTTTTAATTCAACCCTCTTTCTAAATTGTAAAGATGTTTAAAAAAAATTGTTTAAAAATATAGACTTTTTCAAAAATTTAAATAATAAAAGTCCTTCTTTCACTGAATTGAAAAATTCAATATGTTTTAACCACAAACTATTGTAAGTAAGTATGGATTACCAAACATTCTCTTTATCAAAAATTTTACTTTGTCAGTTTTCTTTTATTCAAATTTTGTAATTAAAGTTATTGCAAACCGCGAGGCGATCCTTAATTAACGTTAATATGTATATGTAGGGTGGGTGGGTGTACTCTATCCACCCTCCAATTAGTAAAACATAAGCGAGGGTTTTAATTAAAGGTTGTAAAACGTATAAACATAATATTATTGCAAAATTTAATAGATTTATTCAAACAAATTTTGAAAAATAAGACATAACTTTTTAAACAAAAGTTAAGGAGAATGAAAAACTAAAAAAGTTTTATTGAAACATTTTGTTTGTTCTTAATTTAAAAATATAGGGAAAGTATTATGATGGCCACATCAACATTTATTTTATTTGAAGAAAGTTTTCACAAGGTTCAATTTTTTACAAAGATTGTTAGTTCAACATTAAAATCAAATAAATAACACTTTTGGTATCATTTCTGTTTTTTTAAGACATTCTAACATTATTTTTCTTGATGATGAATTTATTGGAAAATTTAAATTATTCTATTAATTTCTAAATTTAAGGAGGCAAAACCAAGTATTAAAAAAATAATTAATAAATAATAAGTCCATAATTGTCTTTTAACATTTTATTGTAAAACAATATTTTTATATGTATACATATAAAAAAATACCTAAAATGTAAATAAATATATAAATCAGTGAATAATATATCTTGATCTTTATAATTATTTTAACTGAAATTTAATAAAAATTTTAAATCGTTTTTTTTTACAATTGTAAGTGTTTTTAATAATAAATTATTTTTATTTATTTTTATATTTTTTCTATTCTTTCTTTATGAAAAGTTATTTCTTTTGATTTTTGGTAATAAAATTATATTTTCGATTCGAAAAGTGTTAGTTTTCCAAAAATATTTTTTTAATGTTTTGTTAATTATGCATTTTCCAATGGTTTTTTATATAATTTTAAGTGTTTTACAAACAAATTTTCAATTAATTCTTGTCAACAATAAACTGTTTTTGTAATTAATTATTTAATTCTTTAATTTTCTTAATGGCAACTTTAAGCAGGTTTGTATTTGCCGATCATTTCTTTGAAAATGTTGATTGTTAAAAAATAAGCACTTCAATAATTAAATAAATAAATAAATAAATAAATAAATAAAAGATGTATTTTAATTTATATTTTTTTTAATTGAGTATTTTTCCTATTCAAGATGTTTGCTGTTTTTTTTTTAATTTTGCAAACATATTTTCTCTAACCAATTTCATTTTTCAGATGATTTACAATCAAGTCTAAAAAAAAATTTAGATAATTTTTAGCAAATTTTCAGTATTATCCTGCAGATTTTTAGTTTTTTTCATTTTAAGAATGTTCAATTGTTTTTTTCTTATAAAATCGAAAATATTTTTTAGTAATATTCAATTATCATTTTAAACTTTTCAGTTGTTCATTCATTAATTTCAACTCTTCCTTCTATGGAAACTTTTCAGCTATTTTAACCTATTTTTCTATAGTTAATGAAAAAAATCGAGCCACTTTTGATTAAACAGAATGATCATAATGAATTTTTCATACGTAACAAAATCAATACTAATTGCATCAGGTATTCCACGAGGATCACAATTGGCACCAATTTTATTTATTCTGTTAGTGAATAATATTCATTTATATATAAGAGATTGTAATTTTGTAATGTATGTCGATGATTTAAAATTACATCGTACCATTAGAAGTACTCGAATTCAAGATACTAATTCAATTCGAAATGGTGTAAATCTCTCTTTCGATGTTGGAATTAGCTTCCATCAAATATATTTAATTATTTTAAAGTGGCATTTTCTAAAAAGTCAAACATTTAGGTATGTATTATACGATTAATGTAGCACAAGAAAAACATGAAATAAATAGTTTGCGGAATTTATTTGATAGGGGAATTTCATTTATATAACATGTCTTATTAATGTTTAATTTTCGGCTAAAACTGAATATCAAAAATGTTCATTATTTCTTTACATAACATTTAAAGTCATATAAAAAATCATAAAACACTGAGATAACGAATGCATTAAATTAAAACGCACATCTCACAGTAATAAATTAGAACCGTCTTGGTTTGAGGGTCGTGATAAAAATTTTAAAAGCCGTCGGTGCTCACACTAAAAACCGAATCGATTAAACCCCGAAACCATCCCTCTTGCATCAATTATAACACCACCGGGGATAAAAACAACGCGTCCTTATCTCGTCCGTGGAATCCACCTCCGGGAACTTCTGTGCATAAATCAAAAATGACATCAGCTACCTCATTTAACATTCAAATTATACACCGCTCTCGATATGCATTATTTATTTTTACACACACCGTCTTTGTTGCATCTTAAACTAATTGCCGACTTCTCGTTCTTAAACGCCACCGTCATGATCCACTCGGAGGAGGTGGAATATCGATGAATATGTGTGATAAGAGAGTGGGCCGTAATTAGAGGGGGATCGTCGGGAAAAAAACGCCACTGTTTTCATTTCATTTCGGTGCACTTGATGTGATTGATTGGACGTTAATTTATGGATGATGGAAGAGGTGTGTGTCTCTGATCGTATCTAAATCGATTGGGTGGACAGTATAAATATATTCTTCGAAGATCTTTACATAAAATAAAAATATAAAAAATTGCAAAATATTATAAAGTAATCATTTAAAATTGACGTCAGTATAATAATCATAACATAAAATACAATCAAAGGCCTATGCTGTAGCAAAAGAAGATCATGTGATGTTATCATCAAGATTTTTAAATTATTGTTACGAGGGTTTCCTTTTATATTTCGGGAATTGACAATTCTGAAAACCAACATTCTTAAAGGATTTTTGTAAAGTAACTCAGAACGTTTTGTTGTGCTATTTGTGTTGTTCACAGTAAAAAATGTCGACCATATGGATTCCGATGTGGTTCAGGTAAAACCTTTAGTTTTTGATTGCGCATGAATGAGAATGCAAATGTTTAATTCTTAAATCCAAGAAATTCCTCAGCTGACCATATGGACTTCTTTCTGAGGCCAAAAACAACCAATAAATTGAAATTGAATGTCCTGAAGATTTTCATGGGATATTTTTTGACAGTTTTCGACGTAGATAATTTCAACAACAGTGCATCTAGGAACTTGATTCAAATTTTGGCGATGAACTGTCATCCAAAAACCACAATTTACCGATAATAAACAGAATTCAATCGTGTCCGTAGTTTGTTTAGTGACCAATTCCGTGAAGGTTATCTAACATGGTTTGTTGTTCCGGAAAACATTGTTGCTGTGCGTTAAATGATATTGCAAAATGTGTGGCTTATCATCATGAGATTAAGGCATTCTTGGAAATTAGTACATGAACATTTGGTTGTTAAAAAATTGTTAGAGTTCAATCCCACATAATCGCTCAAAAAGGGCTCTTGTCAATTGTTTGAAGTTAATGCGATTTTTTTACTTCAAAACAAATCTATGATACATTATATAACTGAAATTAATGCTTTTTTCTATTATTATAGAAAATAAAAGACAAATTATTGCAATAATTTTATTCTATACACATACATATTTAAACCTGGATTAACCATTTCACTTTAGTTAGCTTTGCATGCGTTCCAGTTAGAGCGAAGGGCATCCATCCTGCCTTGAAGATTTTCAGACGATTGGGCTAAGCACTCGTTAGCATCCGCAGCTACATTATTTATATCCTCTAAAGCCTTAGCCGTAACCTTAGAAGACGAGTCGGTAATACCACCAGCGGCGTCCGTTGCACAAGTCTGATAGTCGACTTGTTGTTTACATCCATCAATAGCACGTCCGGCATCACCGACCAGTTGGTTCAAAACAGGCATCGCCACAGCCCTGACCATTTCGTACCTCTGGTTCAATCTGCAGGCATCCAAAGTATCGATCAACTGCCAGATTGACTTGGCATCGCGCAAGTTGGCAACGGCGCATTCGCTATTGGCACGTTCCATTTCTGCGATGAGGGTTTTCAAAGCGATACTTTGTTGGGTGCGGATCGGAGAGATTCTGAATCCCATATCGCGATTGTTCATGGAAATCTGGGCGTTGATCAATCTGATGTCGTTCTGGACTTGGATTTTGGCCGATACTAAAGGATCGGAGGAGACTAGAAGAGCATCGGTAATTGCCTGGAAAATAAGCAAGGAATTAGTTTATAAAACTGAATTACCTTTAATAATAATAATAATATAGATGTACAAAAGTATACAATTAAAATGATCTAGAAGGCATTATTATTAATTTTGAGGACGTTAGTATCAAGATATTTTTATTTTTTAATAAATTTAAAAATACGAAAACATTTCGTGAATCTACAACAATGAGTCTTACTAAGACTACAAAACAAATTAATTTGAAATGTTTTCGTATTTTTAAATTTATTATTTAATTTTCTACAACGAACTAAAGGATTTTAATACATTTTATTTTTATTTTTTGTTACATGATGATTCACAACTAAGAGTTTATTTAATGAGTAAAGTGAAATTATTGTTGATAATTCTAAACTTCAATTAAATTTTATGTTTGGAATTTATACTAAAAATAGTAAAGTGGTCTGACAAACTTACCTATTTATATAATCATTACAAAAAAGTGCCTCCAAAGTATGTATTAAAATTTTGTTCTTGAAAGATATGTCGACTATATTATGCAATGGCTCAGTAACTTTATTATATTTTAGAATTTTAGAGTTTGAAAAAATTAAGCTTTAAGGCAAGAAGTTAAAAATATGAAGATACTGTAAATTAATGCTACAATTTTTGTTACCACGATATTTTCCGTAAAATTTCAAACTAAACATACATTTCGTGTATTAAGTACACGTTTACAATAACTCAATTATACTATTAGTTTATTTAAATTTTCATGTGAATAATAATTATATAAATTCATCCCTGTCTGCAACTGCGCCACGCTGATGTGTTCCAAAATTTACCAAAGCTAGTATAACATTATTGTTCATAGGGAAATAATCTTTCAATGTTTTTTAATAATGAATTTAATAATGAAAATATATTATGTAATTGGATAAAGATAAACATAGTTTAATCTAATACTTACGTGCAGTGCACACAATGCAGCGATAAAAAGAACCAGCTTTGACATCTTGAGAAAATGTGTATAAGTTGGATAGTTTACGATTTTTTCTTTCGGAGCTATCGAATAACTGATTTGTACATTTAATTGTGTCCATTTATATACAACTTCTGCGCGTGGTTTAATCGTTTAATGGCTTTGAAAATAAGATAAGGATATTTTCGTGTAGATCCAGTTGTGTTTGTTCAAGAATAATTTCTGGGAATTTTTTTAATTTTATGAATTTGCTTATAATAAAAATTACGTAATAATTAAATATTACAAACAAAAATGCAGCAATGTAATTTTTAATAATTAGCGTTTAAGAATAAACCCTCGATTAAAATAAAAAGTCGTTGGAAGTGTAAGTTTATAAACATACTAATATTTACCTAAAATAATAATAATAATTTTTTGATGTCAGAACTATAAAGTTTTACATAAGTCGTAATATTATTAGTATGTAAATAACATTGAAATCAAATACAGTATAAAGTTTACAACAATACAGTTTAGACACAATATTACATAAGTTTTAATTTGCATGAAACAACTAAATTAAAATATAAAGACAACTTTATTACAACAGATTAAAATTTGTGGTAAGATAATAAAACTAATAAATAAATAAATACAATAAATAAAATTTCAAAAGGGACAACTATACAATAAATATAATAAATAAAATTTCAAAAGGGACAACTATACAATAAATATAATAAAAATAACATGGATGTTTAAAATACAAAATAGAAATACATTAAAAATTATATTTGTAATAATCCTCCCAATTATAAAACGCAAGATCAAGTAATAGGTGTTTTACTTTTACCTTAAAAGTTTTTAGTGGTAGGTCCCTAATAGATTTTGGTAGTTTATTAAAGAACTTAATACCGTTGTAGTTTGTACCAGTTCTAGATCGATTTAAACGTAACCTAGTGGGAAATATTTCTTCTTTAATTCGTGTGTCATGAGAGTGACAAGATTGATGACATGTATATTTGTTACAGTTTTTCTTAACATAAATGAGGCACTCATAGATAAAGATACAAGGAAGTGTCAATATCCGAAGTTCTTTAAATGCTTCACGGCAGTCATCGCGATAACCCAGACCGGAAATAATTCGTATTGATTTTCGCTGTAAACCAAATAACCTATGAGTGGATGATGAATGACCCCATACCAAAATTCCATATGTCAGATGACAATGTATAAAAGAGAAATAAGCTGTTCGCATTATCTTTATTGAGACTTTCATGCTCAAACTTCTTAAGAGGAATACATATTTATTAATCTTCTTTGATAGTTCATCACCATTGCAGTTCCACAACATCAAATGGTCGATATGCAGACCTAAGAATTTTATTGAATTTTCAGTGGTATTTACTTCATTTGTTTTTAAAGTAAATAACAATTTACTTGTTTTATTTAAGTTTAGGCTTAATTTATTGTTGTTAAACCAACATGCGGCTTTCTGTTAAGCTGTCTCATCCAAAAATTTTGAGTCATTAATTGTTTTTGCAGTAGATATTAAATTAGTGTCATCAGCAAAAAGCACAACACTGACATCATCCATATACTTCACAAAATCATTACTGTAAATTAAGTACAGGAGGTCCTAGAGTTGACATCATGCAGATTAGGTAGCTGTTCAGATATAGAGCCATTGTAATAAACCACTTGGCGTCTATTTGTGCGATATGATGACAGAAGTCTGCATGCAGAGGGTTCGAAATTGTTTAGATACAATTTTCTCAAGAGTGTACAGTGAGAAACACAATCAAAGGCCTTGCTCAAGTCAAAAAAAGGTAGCCATGGCAAAATTACCTTCCTCGAAACATGTCACTATTTTATCTACAAAATCGACTATAGCATCAGTAATCGATTTTCTTTCCCTAAAGCCATATTGAGACGAAGATAAAAGTTTGTTGTTTTCAAGAAAAGAGACAATCTGATTAAACATAATCTTCTCTATTATTTTGGAAAAAATTGCTAATAGAGATATAGGTTTATAATTATTTAGATCACCTGTATCCCCCTTCTTGAAAACAGATATTACCTTTATTAATGTGTAATTGATGAGATTAGTCAATGGATTAATAAGAACATCAATTAAGTATTTGATTAGGTCCATTGATAATCCATAAATATCCTTACTTTTTTTACTTACAAAACCATTGATTGTATCTCTCATCGCACTCTGAGAAACCGTTTTGAAGTTGAAGTAGGGTACAATACCTGTAAGAGTCCTACTGGCTATTACGATTGGGTCTACATTGTATGTAGGTATCTTGGTTAAAATATCATTAGCGATACTGGTAAAAAACATATTAAAATTACTAGTTGATATATCACAGTTTGGTGACTCCGGACGGTTAGAATTTACATTTATAATTTCCCACATGGCTATATGAGCATTAGGTGATGAGTTGATAAAATTATCATTGGCTTTAATTCTAGCAGCTATTAACGATTTTCTGTAATCAAAGCGGATTCTTCTTTTTAAATTTGATTAATAGTATTATTGCACAAAATCTATTGACAGATTGCTTAACGTTATTTTGAGGTCTTTTTTAAATATTAAGGTTCTTCTTTAGACTAAATAACATAGCAAGAATTTTAATAGAATTTACAAGTTAATAATATTTATTTGATATTTTTAATAAAATAGAGATATCGGTATTAATTTCATAAATACATTGCTGTATTCATATCTTCCATTTTAAATAGTAGGGTATCGTCCTCATATAAATTAATGCATAACTTCAAAGAATCAGTCAAGGGGGTTGTTTATATAATAAATGAAAAAGGACCTAAAATAAAACAATGCATAACACCTTCATCAAGAGTAACACCATCTGATATTATATTTTCTAGTTTTACTTGTTGGTACAGATTTTTAATGTAACTATAGAATAATTCTAGTAACAGATCAAGTGGGGGACGAAGAACTTCCTGGCTCAAAAACCTATGAGAATGGTATGGACAGCCATCTACCGAACTATTTAGAGCTGCTGCATCTAAAGTGAAAATTGCCATAATGATAGCTAACCTCTGTTAAGAGACAGCGCCCTAAGAAGAAGATAGTATAAAGCAAATACGTTTGAGCTTGGTTTAATAAACTTTAATTTCGTTAGTAACAGGTGATGATTAATAATACTAAAAGTTTACTATAATCAACTAGTATTGGGCAAGATGATCCCTCATAGACAACTGAAATGATATCATTTATTACTTTATAAACACTGTTTGTTTATTTTTGATCTATAGTTTTAACAAATCAACTTGTTATTTTTAACAAGAAATTAGCAGTAGTATACAAACATTTAACTAAGTTTTTAATTTTACATTTCAAAATGTATAACAAAGTAGTAGACTCAAGTATTAACAATGTTTTTTTTTTAAATATTTACCAGAAAAGTAGCCTAACTAAAAGTTGGTTTGAATACAGACTGGTTATCTAAAAGAATATTGCTTTCTTCAATGAAAATTAAAAATTGATCTTTAACTTCACATTCTAAAATAATAGCTAAGATTTTAATCGGTCTCATATCTTCTAATTCATTTGGATTATCGTTTTTAGAAACTAAAGATATAGTAGCCATCTTGCAAGAATTAAAAAATGTAGAGATCTAATAGGTATTGGTTATTATATTTATATCTTTGTCATCAATATTTAAACATTTCGCGAATCTGCAACAATGAGTCTTACTAAGACTACAAAACAAATTAATTTTGAAACAACTACTTCTCTGGCCAAAACCTCGACAGACATTGAATAAAACAAAATTAATTTGCGTGTTACGAATAGTACAACTATCAAAGCAACACTAATTTAAATGAAATTATTTCTGTTGAATAAACTAATAAATGAATAAAGTGTATTTTAGATTAATTAAATATGACTATAATATGAAAAATTATGAACAAAAATTGAATTTAAACTGATTTCATTAAATTAAATTAGCAAAAGCAATTAAAATTTAGCATTCAAGTTTATAATCATCTGCAGACACGTGTTTCGAACTTTCGCTCTCTTCAGTACAGCTTTATTATAAAATTGATTTTAAATTCAAATAAAAACCTTTACTAAAATAAATATAATGAAATAAATAATAAATATAATGAAATTTCAATAACTTTCTCAGGCATGTACGGCAACTGACACAATAATGAAATATAACCGACTGAAGGTCTGAATTTATACCTGAGAGAGCTAAATACTTTTCAATAATTTCCCTTTCTAAATTTTCATAGATGTAAATTTGTATTTTTCAAAGAAGATTTTCAGAATATGATTCACAATATATTTATTGGGATAGATTAAGAGTTTGCTAGGACAATGAATAATAAATTAATTTAATTTAGGTAAGTGTTGCTAGGACAATTATTAATTTATTGGAGTAGGTGAAAAGTCCGCTAGGGTAATAAATTATTTGTTATATTGAATACTTTCTGTACTACCCTCTTGATAGAACAAAATATATATAAAAGATAATTTTTTCAAAAAATTAGCATCCACATTAATTTAAGCAACTCTCTGCGCTCTGCATGTTTATTGGGCTTTTTTTCTGTTAATTCTTAGAGCGTGCATAAAAGTTATAATAAAGAACAAATTACGGCGTATAAATACAAAGTTCGCTAAACTTCATTCTCTTGTGATTCTTCTCTGTTCTCTAATTTTTGTAGTATCTGTACTCTAAGATCAGATTTTAGAGTAAATAATAATAATCATAAAGTGCGCAGTGCTATGTTTTTTGTTCTCTGTCCTATTGTAGAGTCTGTTATTTATCCATCTATGCTATTTGTTATGTTTTCTGTTTACCTCTGCCCTATTATGTGTTATTTGTCTTCTGTTTTATGCTATCTATCTCTGTCGTATATTCGCCATTCTCGATATTTGTATTATCTGTACTTTGAAAACAGTGTACATAGTGTGCTAAATATTGTACTTCTATCGCTCTTTTCTCTTTGTATTCTTTGCGTAATTTGTACATCAAGTTCAGAATTTAAAGTAAATTATAGTAATAAAGAAGAAATGTATCTTTTCTCTTCTTTTTTGTTTTGTTCTCTTTTCTTTTTTGTTTTTTCTTCTGTTTTCGTTTGCTCTATTTTTGTGGTCTTTTGTTCTTTTCTATTCTCTTCTGCTCTCTCGCTTTTTCTCTCTTCTCTTCTGTTCTCTCTTATTCTCTCCAGTTCCCTTCTCTTCTTTACTATTCTCTTATGCTGTCTTCTGTTCTCTCTTGTACTCTCCTAATCTCTTCTGCTTGCGTCTGTTCTCCTCGTTTTTTTTTCGTTCTCTTCTGTTCTTTTCTTCTCTGTTCTATTATGTTTTATGTGTTGTGTAATCTATCTCTGTCATCTATTTACCGTTTTCCATTTTTTCACTATCTGTACTTTGAAAATGGTGTACAGAAAATATATAATAGTAATTATAAAGAAGAGTTTTTTCTTTTCTCTTTTTGATATTATCTGTTGTTTGGTGTATGTACTCTCTTCTATATTATTCTGTCGTTTGTATTGTCTGTTATCTGATCTTTGAACACTGTCTTCTTTTTACTATTTTCTGTTCTCTTGTGATTTCTTCTGTTTTATTATATTTTTTTGTTATATATTTTCTGTTTTCTATATCTGTCCTCTTTTCTCTGTTCTCCAAGTACACTAATCTTTGTACTATTTTCGTTCTTCTCTGATTTTTGTACTATCCGTAAACTTCAAGATCAGAGTTTAGAATAAAAAAGTAATAATAAAGGATACAGCGCACCAAATGTGCTCTCTCTTTTTTATTTTCTGTTTTCTGGTCCCTAAACACTGTTTTCTATTCTCTATTACATGTTCTCAGTTTTCTTTGTTTTCTTTTATACTTTTATGATCCCTGCTGTCCTTTTCTATTCTCTTCTGTTCTATTTTATGTTATGTATTCTCTGTTTTGTTTTATCTATGTCTGGCTTCTATTCTCTGTTCAATAAACTTTGTTCTTCTCTGTTCTCCATTATTTGTACTATTTGAGTTGATCAGATATTATATTAATAACTGTTTTTTTGTTCTCTATTCTGAGTTTTTTTGTTCTCTTTTGTTCTATTTTATTTTTTCATGCAATTATTAATACAATAATAATAATAATAATAATAATGAACTTTATTTCAAATACAAATGCAGTACAGATTAACAAAAATAATAAAAAACGTAGTTAGCTATTTGAAATCTAATGACGCAGTTCAGTCTTTGGCTAGTAAGCCGGGACTGTTTTTCAACTTAACCATTGTAGAGGTTTAGATAAAAATAAATTTGACGAGTATAGAAGAAGTTGCGTATTTATATAATTTTACAATAATGATTAATGTTAGTCCGTTAATAATGAGTTCAGAAGTAGGAGTCACTTATACACACTTATAATAGGCCGATACAAATTCAAATGCTTTTAAGGTGTTTGGCATACTGTTTTCTCTTTACACGCTTGTGGTATCTTATTGTACACTTTAGAAAGTTGAATTGAAAATGATCTTTCTGCAATTCTGATTTGTGTTGAGGTGGAGTTAATAAACCTCTAAAGCGTACATTAAGTGAATGAACGTCAGAGCGAAATTTAATTTTATGGTATAGATAAGGCGGAGTTTTGTATTGGATTATTTTATGGCAGAATGTGGCAAAATGGTAGACGGCGATCACTCATCTTGAGCCAACCTATCTTTTGTAACTTATGACTTATATGCTGGAATTTCCTAATACCAAAGATTAGCCTTAAACAGGAATTTTGTAAAAGTTGAATTTTATCAATAGTTTTTTTATCTAAACAAAAGTGTAGTATACCACTTTTGTTTAGATATAGTTAAAATGGGACAAGACCAAAGATTCACATAGTATAGTTTTCAGCCTCTGAGATAAGCAATGCCGATTTATATATATTAACCTAAGATTTATGTAACCTTTACTAATACAACAAGATATATGCTTATAAAATCTTAAATTCGTATCAATATGAACTCCTAGGCTTTTTACACAATTTTTTATTTCAATCAAATTGGTGTTGTCCAAAGATATTGAAAGGAGAGGAACTACTCTCTCTCGAGCCTTTTTTGGTCCAAATAAAGTAGCTTCAGTTTTTGCATTATTGATTAAGAGAGCGTGCTTATTACATTTTTTAATAATCTTACTCAATTCAGAGTTAATTTTAGTACACGCTGTAGTAGCATCCTTCTCAGCAAATGCATATAACAATTGGGTAACGTCTTCAAAAAGGTGGTAATTATTAAGGTTAAGACTTAAAAATATTTGTGACGTATATATTAAAAATAATAAAGGTCCCAGGACTGAGCCTTGTGGTACACCTTTAGTAGTTATGAGTTCGTCCAACAAATTTTTTTTCAATCTTACAGTTTGCGAACGATTGGTTAGGTAATGTTTAAAAAAACTAATGGATAACTGATCAAAACCAATATAAGACAAAATTGCAAGTAGTGTGTTATGATTTAAAGTATCAAAAGCTTTTGAAAAATCTAATAGTATAAGTAACGTAAGGAGACCTTGGTCCTGGGAGATGATTATATTGTCTGTGATGTCGGTTAAAGCAGTAGAGCAACTATAATGTTTACGAAAACCAGACTGCGTGGCAGGTAGTATGGAGTTACGGGACAGGTAATCATTAATTTGAGTTTTAGTAACTTTTTCCAAAATTTTTGATAAAATACATAATAAACTAATTGGCCGTAGGTCTTTAGGATCGGTAACTAAAGCTTTTTTAGGTATAGGGATTATGTGGGATTTTTTCCAAGCGGATGGAAAATATCCCTGTGAAAGACAATTATTAATTATATGTGTTACGTAAGGGGTAATGAATGGACAACATAATTTGAGCATTTTAGCGCTGATGCCATCACTGCCTGGTGAACCCTCTGATAAATTATTAATTATAGTATTTATTTCAGATTCACTTACTTCAGTAAATGAAAACTTTTGTTTGTGGGGATTAAGTAAATGTGAGCTATAGTATTGGTTTAATTCAGAGCTATCTATAGAAGTGGTAGGAATGCAGTTTCCAAAATAATTATTGATCATATTTATGTCTAACACGGTAGAGTTTTCAACATCAGAATACTCCCCACGACCAATATTAAGTTTTTTTAACTCTTTCCATAACACTTTAGAGTTATTTGCTCTCAAGCTATGCTCAAAATATGCTTTCTTTTCTTTATTAAGACTAGATGTCGTTAAATTACGAAGAGATTTATAATACTCCCAATGATTTGGATCTTGTGTTCTTTTAAATCTATCGAGGGCATTATTCCGGAGGTCTATTAATTTATATATTTAAATATTATTTTTAGGTAGTATTAAGTAATGGTTATGATGATGAAGCATTAAAATTTGAGTTGCGTCTAATTATTTCGATTTATATAACTTATCTAAACGTTATGTTACATTTATTCAATAATATTTTTGAAGATATTACCATAAATGTGCCACCTGTTGCTTAAGAATTGTACTAGGCCCCTATATCCAGGGCAAGGCGTTTTCGGTTTTTTCCTTGGAGCCCTCAATTATTACCAATTCTCAAGGCGGTGCTCGGGTCGACATGTTCACCAACTATCCAGGGTGACCGAATTAATCTCAGAGGAGAAAATGCGACACTGCTGCAGATTTCCTCGATATCTTGAAAATGATCGACAGAGTTTGTCACCTACTAAATGATCCATCACAATTTTCCCGACTACCTAATCCAAGTCACACACGACTTTATTCGTGACAGAAGCGAGCGTAAGATCTGTAAAGTAATACCACAGGGCTATGATCTGCCCCTGAAACTGTACAATATCCGACATCCCGAATCTGGCTTCAGCAATGATCTCACAATACGCAAACGACACAGCTCTACTTAGTAGAGGAAGCAAAACTATCCATCTAAGGCTCGAAATCATTGCCGATAATAGTGTATCCGTATATTTTAGCAAATCATACCTCCAAAATTGAAAGATCTACTCCTTTCGAGGAGAGCACCTCAAAGTACGACGGGATTCCTCCCAAATCTTAGACTCATCGCTTGAGATGGACGAGTCAGAACACAAGCGATCGTGGAGAAGTGGTTTAGTCAATAGGAGTCCAACACGTCCCTGCAATAAAGGTGTCCATGATTGATTTTCTCTCCTCTTATAAGAAAAAAAAAATGAAACATGTTCCAATCTCCAACTGCGACCAAAAATATCCATTATTTTAAAGCAGATTTACATTATACAAAATGTTTTAATTGTTTTCTTTGTTGTTTTAATGTCCAATTTCTCTTTGATTTAAGAACAGTTTATTGGTAGTATTGTGCAGCACTAATTCTGAAATATCATTATAGGGCATAAGGCAAGCTCAAGAATGACGTCATTCTCCGTTTATTTTATTATAGTATGCTTATAGTTGTACTTTAAATGCGATAATTAAATTAAATAATAAATTTACGCTTTAATTGAATACAACTTACTAAAATTTTATATTTATTCGCGCCACGTTTCCCCTTTCCTATTTTAAAAAAATATTATTTAAATATTACTGAGACATTAGAAGGAGTTTAGTAAAATTTATATAAGAATACATTCAAGTATTAACTATAATTACTTTAGGGACAATCATACGAGAGCTACATAGATATTTGTTTACAATATAATGAAGTTTTCAGTATATCATTTAAGATATTGACGTTTTCTTATAGTAGTCAAATATGATTTTGTTGAAATATTACTATAAGTTATTAGCTTATGTAGCTCTGGACATTTTTGGTAATTATTATTACATTGAAGTCAAAAATGATTTAGCTGAAATATTTATATAAATTATTAACTGATGCAACAAATCATTTTAATACAGCACACATTTAGTATACCTTTTAATTAAGAAACTCAATATTATCATTAATAAACAATGTTTTAATGTAACTTATCGTACAGTAATTTGGAATTATGATTATATCTACTTACGAATTACGATTATATCTATTTACGTTAGTTTAATTTAATTACGTGCGGGTGAATTTATGTTGTTTCTAAGATTTAATTATTGGTTATAAAGTTTGTACAAATAGACTACGTCTTAATCTCAATCGCTTTTCTTATCTTGTCGTGGGATCGCCGAAGAAGCGCGGCCTATTGATAATTTAGAGAAAACGTGAAGACACTGACCCAACTAAAGGTTGAATTAAAAATAATTGGAACCCGCTGCTGTTCACTGTAATAATCACCCTTGAATTATATACGAGTGGTTAATGGGATTTCTACTATGTGAACGTAAAGCGTAAATCGAACGTTCATTAATGTTGAATTTAAAACACAAATAATGTCTCAGTTTGAATACTCTGGTAATTGGTGTTTTAACAAATTAAGTGTGCATTTGAAAATATAAGGTATGATATTGCTTGTATGATGTTCTGCCAACTGAGCTCTCTAGGTGCAATTAAGGTAGAACTTTGAAGAATGCAGTTATGGTGATTGCAATTCCTGGGATTTCAGATTTATACTACTGTAAACTTTAAAGTTTTTAAATTTAAAAAGGACATTAAATATGTGTTACGTTCATTTACTAAGGGTGTTCCAACATTTAACATCTTAATTTTAAAAAGATTGAAATTTATCCGCACAAGTAAGAAAGCTTAGTAAAACCAGATGGCACCTTAAAGCCATTATCTTCCTTTACATATTAATTTCGTTTCTCTTTATTACCTTTTTAATTGTCTTACATACATACCCACTTTTTTTCTTCTTGAGGTTTGATTTAAATCCTAAAAGAAGGACGTTATAATATTCAGATGATGGAGGGGTGCCTTTTCCGTTGAGACAAGAAATATAATACTTTTTATATACAAATTTATGTTCCCATTCGTGAGTATCCACGGGAGCAAAAACCAAGACCTTCCCGGTAACGACACAAAAACATACTTTCCCGCGGCGTAGAGACCTGTCATAATTTTCGAAAACTGTCGGTGGCCGCCGTTTAATGTTAATTTGACGACTTCGACAACGTCTACCGATGTTAATCTCTTAATTAAATTATTTTTAGCCAGTAGGATGGATTTACCACACACAGGCACGTATAATTTGATTCAATGTTGGTGAGAGAAGATATTTGTTGAATTAATAGCAATCAATTTTTAGTTCAAGCATTTTATACAATGTTTTTATATAAAATTTTGCAAATACTAATGAAAACACGAACTAAATAACTCAATGATAATTTTTGTTTGAAATAAGTTTCATTTTTAACTAAATATTATGCATCAAAAACAAAGGAAAATAGTGAAAAATTGGCAAATTAAATATTGATTACATGTTAAAGTCATAAAAATGAAAAAAAAAAATAAAGGATCCGCTCCTATATTGCAAACTATAGTAAGAAATTGTCAAATAAGCACTATTCCTAAATAGCCATAAATATACATTCATAGGTTACAATTTCTTAATATTTCTTATTATTAGTTAACTGAATGTGTAAGATAATAAAGAGGTTTAATGCAATATTTGTGTTAAGGATATTTATATCTTGCTGTAAAATTTATAATTTCAAAATAGTAATATAGGACACGTTTTCTGTAAATTTCATCGAAATATATGTTTAAAAATACGAAAACATTTCGTGAATCTACAACAATGAGTCTTACTAAGACTACAAACAAATTAATTTGAAACAACTACTTCTCTAGCTAATACTTCGACAGACATTGAATAATACAAATTAATTTGCGTGTTACAAATAGTACAACTATTAAAGCAACACTAATTTGAATGAAATTATTTCTGTTGAATAAACTAATAAATGATAAAATGTACTTTAGATTGTTTAAATGTACATTTAATAATAAAACAGTAGAAAATAACAACATAGAATAAAACAAAAGAGAAAAAGGGAAGAGAACAGAAGAAAACAAAAAAATGAGAAGAGAAAAGATAAGAACAAACAAAACATACAAGGAGATGAGGAACAGAAAAACAATTTCAGAATTTAAAGAATAGGAGACACAAAAGAAGGTGCGTAAACATAGAACAACGGACATTAAACAAAGAGCAGATAATAAGAAATAAAGAACAGAGAACACACAACAGAAAACATATAACAAAGAACATGGAAGAATAAACAACATACTCCAGAAAATAACATTAATCAGTGACAATAGAGCAGAAAAAGCAGAAAAGAAATTTCTCCTGAATTAATATAATTTACTGTATACTCTGATCTTAAACTACAGATAGTACAAACAACAGAGAACAGAAAAAAGCGATAATAATAATAATAATAATAATAAGGTTTATTAGTACTTATGCCAAATTGCTTACTCAGGTCCTTAGGAATAACAAAGCAACACAATTAATATACAATTTAAAATATTTAAAATAACATTACAATAATTTTAACTCAAATTAAAATCTACAAAACAAATACACTTCAATTTCTAATTATAGTTACGATGCCACAATTTAAAATTAAGATTAGAAAACAAATTAAAATGATAATTACAAACGCAAATTAAAATTAAAATTAAATTAATTTAATTCATCAGAATGTATGATCTAGAAATTCCTGAAATGACTAATATGCATATTCAAGCAAAATGCTTTAATCTTTTTTTAAAGGTTTTAACATCCTGATTGGTATAACTAGTAGAAAGTTTATTATAAAATTTTAATCCATAATACCATTTCTTGATCTCTAAAGTCTTAGTGAAGGTAAGCATAAGTTATATTTCATTCTTGTATCATAGGTGTGATTCTGAGAGTGCAATTTGTTATTATCTTAGTATGTCTTGGTTAAGATTAGACAATGCAGAATATACAGGCATGGAAATGTTAAAACTTTTAAGTTTAAAAATGATACTTTGCAATAACCAAGGTAACCCTAATTGTTATTTTTGGTTTGAGTTTACGTGAAGTGTTTTGTAAATGAAAATAATACACAGTTTTATTCCTTACTTCACTTGTTTATTTAAGCGTTAGATGTACATTTCGTTCACAAGGTTTGTTATTCGTTCACAAGGTTTGTTATTGATAATGTTCACCTTGTGAACGAAATGTACATCTTACGCTTAAATAAACAAGTGAAGTAAAGAATAAAACTGTGTATTATTTTCATTAACCCAAATTGTATAGAATATGAATAGGTTTGCGTTGAATTCTACAAATTCGGTGTTTTATTGCAGCATGGCCCCAGACAATTATACTCTATGAGAGGTAGGACTGAAATAATGCAAAGTACTACCGTTATTGTTGGTGACAATTCATATTATTAAGAGTATATATTCTTGTTTTAGTTTTCTTCACATTGAGACTCATACGATTGGCAGTAAACCATATTTTAGTTTTCTCCAATATTCTCTCATTATCTTGAATAGCAGTATCCACACTGATAGAAGAGTTAAGCAAGGTTGTATCATCGGTGAATAATACAACCTTGCATCCGCCCATTTATCCCGGAAAATCATTGATATATAAGAGAAACAGGAGAGGGCCCAGACTTGATACCTGCGGTACCCCATATCTTGTTTCAAGAAACTGTAAACTTAAATTGTTGAAGGTGGCTGCCTGTCGTCCCTTGGTTATGAATGATATCATATAATCATATAACTATAATATAAGCAAAAAAATATTAAAACTAATAAGTGCGGAACATAATCAAAGGCCTTTGAAAGGTCTACATGCAGAATATCCATTTTCGAAGGTATCAATTATAAATTCAGTAAGGTCTAGTATTGCGGGGCTAGTAGACTTTCCTTCCCTAAATCCGAATTGTTGTTCGGACAGAATATTGTTTTTTTCTAAGTGATTGTTAAGTTGAATGAGCATTATTTTTTCAATTACCTTAGAGAACATCGGAGGAAGACTTACTGGCCGGTAATTATTACATTCATTAGAATCTCCTTTTTTGTAGATTGGAACTACTTTAGATATATTAAGTACATCTGGATATGTACATCATTTAAAGACATGATTGATTAATTTAGTAGGTGGCTCAATGATTGCATCTAATACACATTTGATTATGTGAATAGATAGACACTAAATATCAGTTCTATTACTATTCTTCATACCCATGATTGTATCCCTCAAAAAAAGTTTAGCGT
Source organism: Ontholestes murinus (assembly GCA_963969525.1). Classification (NCBI taxonomy): domain Eukaryota; kingdom Metazoa; phylum Arthropoda; class Insecta; order Coleoptera; family Staphylinidae; genus Ontholestes; species Ontholestes murinus. The sequence goes on from OZ018395.1 coordinate 54,223,371, forward strand.
ACTTGCTATTTGTATGGCTAAATTTGTTCTTTATTATATCTTTTCTAAAAGCTTTAAAGATTAAGAACAGTGAACAGATGACAAAGATAAATATCACAAAAGAGGGAACAAATAATATAAACTACATAATAAAACCGAAAAGAACAGAAAAGAAGTTCTTAATTATATATTCTCTGCACACAGTTTTCAAAGTACAGATAATGAAAACAAACAGTTCGGAGAATAGCTGAAAGAGATAAATATAACAATACTGAGAGCATATAACACATATTAAAACAGAGGCGAACAAAAAATGAACAGCACCGAAAAGAATAAAACACAACAGAAAAAAAACCACAAAAGAACAGCAGAGAGTAGAAGGAAGCAGAAGAGAAGAGGAGAGGACAGGAAAGAATAAGAAAGAACAGAACAGAACAAGAAAAGAGAACACGAGAGAGCAGAAGATAACAAAAGAGAATAGAAAAGAACAGAAGAGAACAAAAAAGAACAAGAAAAATCAGAAGAGAAAAGATAAAAACATAAAAAAACCTAAAAGAACAGAGAATAGAACAAGGAATAGACAACATAAAATATAACATTAAACAAACAGGAGATAATAGAATATAGAGAACAGAGAATATACAACAGAAAACATATAGCCATGTACCCTCTACTATCTTCTTTATTATTTTTTGTACGCCGTAATTTCTTCTTAATAATATCTTCATTTTATGATGTAAAAATTGATAACAGTGAAGCGTTGCCAAATATAGATAACACAAAACAGAGAACACATAACACACAATACGTAATAATACAGAATAGAAAATTAGAGAACAGAAGTGAAGAAAGCAATTAAAAACAATAGAGAAGACAGAAAATAACAAGAGAGAACATGAAAGAAAAGGAGAAAACAGAGGACAACTAAAATTTGCTACAAACGTTTAGAATGATACATAAAATTCAACAAAGAGTTTTGCTATAAGTATTTTTACAAAAAATAAATAAAATTAAAATAAAGAACTAACATTTTCTCAAAGAAGCAATTGATAAAAATTCATATTGTCTAAAAAACATTTGCCTACATAAGCTATATACGCTATACCTGAAAATTTGCCAAAACTGAAAAGAATTACAACAATTAAATAAATTATAGATGGAAACAAAAAAAAACATAAAAGAACAGAGAGAATTACTATGTAAAATGGCGCCTAAAGGTAATTCGGAAGATCTTAAATCTTGTAAACAGTGTAATGTGTCGGTTAAAAAATATGTGACTTGCATAATCTGCAATGTGCATATTTAAGATAAGTGGACTTAATGGTGAAATCAGATGCTATAAGTCGGTAACCTCAAATGAAGACGATGACCAGATGCTGATCAATTGCAATGGAGTGACTTAATATACTGAAATACCACATCTTAGGTATGTAATCAGTCATAAAGATGAGGTGATTAGAGAACTTGGAGATAAAATCTCACTTTTAAAAACAAACTTTAAATTATTAGAACAAATTAGCCATCATATGCCATCTCTTGTGGAAGATTAATAACCGCGAGTAAACAGTCGCAAAGATAAGGAAACTGTGCCTGAAATTAGCCATGAAATGTCATCTCTTGGGGAAAACAAACAACAGCAGGTAAATGGACAAAGAGAGAAGGAAATAATGAATGTTTCAAAAACACTTGTTAACGCCTGAATTGATCATTCGCCAGACGGAATTGATATCAATAAAACTATAGACGTGCAAAAAGAGCCCAGGTTTATGAACTCCACTAAAAATAAACACGATAACCGATCTCAGAAATTCAGTCCAGAAATGATTAACCAAGTAAAAAAGAATGAATTAATCATTGGAACTAGAATTATAGAAAATGATGAAGTCGATCAACATGAACAAAAAGTTTTGTTTTAAGTAGGTAAATTTAAAAATGATTTTACAACCGACAAATTGAAAAACATTCTCCAAGAAAACTTCAGTAAAACATTCTCAATAGAGGCAATTAAGAAAGAAGATTCATTCTCAAAAGAAAAGTATATGTGTTTTAAAATCGGAGCTGCGATAGATTACAAGGAAACACTAATGAATCCCAATAAATGGCCAGCCGGAGTAAGTGTGAGGTCCTTTAATTTTTTTTCGGAAGTGTCGAAAAACCCGAAACTGGATATGGAGAAATAAAAGTATTGCACTAAAACATCAGAAGTGCAAGAAATAAATTAAATGAATTAGAAGTAGCTTTAGATGATATACGCCCCGATATTATAGCACTTACAGAAACATGGAGTAAAGCAGAAAACGTCGCATTAATTTATTTGCGTGGCTATAATAGAATTTCAAGTTTCTCAAGAAAATTTAAAGACGTCGGAGGAACACCGATTTTGGTGAAATCGGAATATGGATGTGAAGAGATAAATCGTATAAAAAGATATAATATCAAGTCTGGGATTGAATTTTCCTGATGTTCTGTAAAATTTAATAATAATTAAATTGCAATATTGGCAGTATTTTTGAGACAATATAATAATCTGCTATGATCTAAACATCGATCTTTTTAACAGATCCCAGTGACAAAACAAACCTGCAAGACTTATTTACATCCTATAATTTGATCAATAAATTACAAAAGGCAACCAGAATTAATTCTAGCCATGCAGGGACCCAAATTGACTACATCGTACCTAATTTCCTGATATAGGAAACAAACTAATAACTGTTACAAAAATTTTATTTAGAACATACCAATTGGGATTTTATTTAAGGAAATGATATAAATATATCATACAATCTTTTTATAGATGAGTTCTTACATCATTTAAATACTGCCTGTTCAATAAGAAGAGCACAAGGAATAAATTTAAAAAACTTAATTAAGTTAATTCAGAAATAAACAAATCGAGTCAAAATCTTAAAAACTTATTCACGTTAAAGACAACTTTTAAAGAACTTAACGACATCTATAAAAAAGAAAAGAAAAAGCATAAACTTCTATGTGAGAAAGTAAAAAAAAAAATCTGGCACCAGGAAATCTCAAATGCCCTAAATTCAGAGCAGTAATTATGGAATTTAGTAAATACTGAATTGGGAAGAAAATCACATATACAGAGAAATGTAATAATTCAAGAAAATGAGAAAATAATTGAGCAATCTTTAGAAGTGGCTGATATTTTCGGGAAATATTTTTCAACAATAACTGATCAAAAACTTAAGAAACATTTTGGTGATGCATTAGATCTATAAATGTGCTTTGTATGTTTTTATCAATAAAAACTTGTTTTCTAAGAATGGGAATTCACATTCTCATAATACTAGGAACTCCGTAAATCTAAGAACTATATGAAAGATCTGCAATTTATTCATGCATTCTTATATTTACATTTACATTAAAAAAATAAGATTTGCCGAGAAAAAAAAGAAAACAGTTTGCTTTAAATTGGTTAAGATTCATCAAAAATAAAAATTAGCATCAAATATACAATAGAAAAATATACCATAACAGTTAGAAAGGTTTCCAAAGAAACAGATTGAATCAAAGAAAAAGGAAAATCTAAAAAAACAGTTACAGATTGTTTGCATAATATATTTTTTTAACAATAATTAATAATAAAAATATGTAACCATTTCTTAGATCTAATTTTAAAGTGCTAGTTAATTTAATAAAATCAATTAAGGACTTTAATATATTTTGTTAGTCAGAATTTGATGAAAAAAAGTATTTAAAAAACAAAAATTAAGTTAAATAAATAACTGAAACAAGAAAACATTTTAAAATGAAAATTTTCTTTCACTATAGTGATTATTATATTATACTTATAATGTTTTTTATTATCGATAACTTTTAATTAAAAACTTTTTACTTTTTTTCAAAGGAAAATCCGGAAAAACCGGTGTCAAGTAAAAAAACCCAATTTTTTACCTTTTTTTCATCTCTTCGAACAAATAATAAAAATTTAGGTTTAATATTCAAATTTAATATAGATATACCGCACACGAACACACACATTTATATTATTTTGTTTTCTAAAAAAATATGTTAAAGTGGAGAGCCTATTCCTCATGAAATAAATTTCCAATAAAAAATTTCACCATTAAAATACTTTCCCTTAGTTTCCACAGAAAAAGTAAAAACTATATCATTGGTATTAACTGATGATTTTTATATTCCAAATAAATTATTTAATATCACAGCTACAACACATTTGACTTCGTTATGATAATAATTATTACCAAAAAAATCCAGTGCCCATAACCATCAGCTTGAATCTCACGTCATAAAACGCATTCACGGATTCCTTCCCGGAAAAAAATGCATACCTCCGAGGAATTCCCCTTTCGGAAATTATGCATCCCGACCGTAAAATCGTGTCGGAAATATGTGAGAAATGATTATGTCTCGTCCGAAGAGGATCAGAAAAATATTTGAAAAATCGTCAGCGGCCTGAATACATTTAAATATTGAGCGATTCGAATTTTTCGGAAAAGCAATTAATTCCGTTTAATCGCGTTGGAAATCAGGGTGTAATAAATTTTATTAGAGGTGATGTTTACATTAGTACCGTCCAAACGGTGTAATTTACTGTCGGGAATTCGGTTTGCTTCACTATTTTCGAAATGAAATATCTCAGATATTTATACATAAAATATGTTATTATTGCGTTCTTTTAATCATTAACAATATTTGCAAATATTATAACTAAAGAATGTAGTCGGGTTGTATTTATCTTGTTTTTTTATTTTATTTTTCAAGCCGCAAAAAATGTTGGAATATTATTACATTATTTTATACAGTTTATACATACAAAGTTAAAGTGTTCTAGTAATTATTACATAAGAAATGTAGTTCGTTGAATGTTGAATTAATGAGACGGATACATAATAAAATTCCATAATACATTGAACACTGAAACATGTCTCACCAAACAGTATTTATCTGCCTGATGAAGCCACTTTGTGATGAAAAATGTTGCAGTGTTCAAACTGTGCCGAAAATAATTTAAAATAAAAATATTTTTTAATAACCATAATTACATTAATTTCTTATTAAAATTTCTATTGATGGCTAATATTACTTTTTTTAAGTCGAAGTAATAATTAATAAGAAATTCGTGGCGTTGACAAACATTTGAACTACAAAAATTTCAGTTATTCAGCCACGCGTGAGCGCTGACTTATCATCGCGCGTTATTTAATCCTTATTTTGATCAGTCAAGGGCAAACTTGTTTGCTACCGTTTTTGCTCCGTTTCTGTTGATAATTAAGCGAAATTTTAATTAGTCCTTGACGATGTTTTCGCCGGACAGGCTGATTTACAGCTTCGGAAACGTCTCACTCCGGCTCGACTGTCTTTTATGCAAAACAGCTCTTTTGTACGCGGCGGTAAAAGAGGCGGCTGCAATCATCCGGACGACCCAATTAGCAATGGAAATATCGCATATTAATCCGCTAGTTGTACAGTGTTATCGGCAGAAATATTTAAGGTAAACGGTGGAGAATCGTCGACGTAAATTAATGGAGTTAACTAGTCCGACCACTTATATTGAAAATAATACGAGAAGACATCTTTTTTTTAAATTGAATTTGATCAGTGGATCTATTTAAGAGGTTACTTTACACTGTATTCGATGTATAGATATTTTTAATAAAAATTAACTATTTAGTTTAACAATTCGATGTAACAACATACCGTAGTCCTACACTCTCTCCAATATCTACTTATACGCCAAGCTACATCGTTTAGAAGGTTCCTAAAATAGAGATAGTTGCCAACTCTTCTCCTGAGATATGTCTAAACAGGTACCAAAATGACAAACAGTGAGCGAAAAATAACCAAAAAGAGGCCAAACATATCTAGTTTCTATCAGTATTTTTGTTACAATAATATATATCATCTGGTATTGCCAAAAAATATATACTCTTTATAATTATTTTTTGTATTATTAATTAGTTTCAAATTGTTACATCTGACCTAAAAATGTACTCCACTTAATATCTTTCGATTTTCTAATAAAATTATGACTAGAAAAAACTTTTCAAGAAATTAAATTAAATTTCCTCAAAATCAGATTATAAAGAAATTTCCAATAAAATGAATGTACAAAACCCTAAATAATTAAGAAGAAAAAAAGGGAAATAGATGATCAAATTGGGACTGAAAATGATAAAAAAGGAAACAAAATGACCATAAGTAAGCAAACAGGGACCAAAATAATTAAAGAGGGAACCATAATGACCAAAAATAATAAACAAGGACCAAAATAGAGGCCAAAATTAGTAAACAGGGGTTAAGAATGAACAAAATGGTGAAATAATATTTTATAGTATTTAGAAAAAATATATAATTTTCTTAATTAGAATATAAAATATAAGAACTAAAATGTCAAGTTGATCAAAATGAACAAATTGATCAAAAAAGTAATGAAACTCACAAAACAATTAGCAAACAGGAGCCCAAAACCACTAAAAAGGGCCAACAATTATAAAAGGTCATCTGGTATTGCAAAGATTATATAATTTTTATAAATATCATACAGGGTGACTGATTTTTGATCCGATTTGAATAAATAAAACATCAAATTAAATGATTTTTAAAAGATTTTAATATGAACTGTACTGATATTTTTTCTTGCATCCAGTTTTTGACAAAAGACGATCAACTTTTTTTTTCAATAGCACTGTATATATATTTTGTACTGATCCGCAAGGAGATTTTTTTCTGAATCTAAATTTGTAAACGATTTTATCCATTCATCAAATACCCATAGTAAACAATATACAGAGCCTATTCCAAATGTCAAAAGTGACAGTGTCAGTCATTGGTACAATACTGGAATGATTTTTAATAATTTCATAATAAAAATGTTGCAAGATTTCAAAAACTGAAAAACGATTTCTGTAGAAGCACAAAATTCTAGTACAGTGTATATTGTTTACAATGGATACTTGACTTTTTATTTATTTTTTTAATCCTCAATTTCTCGACTTAAGTTTGATGTATGGATAAATTTGTCTACATTTTTATATTCAGAAAAAAAATCTCCTTGCGAATCAATAAAAATATATATACAGTGCAATTAAAAAAAAATGTTGATCGTATTTTGTCAAAAACTGGGTGCGAGAAAAAATAACAGTTCAGATTCTATTAAAGTCTTTTAAAAATGGTTTAATTTAATGTTTTATTTATTAAATCGGATAAAAAATAAGTGAGATACAGCACCAAAGGTTTTTCGTCAGTCACCCTTTATAATTTTGGATTCAAAACTTTTCCACAAATAACTAATCTTAAAAAACTATTTGAGGATTCATTTTACATATTTTCGAATTTCATAATAAACTGTAATTGAGACACAATAATTTTGTTTTACCACTATATTTTGAAAAGTTACATTGATTATAATTTCCACTATAAATATAAATAAAAAATATAGTGGTAAAACAAAGTTATTGTGTCTCAACAAGTCATTCAAGATGTACCACGAAGTAAACGCCTCTACCATCAAATATTTTATAATAAAATTATTGACTACAAAAGACTTTCCAAGAATATAAACATAATTTCTTTAGATTAAATTTTTAATTTCTGTATGTATACTTTTTTTTAATTTGACGCCACTTTATATACTATATATATTTTTACTTATATTTGTAGAAATAAAGATGGAATTAATTTTGGACGATTTAGCTAAAATAAACTAGCGAAAAACAATTTATTATTATTAAGTCATCATAAATTCAATTCTTGTTTATAATTTCTCTTAACATAATTACTCATAAACTATTTAATGTAAATTATTTGTTATAAAAGATTTTTCAAGAAATAAAATTTTCAACAAAACAAAGACAAATTAATCATAATGAAACAGACTAAAATTATGAAAGAGGTGACCAAAATTACAATAACAATCCAAAAAAGGACAAAATAACCAAAAATGATTGAAAAAGAGACCAAAATTATCAAAAATTAGTAAACCGAGGCCGAAAATAACCAAAATGAGGCACTAAAAATGCTTCCAATAATTACTTCCATAAGATATATCAAAACTGCAACAAGATGTTGTCCTGACATGAGATTTTTTGACCAAAAATGACAAAAACATCATCATCCAGTATTGCCAAAGAAAATATAATCTTTTATAAATATTATTTTGGCTTATTATTTTTTTTTTATAAAATTATTGACTATAAAAGGCTTTCCAAAAAAATAAACTTAATTTGCTTAAATTGATTTTTCTAATATACATATTGATTTAGAAAGTATTTCCCGGAATAAAAATTTATAGAATCAAATTTAATACAGAATAAAAAATTAAATCAAAATAATCAAATTGGATAATAACTAAATAGAAGATCAATATGTTCAGAAATAATATTGGATTGATGAGGCTTTTACTTGGTGAAATTCCATTATATAGGTGATAAATAAAACACTTGGGTTTTGAGAATTAACACAATTTAATGTCGATTCACTGCGACAATTGAGTAAAAATATCATTTTATCATCTGCCTGATGAAGCCACTGTGTGGCGAAACAATTGTCGCAGTGCATCGACATTAAATTGTGTTAATTCTCAAAACCCAGGTGTTTTATTTATCACCTATATTCAAAAATAATGATTAAGGACTGAAATGGCCAATAAAGAGATCAAAATGACCAAAAATCAAAAAATGTGCCAAGAGTGACTAAAATGGACACGAAATATTATCTATATTGACAAATAACATAGAATTTTCATAATTAGAATAGAGAACTTATAATTTTGATGCTAAAAAATTAATAAAACTGTTAAAAAGGACTGTAATTATCAAAACATTGCTTAAAAATTAAATAAAACACTTTTAACTTTGTTTACCACAACTATTGTAGTAAAACCAAGATAAAAGTGTTTTATTTAATTTTAATCAAAAATGTACTACCAAGTAAACGCCAACAACATTCAAGAATTAAAACAATGCTTTTTTCTGGAACCAGAGTGGCCAAATGCGGAGAAAAAGGGAAAAAATGTTTACTGGTTCTGCTAAGGAATATAGAATTTACTTAATTAGATTATAGATGATATAGTTATCATAATAGAGAGGATAAAATAACAAACATGATTAAAGATGAGCAAAAATAAGCCAAAGGTAATAAAAAAGAAGTTAAATATATCATTTAGAATTTTCAAAAATGTATACCCTTTAAGATTATTAAATTGGATTATTAATTTCAAATTTCAAAATTTTAAAATTAGTCCAATGTTACATCGAACTTAAAAAAATAAGTATTTCACTCGATATTTTCTATTTTTTTTTAAATAAAATGTTAACTAGAAATTACTTTGACCAATAAAGCACTAATGAACTCTCTTCACAATTTTATTTGAATTAGCAAATGTACATACATGTTGTCCCCTGAAATTTTGAATACGGGCATTTAAATGCGTTACTTGTTACTTAGTTACCACGCTCGTGACGTATTTTAATGGACTGACCAACGAGAAATAATCAGTAATTTCTAATTTGTAATAAAATTGGGAATTAAAATGAAACATATTTACACAATTCTGCGGTAACGAATAACAAATAACTTCAATGTTCATCTTACTCAATTTTCGAAAACATCTCTTTATTGAGCCAAACAATACCCCAGACGATCATAAAATTCCTGTTAACATTTTGAAGCTATGTAAGTCAAATTGACATGCATATTGCAGCAACAACCATGGCAACCAATAATAATAATCGAGATACAATACAAACACATTACATTACTCATATTCAAAATTTCAGGGGACAACGTGTATATTTAATTAAATGCTCACTTAACCAGTGGTGAAACACTTTTGTAATGTGTTTTTAATTTCTAATCAAGATAGGAAATCTACATTTCGGACATAAAATTGTGAAGAAAGGTTATAAGTGCTTTATTTGTCAAAGTCATTTGATTTTCAGGTCAATCAACCAATTTACTAATCACTTATCAAAAATATAAATTAATTTAATTAACATAATTTTTCTATTAAACATATTTATTATAGAAGATGTTACTGCAGCTAGAATTGTGGGCCACCTATGAAAGAGCCTTCTCATGTATTCACTACTTTGCCTCTTGTAGAATTCAGCCACTTCACCTTCAATACCTAAGAGGCACAAGAATCTGTATCCGCTTAGGCTAACGACGGACATTCTACTCATGAGCAATAATACCAGATATGCCTCTTATATTGGAGCGAAAATATACTTTCAAAAAGACATCTAATCCAGACTTTCAGTGAGAGCATTCCAAGTAAAATCATTATTTTTTAAAATATTTTTAAATTAATCAATACGATATATAAATTCATAATTAGGAAAATTATTCTACTTTATTTTAAATTAAATGATTATTTATCAATGTATTAAACAGTTATAAGTTAATTTACCAATATAATACAACCATAACCTATGTGTTGCTTCTGAGGAACACTGTCAATTTCTTGCATATGTTTCTATCATTATATCAGTATTCTTAAAGGTTCTCTTAATCAATTGATCCGATGATACTTTGCAGGTCGAGGAACTGTCGGATTTCAATAAACTACTTTTTTGCTAAATTTAAGCCAGCATTCTTCCAGTAATTACTTTCGTACAGTTTATATTTTCCACCATATCAAAACTAAAGAAACTAACCTATTTCTGAAATGAAACGTTTTAAATTGCAACAAAATCTTGTCCTGTTATAGGGTTTTACTAGGACTGCGCCACATGTTACACGACTCTTATTACAAAATTCAGATCATTTCTAGTTAATTGGTGACACACATCTTAATATATATAGACTTGTAGTTACGGTATAAGTTAAAGCCAAAGAATTACACGACCAGTGAATTATTAAAGGCCGAAATGATATTCTAATGGGTTTTCCAATAAGAGGTTTCATTTTGATATTTAAAAAAACGAGTATATTTTAAGAGAAATAAATGCATATTTATTTCATTAAAAAGAGAAAGGTATGCCATTAACGATGGAAAACAATATCAGCCAAATGGCCGCCACGACTATGGTTGCGGCTGTATGTCCTCGATAACTTCACGAATTCCGTCTTTAAGGTTTTGAATCAATTGTGGAGCATTGGCATAGACTTTATTTTTCACATGGCCCCAAAGAAAAAAGTCTAAAAGTGTTAATTCATAAGATCTCGTGAGCCAATTGTGATCAGCTCTTTGCGATATAACACGGCCAGGAAACTTTTCTTGCAAAATTGCGATTGTTTCGTTGCTTGTGTGTACTTGTTAAAAATAAACGTCGTCCATATTAATATCTTCCAATTCCGGCCAAAAAAAATCATTAGTCATAGCTCGATAGCGCAATCCATTCACCGTAACAGTTGAATCAGCCTTATTTTCGAATAAGTAAGGTCCAAAAACCGCACCAAACAGTGACACGTTGAGGATGGAGAGGCATTTCAATAAGCATTCTAGCCCGAATGGGGACAATTCTGCTTATTCACGTAGCCTCCGAGATGAAAATGGGCCTCATCACTGAAGATGATTTTTCGATGAAAATCAGCAAAGATACGACGTTGCTAGTGAGCGGCTGGCTTGAGTTCTTGTATTAAATGAACTTTAAAAGCCTTTAAACCTAAGTCTTTATGCAAAATACGGTGTAATGTCGTTTATGGAATGTCTAACTTCAAATATCAACGAAGAAACGGCAAACCTGGGCTTTCGTTAACACTATTGGTTACAGCAGCAATATTCTTAATTGTTCTTGAGCGACGAAACGGTTTCAATTCTTCACATCAGTAAGTTGTCTTAACACCTCAATTTTTTTAACCAGCTTGTCATTGTTTCTGTAGTGAATTTTAACAATTTCAATGCGTTGTTGAAGCGTGTATCGTTGCATTTTTACTTGTCAAATGTCAAAAGATGACAGATGCAAAAGTGACAGCTATATTAATAGCATTGAACTACTATAAACAAATTAAAGGAGCACTAAAGTATTTCTTTTCTCACCAATTTATTTATGAAGGATTTAGGAATTATCGCACACTTAGAGTATAAGAGGCTCAATAATCTAATCCTATGGCTACGTTATGTTAATGCCACCTTTGTCATTTGGCCCTATCGTAAAGACAAGCTCAATAATTTCCTCGAGTACTTCATCCTAAAATAAAATTTCCAATGAAATTACGAAAGAACATCCTATTACCAATCATCGACATACTAATCAATAAAAACTCTGACGAAACTCTTGGAGACAGAGTATATAGAAATGAACTCATACAAATAGATACTTAAATTCTGTTTTGTGGAAAAAAACTCTTGCATCCTCCATCTAACAGACAAATTGAACCTGAATATCGACCTCGCCAACTTTGAAACATCTCTTTTCCAATACAGTTTCCTTCCAGGTACAGTAACATACTTCCTCAAATAAAAATCTAACATTAAAAACACCGATACGTCCCAAAAATTTTAAAATTTAAACATTTATTTTGTACATATGAGATTCTAACATACTAAAAAGACATAGCTTTAATACAATTTTTACCACTTTGCGTAAAATCGTACAATGCCTTAATTGCTTATTTTTTCCTTTAGAAGTAATGACTCTATCAAAGTTTATATCGTACAAACAAACAGGCGAATAAATATACAACGAGACGAACACATAAAAGCCTCATCTAAGGCCAAACATTCAAAATCCACAGAAAACAAGAAAACTTTTAAAAACACGCCTTCCATCACAGTATTAGACTCCGAGATGATAATCTGCGAGGCAAACGAAATGAAAAATTTAACACATCAATAATCTCAACAAATGCGAACGCCCAACGACTACCCTCCACTAGAAAATCAACTTTATGCAACAAGCATATTTTATTAAATGCAGCCCATATTTGATTTCCCACATAATCCCTGTTAGTCCGTCCGGCCAAATTACGAAAAGCACACGCATCACCAAAAGTCAATTACCAACACCGCAGGTATAAATAACGCACTCTAGAAAAGCACAATCGCAGTTTTCCAACAACCACATGAAGAAAACCAATACCACTTGGACATATACCATAAAATATTCTATACAAGTTTTCTGCAATTCTAAGCAGGTATACCTGTTCTCAGCGTAACAAACTACCAATTATATAAAGAAAACCGTTTGCTCAATCATTTGGAAAAAGTATTTAACTTAGTTGTATAGCATCCTTAGCAATACGAGCTCTGATATGCTGCCTTAAGTAAACAAATTAGATAATAGGCTAACTATATAATATATTTATGACGTCGTCCTTTCTATCTGTAGTCTAGACTGTTAGTCTAAGTATATCAAAAGTTCAAAAATTTGAACGGAATGTTATACCTTACCTCCTCGTCAAAAATATCCGTCGTTCATTTAGCACTTAGTAGTAAAACAAATTCTTAGCTCTATATATATAATTTTTACATTCCTTGATACGATAAATATAAACATAATTCTTTTCAACAACAAACAACTCTTTCCTAGCCTTCTTCTTCCCTCTTCCTTCTATTTAGTCAGAATCTTTACTCTGGCCCCATCTTCTCTCCTGATACTTTCTGTATCCTTTCCTTCCTCACACAGCACGCATTTCCCGTATCCCTCGCCCATCCATTACTTCTTCCCTCTCTCCTCCGTTTCGCATCTCGCCCTCGCCAAGGTCACTCTTTCCTCTCTTCTGAAGCGGTTATCTTCCAGGAACCTTGGCCTCGTCCCATGTAATCCTCATTGTACGCACTATTTTCCGTACATCCTTGTCTCTCCTGACCACATTCACCCCATGTTCCAGCCACTCATTCACGAAGAAGAAATATTCAGCACAATTTTTGAAGTTATAAGACTGCATTTGTTATCACACTACATTTTAAATATAATAGTTCTGTCGCAAACAGTTATTATTTTGCTGTAATAATTCTAATATTGTAATATTGTTCAGATAGAATATTGATACTGATCTGATTATTAAGATTTTATTGTATTGTATTGTATTTAACCTTTAACTAACATGCATTAGATCAGTCAGACTGACCGCCAAAGACAAATAAGAAATATAATAATAATAAGAAGAGATATATGAAAATCTATGTGTATAATGCTACAAAAAGAATTGGGTTGAGTCTTAAGTAATTTCGGTTCAGTTAACTCATCTACCCTAAATATCAGGGAATACAGTAATTATCATTTAAAAGAAAGTAAGTCAATCCACATGAACTCAGTAAAATTCATTTAAGAACGCGCATAAACGCCAGCGACAAGCTCTTGAAAAACATTGAAAATTATCAATTTTTCAACAATTTCGAAAGCAAATATCCACCATAAGAAGGTTATGCTCTCAATTTGGACAAATTAAATGAAGTTATCAATGAAAATTAGCCAGAATTGGCAAATCGCAAGAGTGTTGTGTTCTATTATGACAACGCGAGATGACATACAAATTTCATAACCTGCCAGAAGTTGTTGGAGCTTGGATGGGATTTGATGGAACATCCACATTACTCACCAGAACTTGGAGCCAAGCGTCACTTGTTTCAGATTTTTGCTGAGAAAGGTTAGAAGTTCTTTGATCATGACATTAGAATGTTTCCTGAAAGATGGCAAAATGTCATCGAAAAAAATGAGAGCATAATCTAAGATGAGGCATAATCTAATATGTGTAGAAATAACAAGCAAAAACCTTTCCAAATTATTACTAACGTATAACATTTATGTATATCTTTATCGATTTATTTAAAAGTAAAATCATTTCTCAACCACCCAAAGGAAAAAAATAGTAATTATTTATTTCTAATGATAGATCTAATTTATCTCCTTTCTTCATTGCTCTGTACGTATAAGAATATAGTGGACAATGCAAAATCCAACTGTATTATTAAAATCTATATTTAGATTAATATTAACAATTATATTAATTTATAGTTCAATTTCAAACAACGAACATAGGCCACTTTCAACTTATTTTTATTTCCTCAGCAAAGATCAAGATAGAGAATGTTTCTATAAAGTTTTATAACTATAGATCTTCATATGAATTAAATTTACATTTGAAGTAACATCAATTATCTAGAATTTACACCAATAAGTAGTTCTTATCCTTAGTATTTAGAAAATCATATATTTTTATATTTCTAAAAAGTAATTACCTTTCATTATAAACCATACAATCCTAAAATTATTCAGGAACTGAGATGGCCAAAAACAAGATTTCAAAATGAAATTAGAGATTAATGCAAAAACATGAACTACACCTCTAATATTAGTATGTATATTAAATTCTAAGTCTAACAAAGATAATCACTTAAAATCATGAGCGTAACGTATGTTATGTATCTACGGGTTTGGCTCGCGCGCGTCAACCTGGGGCGCGGAGCGAAGGAGGGTGCCAGGTGTCGGCAGCTGCACACCGGACACCCGCCATCACCCCACCCTTAATACCCATACAAGGGTGGAACACTTTTTCTCTCTGTGAAATTAATTTAATGAATTTCATGAAGCCGGTACAAAAAAGTAAATAAACCTGATAACAAATACGGGTGGAAAGAGGAGCCAGAGAGACACTCCGGATTTATCGCGCCATTAAATTTTGGTTTTTAATTGTCCGTCCGGAATTAATAGTCATAATCATCGCGGCCGAAAAATGGAATTCACATTAACGAATAATTCTTTGTGCATCGATAGCGATAGTCATCCGGGGAACGAGGGTCCGATTTTTGTTATACGTTTTTTTGTTTTGATGTGATTTGGCATATTTTTGCGCGATGAACAATAGGCTCTTTCGGTAATCGGCGGCATGTCAAAATTTTAAATTGGCATTATGGATAACTCAATCATTTTGGTAGGCTGTAGTATTCGTGTATTCGAATACTCTACCTTTCGGTATAATTGGTGGTTGAGGAGAATGGGAATTGATTATGGTTTTTTTTATGTTTTAATTAAATAAGGTCTGATTTGGATCACATCGTTTAATTTATTAGTTACGTGTTGGTGCTGTACTCGGTTAATATAATTATTGGTAATGGTCAGTTCGTGACTAAATATAATATCTTGATTTTGATCAATTAAATAGGGAAGTAAATTACTATCGTTGACTCCGATTAAAAAATTCAAAAAGTTTCGGTAAATAAGAAATCCCTCTAATTAATTTTTTTTAAATTAATATTTCCAAATGTTTTCCGACGTTATTTTCTGAACCCTTTTATTTATTTTGCCTTTTGACGTTTTTGGCAGATGACAGATGAGAGATGAGAGGTGACAAAAGATAAACGACAGATTTTGAATAACAGTTGATAAATGTGATGTGATGAATGATAGGTGACAGATTATAAATGACAGATGACATTGTCCAATAATGAAAATAAGAATACAGTGTTTAATGGTTTCTCTAATTTTTATTTTATATTATTGTTTTATTTATTTATTTGTCGGTGTTTTAATTAGCCTGTTTTAATTACTTCTGAATTGTTTTTTGCGACGTTTAGATGTTCTCTGATATTATTATTATTTTTTTAATTTTTTTTTATTTTTAAATGACACCAACTCTAAAAATATTAATGGTTTACTCTAATGCATTTCAAAGGTTTTTTGTTGTTTTCAATTGTTTATTTTGAGTACCTTTTGCGTTTCTTTTTTCTTATTGGCGTTATTAATAGAAGACAGATGACATACGATAGATGACAGATTATAAATAACAGATAGCAAATGACAAATAATAGATTGTATAGTATAAATAACACACAACATATTTTTTTAAATATTGTTAATGGTTTTCGATTATTCATTTATTGCACCTTTTCGCTTTTTTTAATCTTTTTAGCATTTTAGCAGATGGCAGATAACAGATGAGAGATTATAGATGTTGTTTGATAGTTATTTTATTATTTTGGATTAGAATATTAATGGTTTTCTCTAATGATTTTCAATTGTTTCCAATAGTTTATTTTGTGTACTTGTTTCGTTTGTTTTGTTTTTTGGCGTTGTTAACAAAAGACAGATGACAGATGCCTAATGATATACGATAGATGACAGATTATAAATAACAGATAACAAATGACATATAATATATGACATAGTGTAAATAGCACATGACAAATGACAGATAACCGATGACAGATGACAGATGACAGGCATTTTAAACTTTGTTTCATCAAATTTTCAATTGATTTATTAATTAATTTATTTATCAGTGTTTAATAGACAAGTTTTAATTAAAATTCAATTATTTTTCTGTTTTATTTCTTTGTAAATGTCACTTAAATCTCTTTTTAAAATATTGTTAAACGTTTTCAATTGTTTATTTTATGTAACTCTTCGAGTTTTAAAGAATTTCAGGATTTTTAGAAGATAACAGATAACAGATAACAGATTAGATCTTGTTTCATAGTTATTTTATTATTTTGGTCTAGAATGGTATTTTGTGTACCATTCCGTTTTTTTATATTTTTAGCGTTTTTGGCAGATGCCAAATAACAAAATGATAAATGACATATTATAACGAACAGATGACAGAACAAATGACAGATGTTAGATGACAGTTAAAACATAACAAATAACAGATGATAGACGGCAACTAACACATAACAAATGAGAGATGACAGATGAAAAATTGGAGATAACAGATGATAGGTGGCAGATGACAGATGATTGATGAGATATGACAGATGACACATAACAAATGACAGATGACAGATTAAAAATGACAGGTCACAGATGACAGTTAAGAGATGAGAGATGACAAATGACAGATGACAGATGGCAGATCACAGATCACAGATGACAGATGACAGATAACTTATAACCGATGACAGATGATAGATGACAAATGACAGATGGCATATGACATATTATAGATGTTTTTTCATAGTTATATTATTATTTGGGTCTAGAATATTAATGGTTTTCTGTAATGTTGTTCAAAAGTTTTCTGATGATTTCATTTGTTTATTATGTGTACTTTTTTCGTTTCTTTTGTATTTTTAGCGTTCTTAACAGAAGAGGGATGTCAGATGGCATGCGATAGATGGCAGATTATAAATAACAGATGACTATATGACAGATTATATCTAACAGATGATAAAAGAGAGATGACAAATGACAAATGACAAATGACAGATGACAGATGACAGACAACTTATAACAGATGACAGATTACAAATGGCATATGACATATTATAAAATGATAAATGGCATATTATAAAGAACAGATGATAGAACAAATGACAGATGCTAGATGACAGTTAAAACATAACAAATAACCGATGATAGATGGCAATTAACACATAACAAATGACAGATGACAGATGAAAAATTGGAGATAGCAGATGATAGGTGGCAGATGACAAATGATAGATGAGATATGACAGATGACAGATTAGAAATGACAAGTCACAGATGACAGTTGAGAGATGACAAATGACAGATGACAGATGATAGATGACAGATCACAGATCACAGATGACAGATGAAAGATGACAGATAACTTATAACAGATGATAGATGACAGATGACAGATGGCATATGACATATTATAGATGTTTTTTCATAGTTATATTATTATTTGGGTCTAGAATATAAATGGTTTTCTGTAATGTTGTTCAGAAGTTTTCTGATGATTTCAGTTGTTTATTTTGTGTACTGACAAATGACAGATGGTCGATGATGAGGTAACATTTTGAAATATTTATTTTATATTCTCAGTTGATTTATTTATTTCTATATCGGTGTTTAATACACGAGTTTTGATTAAATAGCATTTGTTCTTTTTGCGATTTCAAACGTTTTCTGCCATTTTCAGTTGTTTTAATTTTTCTTGTAAATGAAACTTAAATCTATTTTGTCACTATTTAAAAGTAATTGTTAATAGTTTTTAATTGTTTATTTTGTGTACCTTTTCGTTTCTTTTCTCAACGTTTTTCGCAGATGACAGATGGCATATTATAAAGAAAAGATGACAGATAACAAATAACAGATGACAGTTAACATATAACAAATAATAGATGACAGATGAAAAGTGAGAGATAACAGATGGCAGATGACAAATTACTGATGAGAGATGACAGATACAGATGGCAGATGACATATAAAAATGACAGATGACAGATGAAAAATTAGAGATAACAAATGACAAGTGCCAGATGACATATCAGAGATGAGATGTGACAGATGACTGATAATAGATGACACATGACTAATAACAGATGACAGATGACAGATAGCAGATTATAGATGTTTTTTTATGGTTAGAGAGCACAAATGAATAAAATCGAGATTTTAGGATATTTTTCCTTAATTTAATTGATGAGGCTTCTATTTGTTAGAATTCAAGTAAAATGTACTATAATTTTCAGAAAACTATTATTGCTTACACTCGGAATTATAAATTTGTGGAAAACAATTAAACATTTGTGAAATTATAATTTTAAATTTTTTGATTGATTGTTTACAATAACCAAAAATAAAACTTAAAAATTCCCACAATTTAATTTTTCAAATTCTTACGGCTTTGTGGGGAAGGAAATAAAAAAACACCTATCCTACATATAGATTTTTAATTCCAATCAATGACAGTGTTTTATTTTCTTAACCATTATAAGTCTGTTAGTGTTGATGCGAAACCAGAAAATATAAGAAGAGATTTGATTTTTTTAAATATATTAAAAACAATTTTTAAGGAAATAAGTAGAAGAAATCATATAAAAACATATAAATGTAATTTAACACTGAAAATTGTCTTTAATATTTTGAAAAAAACTTATTAAAATTTTTGAAAAAAAAATCAATTGATCACTGTCAATAAAAAATTATAAAGAGATATTTGGTAATTTTTAAAATATCAACAATAACCTAAAATAAAATTAATGATCAAAAATGTTACAAAGCATTTGCAAATTCCCAAATAACAACTGCCAAAAATATCACGGTTTAGTAAAACAAAAACATTTTAAAGTTTCTAAAAAGGAAATAAAAGATGAGCAATAAATTTCAAACTCAACGAATCAGAAGAAGAAATTAGAATATGATAAATAATTATTTTGGATTCAGTGGTTTCTGCTAAAATTGAGGATAGTAACAATATTGTAGAAACGCCTAAAGGAATCGTAGATATTTTTGGATTTTACTCTTCAACTGTGACAGAAGATAGAATTGACAAACACTTTAGCAGTTCATCAACAACTTTTTAAAGTAGTCAATCGAAACTTATAAAACCAGTTACTCCAAATGAAATATTAAAAATGATAAATTCACTAAAAATGCACGAAGCACAGAATGTAATAATATTCCCAATAGTGTAATTAAAAGTGCAGCTCAAGAAATATGTAAATCTTCAACAGAGTTAACTATTCTCGCACTTACAATCAGAGTATAACTAAGTACACTAAAAATTTCCAAAGTAGTACCGATTTACAAAAAAGGATACGTTTTAAAAAATTATAACTACCCGTTTCAGTATTAAATATAGGTATATTCAAAAATCTTTGAACATGTTATAGTGAGCAGGTTGTGGTACTTCTTGGGAAAAAATAACTTAGTGTCAACACAGATCAACTAGACTCCTGCCTGTTCGTTCTCTCGTTGTTTCATTAGATAAAGTTAAAATGATTATGAAATATAAATTAAATGCAATCGTTTCTTTAGGAATATGTAGGACCTGATAATTTCATTTCTAACTGATAGAAAAATATATGTTCAAGAGAATCAGGAACATGCGATATGAAGAAAGGCGTCGTGCAGGGATCGGCACTTAGACCTTTGTTGTTAATCTTATTTGTAAATGGCATTGTACTTTATATTAAAGAGGGATTTGTAATAATTATGCGAAAGATACCACTATTGTAGTATCTTCTAAAATATAAAACAAGTAATCTGAAAAATAAAAACAAATATTGTTACTGTTAATTACCGACGACTAATATATTTAGTATTATTTAAAAGCACGCATTTACTAATTTATTTCACGTGAATTTCATACTGGTGATAGTTACACAAATATTTTTTTAACTAAAGTTTTTTACCTGCATCGAGCATTTTACTCCTTACGTTATAACGGTACGAATCCAGTGTTGGTTTAAATAAATCCAACGAATATTTTTTTTGCTAGTGCCTTTTGAAATAAAGAATACTATCATTATAAATGCGCGACACAATGAAGGCCTAATGCACAATAGAGTAATGCGCGCCGGAATGACAAAGCGCCCCCCTGAACCACCCCTAATACCTAATACCTAATCCAACAAGTATAACTTGAAACACATGCGACCCATTATGCACTTTATAACCGGCACGCTTCCAAAATTTAATGCAGAAGTTCTCAAAAAGTTAAATTGCAACCACATACTATAAATCAAATTACTCAAAATTTATATTACTTTTTTTTCAATTTTGTAATCTAACAAAAAAATTAAAATAAACAATTAGTATTTTTGCAACTTGTTTAAATTCCAGACTTAAGCTATTAGTTTTTAAACAATCAAAATTATAAAAATTTATTAATATTAAGTTTATAAAATGTTTTTAATTAAGGAAAAATATATACATGGTAAAATTTAAGATATAATTTGAAGTAGATAAAATAATGAAGCAGAGTGTGAGGTAAATATTAAATAGGCTATTATTTTTATTAAAATTCTCTACATTAAATTGACTTAATATTATTTAAAGTAATATACTATTATAATTTACCACACACACCGCCTTATTATTTTCTGATAAAGTTCCTATTCAAGAAGACTCCTATTTAGGAAAACAAATCGGAAGGAATTTCCACGGTTAAAATCGTTTCAAGCCGATATCAACACCGACAAAGTCAGCAATCAACTAATAGTCCATTATCAGTAAATTGATCGAAACACCAAATACCGATATCCTATTAAGCCAACCAATTCTTACCATTTCTTTCGGTTTACCCGATTGATAAAAATTCTTCTAATTTAGATTATGTTGGCTGATAACAGCCACACACCGGGGTGAGCTTGAAAAAAAAAATCATAAGTACGTTACATTTTCAGGTGAGCCGGTCAAGTTATTTTGCGTTGAATGCATTATTTTCGAATTAAGGATGCAATGAGAGGGTGAGCTGTTAGTGCGGGCATTATATGTGGTGGCACGTGCACACGTGCGCGTTTCGCACCCCCTGCAACTTTTGAATAATTATAGTTCTCGGTGCTCAGGGGGTGGAACTCATTTGTATGATTCTGTGCGTGCGTGCATTAACAACCCCTAACCGGAAAAAAATAATCAAAAGGGGTGCATTGATTCGAACCTGATTCCCTGGTACCACTAACGACATGTGCGAGCGTAGTTGTGTGCGTGCATATGTGTACGCAGATATGTTGTAGGTGACGTGTCGGTATTCCAAATTCAACCAGTGGTTATCAAAATGGCATTACTTCGTCACCATTTTTATTAGTTCACTTTAATTTTTTTTTAAATTTAGGTCTTTACTTCAGCTTTAATCTAAATATGTTACGATCTTTATATTGTTTTGATAATTCTTAATGTTTTTAAGCAAATTAATTTTTTTATTATTGTTTGGTAATTATTTCCTGAACGTGATGCATTATTTGTGCTCATACGGTTACGATAATACTCAAGTAACCAAAATTTTATGGTTGCATTATATGAGGAAGATGTGTCATAACATTTATCACAGGATATTTTTGCTTTAATAGTACTTTCTTCCATCCGGAACATGAAATTTACGTTTTGTTTTAGTAAAAATAAATTTAGAGGTAGCGTCACAGAAATTTTGACAGAATATAACCTAAGGTTGGTACTCTATAGGAAGTATGAAGATTTTTAGTGTATGACGCTATCTATACTATATACTTTTGGTATACTGGTATGCCTCAGAAATCCCAGACCATCCACATATTATAAAACATTCTGTATCTGATGCAAAAAATATGTTTTTGAAATCGTATACTGTGTCAGTATTTTATTAAGTGATACGAAGTTTGAACAATTAACAGCCTCATCAATCCAGTATTCATACTTATTAATAAAACTAAACGAGTTTGCTTCAATATATTCAACGATATAATTAATTTGGTGCATACTACTATGAACATCGAAGAATTTCGTTTTTTTTTGCTGACGCATGGAGCATTTAATCTATCTTTTATTGATGCTACTCTTTCGTTATTTAGAAATTAATTTTTGCCTTTATTCAAGGAATAATTGACTTAAAAGATGAAATAAAAGCCATTAATGCCAAGATTACCCAGCTTGAAAATGCTTCCGTAGCTTCTATTACTATTTTGCATATCTGAGAAAGCTAGCTTCATTAGTGAAGTTGAGGTGCGTTAACTGCGTTCGTGCAATATCATTGTTTTCAATTTTCCGGAATTGATGGGATCGCCAC
This sequence comes from Ontholestes murinus, assembly GCA_963969525.1. Lineage (NCBI taxonomy): Eukaryota > Metazoa > Arthropoda > Insecta > Coleoptera > Staphylinidae > Ontholestes > Ontholestes murinus. The sequence continues at coordinate 54,246,672 of OZ018395.1, forward strand.
AAGTTAGATCTGAGCGTAATAAAACTACCTTACAAAATCTAATTGACTTGCAAGTTAAATTTGAACCACTCAAAATATTTCGTTAAAGAAAGCATGGAACAAGAACATCCCCAATTAAAATTATACTTTCTATTCTCAAGAATCACAAGACGTAAATAAAGTAACACAAGCAATAGATACTGGTAATGACAAATTTTACATGACAAGACTGAATTTCAACGCGACCATTTAAAACAACTTTTTAGTAAGAGAAGAACTAATAAGTCGAAGAAACCAGAAATCCAGTAATTGTAAACCCTTCTGATCAACAGAAGTAAATGAAGAATTTAATTGAATTGAAATGTTAGATAACACGAGATAAGCTACAATTATATAGAATAGGTCGAATACTAGTGGAAAAATATGTCTTCAAAATCAGTAAATCGAGCATTACCATGAAATGCTCGATTTACTGATTTATTGTAGCGGATTTGAATATCACACTTACTTCTTTAGATAAACGGGATAAAACAGGATTGTTTATATTTCTTCGATCGATTTCTTATGCCAATTGTATTTATTAGATTATAAATATAAGTACATTAATATTTTCGTAAGCAAGAGGAGTAAATATTGTTTTTACCTTTCCGCATTCAGTTCCACCCAATTTCCCTTCCAGGATTAATCAAATTGATGTCGCTTAATGTACACGTGGACGACACGCGCATCCTCAATGCGCTTTATTAAAAATTCAGATATCTGTAATTAAGTCCGTCTCTCTCTACTGTTTTACATAATTTTTAATTCGATATCTTCGAAAGGCGCACGTCTCAATACGCCGACAACGACGATCTTATTCTAAAAATAGGCAGTAATTATCGTCCAGATATTCGAGATCGGTGCAAGTAATAAGAATTTGAAATGCTAATGGCCCTTGTTGGTTTTCCGATTCGATTACCCAACGGATCGATCGGCACTAATTAGAAAACCGGTCGGTTGAAGTGAGCAATTTTGCAACTTCATAGTTTTCTTTTATTAGCTATGGATCATAGCCTACTGTAGTTCTTAAAAGCGTTGGCGCAGTTATTAAATCGATTGATGCTTGATATTGTTATAGGGTCTTCCCTGTAAGTTTTTCATAGACTATAGCTACATATGTGTGAAATTTATAAAAGTAATCCTTAATTTTTACAAATAATTAATCTTCTATTCAAATTTTTCATTTTGTCATCCCTTAAGTTGTAATTGTCGTAGCGTAAAAAGGTGGTACAATATATCAAGTGTTTCTTTTAATTCTTCTTATGTATTAACATAAATGTACAAATTTGGTTCCAAAAGTGTAGCGCAACAAGTATCAATTAATCTTAATGCAAGTTTGTACGTAACGACCTCTTACTATTAAGAAAATATTTCAGCATTAACATTGACAGCTCTAACATAGTTTTGAGGATTCAATATTTAAATTAAACTAGCAAAAGGTTCGAATTTCAAATATAATAAGTCGGGTAAAACTATAGTCACTTAATAAAGTCAGTGTTATACAAACAAAGCTAAAAAGTTTTTTATTTGTTTGTGTAGTAATGATATACATACATTTACAAGAAATATAATGATAGATAATGATTTTTCTGAGATTGTTTCACAAACAATTTTACTGCAGAAAAAAGCAACACGTTATATTTTCTTAAGATTCCAACCGTGTTTAACCGTGTTACTACAAGAATAAAAATTAATTAAATGTTAAATCTTTTGCGTTTTATGGGAAGATTAAGATTCAGAAAGTACATCCAGTTCAAATCGTATAAACATATAGTAAATTTATTTAAAATCTATTTATACTTATAACATAAAATTACGTGTCTAAAAAGAATAAAATAAAACCATTCTTGATTATGCTGTACTGAATCTTCATCTCTAAATAGATCCTAATGAGTAGTAACGATTATGATTAAACCAACATATTTCAGGCTGACACTAATATGCGTTAATAATGGAATAAAAACTAGATCAACACGAAAATTAGGTTTTTCCCGCAGCTCGGCGTCACTAATACGTGTAAATAATGGACTAAATATTCAAATTTTCGGCGCCTAAAACGCTCTTTAAATAAACACCACCGCTTTCAGGCCGTGATCGGTGTAATAAGGAATGAATGGAGATGTTTAATCTAGATGGAGGACATAAAGAGAGCGATATATTCCGGTAATCCAGAATTTTAATTTTGCCTTCGTTTGTAGTTAATTATTTCGGGGATGGAGGGAGATGTGATTATACTGAGTGGACTTGGACCGTTAGAGGTGAACAGCGGGAGCTTTCTTTTAATAAGGCTTTCATAATCTTATCATTACACACACAAAAAAAACTTTAATTAAAATTTCATTCGTCCAGAATTTTAATATATTGTACGTTAATAATAAAATAGAAATCGAAATAGAAATATCAAAAAGTTCTAATGAGAATTAAGTGGATCGCTGGTAGTACTTTAAATATGGTATAATATTTCATTTGAAACGTATTTAATAATATTTAAAAAATTATTTAATCTAGCTATTTAAATCTTTAAAATACATAATTTGATTAAAAAAATAGTTACAACTATTACCTCATGATAATTAATAAACACTTAACTAAAGTTACTTTAAAATAGTGTGTTTAGTTACTTAAAATTATACTCAATGGAATCAGAAATTTTGGATTGATGAGGCTGTTAGTTGTCTAAACTCCATTATGCATACAAAATTAATAAAACACGGATCATTTAAAACAGATACTTCTCTTAAAAGAATATTCCATGCAGTACTATTCCAAATAATGAAGAAAACAAGTTCCGCAGACTAGTAATTACGTTTAATTGCTTAAGCTGACTGAGGAACTATTGATTAATCAGTTAATTAGGGTAAATCACGATCACGAAAAAAAGCTTCCTAATTGATATTCATTGCTATATTTTTATTTTAACTCGCCTTTTTAAAATCTACCTACTTCAACACATTCAAGACAGACAGGTCAATACTACACAAGAATACGTACTCCTAACGTACTTGGGGCATCCTTTATAAATTTAATATGTTAGTTACGCTAACTCGATGATAGATTTAAACTGGCCGTCTAACTCAGCTGCAATAAGGGTTAGACGGCCAGGTTAAATCTTATGTATTGTTCGACTTGTTTGCAGAAAGTCATAAAACCATTACACGTTTTTTTCTTTAGAGTATATAGGAACGAATAAAAGATATTTAAACTAATTCAAATGTATATTTTAACAAAATATTATACATATAGAGCATAAAAAGCTAGCAAATAATTTAAAAAAATTATTTTATCATCTGCCTGATGAAGCCACTGTGTGGCGAAACAATTGTCGCAGTGCATCGACATTAAATTGTGTAAATTCTCAAAACCCAAGTGTTTTATTTATCACCTATATAATGGAATTTCACCAAGTAAAAGCCTCATCAATCCAATATTTAAAAAAATGTAATATTATAAACTTAAATAATCAGAAATGACCTCGAAGAAGAAATTTAGAACACTACGAAGAAAAACCCACTTATCTCTGATGTCATGTACAGCAACGTAACGTATAGTACATTTACTTTTACTTGTTTACTTCATCGTTTTATGAATGTCACTTTATTTATTTATTTATTTAATTATTAACGGAGGCCATTTCATGCAATAACAAACATATTCAAAATAAAATTGAAGTAGTTACAATAATTTAATTGACAAATTTAATCAAGTTTATTAAAAATTTAGCCGCGTATGCAAATACGAAATTAGACAGGACCGTACTATATATTTTGCACTTATTTTGTATACTCCTTAATAACTCCTTTATTTCTCTACTGTCTACCATCCGTGGTCTATTACATCCCCCGTTTGTCTTTTGATAAAGCCGCCTTTACAAGCCCATTGGCATGAAGTATGTACTTTGTCCATCCCAGACTAAAAACTAAATTACTGAAATAGTCATATTGGAATAAATAACAAACAACAATGCCAAAAACCAGAAACAACAAAAACACCAAATCCTTACAAAACCATTCTACCAGTGAAAGTAAAGAGGATAAAACAAACAGGGAAATTCTCAAAACGATTAAAGAACTACAAAAGACTGTAGAATTCATGAGTGAAAAATTCGATGAAATTCAAAAAGAAAACAGGGAACTGAAAAAAATACCGAAAGACAGTAAAAAACAAAATGAACAACTAGAAGAGCGAATTGAAATACTTGAAAATACAATAGAAAAACTGATAAGATAAAAAACAACATAATCATAATAGGAGTCGAAAAACAAGAAAAAAATGAAAACTGAAGACGTAGCAGCAAAAATAATAAAAAATCTTAATATAAAAATCGAATCAGACGAGAGGCCAGTAAAGATAATAGTCCTAGCATAATACAACTCAAAACAAAAGAAATAAAAGAAGCCATATTAAGTGCCCGAAAAACTATTGGATCGATAACTACTACAGAATGTACTCTAAGAGGAAGAAGAAACGAGATATTCATCAACTTCACTTACCAATAATCTATTTCATAAAGCCAGGGAATTAAAAAAACTGCACAACTTCAAATTCTTATGGACTAGAGACGGAAGTATATTCATTAGAAAAACAGACACGAGCACTAAAATAAAAATTAAAACACATACTGATCTAGAAAAAAATAAAATAAACCAAGTAAAAAAACAAGACCATATTCCTACATAATATAAGAAGTTTACAAAATAAATACCATGAAGTAGAAACTATTCCAACAACACATAACAATCCAACTATTATTGCTATCACAGAAACATGGCTAACCCCTATAAATGAACAACTGTACAAATTACAAAATTATAACGCGGAATACAATTCCCGAGATTCCAGAGGCGAAGGAATAACAATATTTTTAAAAGAAGACACGAAATACAAAATATTAAACAATATAACAGTGAACAAAATACAAATCATAACAATATCCCTAATAAAAAAAAACAATAATTTCACTAATATACAAACCACCACAAATAAACCTTAATACACTAAGAAATACTCTAAAAAACCATTTACTAAACAGAAAGAAAACTCATATCAGAATAGGAGACATAAGCATAAATATACTAGAAAAAAACAACATAAGAAAGGACTACAAGAATACCCTAAGAGAAAACAACTACAAAATGGTAAATAAAATAACAAAAAAATCATACACTAGACTAAATAAAAATGGAAACAACTCCATATTGGACCACGTAATTACAAATAATATAAACTTAATAGAGAACTATAAAGTAGAGAAATCAAGCATATCTAACCATAACGCAATAATAACAAAAATAAAAGGCCAAAATATAAAACCCGAATACAAATTCTTTGAAATTACTAAAGTAGACCAAACACAAATAACAAAAGACATAAATAACATTGACATAAATAAAATAAACAACTTTGAAGACCTTTCAAAACCGCTTCAAAATATAATAGAATAGAATCAGAAAGTAAAAAGAATTAAAAGAAGCACTGAAAACCCATGGATAAATGAAAATATTATTAAACAAATCAAACAAAGGAACAAATTACAAAAAAAAAACATCTAAAAAACTCAACCAATGAAATAATAAAAGAGGAATACATCAAACAGAAGAAATTAACAACAACAACAATAAAAAAATCAAAACACAATACTACAAAAATATACTCCAAGCGAATATAAATAATCCCAACAAATTTTGGAAACTAATAAACAACCAAATAAATAAACTAAAAAAAGCGAAAAGATTATAAAGGAAATACGCAAAGAAAATGGAACCAATACAACCGATAATACAGAAATAGCTAATGAAATAAATCTGTACTTTACAGAAGTAGGAAAAAAATTAGCAGAAAAACAAATAAACGACAAGAAAATAATACCCAAAATAACGGTAACAAATAAACAGATCGAAAATATAACATTCAGAAAAACAACGTATGAAGAAATAAACGACATAGTGACAAAATTAAAAGATAACAAAGCACCCGGATTCGACAAAATAACCAACACAATAATAAAATAAAATCAAACGAAATTAATACCAATACTTATAGAAATTATAAATAAAGTTTTGGAAGATGGCATATACCCCAACTACATGAAAAAGGCAATAATTATCCCTATATATAAGAAAGGAGATAAAAACATACCAGAAAACTACAGACCGATTTCACTATTATCAACACTAAACAAAATACTCGAAAAAATAATACAAATACAAATCACGGATCATTTAGACAAATACAATATTATATACCACAACTAATATGCTTTTTAACAATATTCAGGGACAACATCAGCAACATATGAACTAATTAACAGCATTAAATCCAAATTAGATCTAAAGAAACAAATTGCAGCAATTTACATCGACATGAAGAAGGCTTTCGACACAATCTATAAACCTAAACAAACCTAGAGAAACTAGAAGCAATAGGGATAAGGGGAAAGGAACTAAAATTAGTAAAAACGTACCTTATGAATATAATACAGTGCGTGAAAGCAAATAACACAGAGAGTCAACTGAATATGGAATACTTCAAGGAGGCAACTTACCGCCTATACTGTACATCATATATACAAATGACCTCATGGAACTGAACTTGAAAGGAAATCCATACATATATGCCGACGACACCTGTATAGTCTATTCCGGACAAAGCTACGATTATATATAAAATAATATAAATAGTGATATGAAGATATTAGAGAATTGGTATTACAATAACTTATTGACAATAAATTAAACAACAAAAACAGAATATATGATATTTAATAGGAATAACGATCAAACTGAAATTAACGTCAAAATAAAAGGAACAAAGATAAACCAGATATCAGAAGTAGAATATTTAGGACGAAGAATAAAAAGCAATCTAAAATGGGACGAACACATAAATCAATTAACTAAAAGGAACGCCAGAACAATAGCAGCAATAAAAAATTCAAAACTACATTCCAACAACAAGAAAACAAATCTAGCACTATTTATATCCCTAAATAATTATCTAATAAATATTTGGGGTAATACATATTTTTATCTATCCATTTGTAATACTTTTATTTATTGTAAGAGAAACAAAGAATTATATACAAATACAAATACAAAAGAACCTAAATAAGTTACAAATACAACAAAACAAAATATTAAAACTATTATATAAATTAGACAAAAAACCAACACAATTAAACTTTATGAAAACAAAAAAATACTCACAACTATTAACAACTGACAGCATAAAACGATACAATGAAATAGACGACTACATAAAAAAACTAAAATATACTCCATTCAAATTAAAATTTAAAAATAAAATTTTAAACAACCAATTAATATAAAATCATGAAACAAACAAAAAGAAAAAACCAAACCATCCCTCAAAACCGTTAACATGAAATGGGACACCACATCCCCAAATCCCGCGGCGAGGAAAGAGGGAACTACAAAAAATACATATTTATTAAATTTGTAAACTATTTTTTTTGTAAATGTATATGTAAATAAAATCTTTAATCTTAAAAAAAATATAACTATTTTGCACTAAGTGCACGACGCAAAGAACTTAAAGATCCAACAAAAATATCAAACCCAGTTTCATTTATGAATTTATTGGCGTGCTTTAGCATACGCATGGTAGCAGACTGTTTCGCATAATCCGTTCTATGGAACGGTATATGAAATATAACAGAATTACGCAAAGGATGAGCGGGAACGTGAAGTCCAAAAAGCTTTAAAAGGTCAGGACAAACAATAGTTCCATCAAACATCTTTTTTACCAGCATAATATCATGACTAACACGCCGAGAACATAAACTTGTCGCATTAATCATATTGAGTAGGTCGCAGTAGTCTCCAACAAGATGAAATTTGTAAGCTGGAAATTTAACAAATTTTCGTTGTACTTGCTCGATTCAGTGCCGCTATAAGGAGACCATACGCAAGAACGTATTTATGTAGATACTTGAGCACTTCATAATAACGAGCTTATTTAGATTTTTTGTACGTTTGGATAGTAAGCTAAAGAATAATAAACATAAACATAACATAAACATAATATCCAATTACTGATATCAGGTCAGCTCTGCCGTTGATGTGTCCTTCCACCCAGCATAGGATCAACTTATTGTCATGAGCCACTTCTTCCAAGACTTCGCAACATTCCAGCGTTAATGCTGAGGTAATTTTACAGCTAGCAATAGTCTAAATTGATGCGCTGCTGTCCGTTATGACGTGTATGTTTTTCCCTTGTTTTTCTTGTCAGATATTACCTTTGCTGCGTATATTATACCCACAAGTTTCATTTTTTTGGTGTGCTCATTTTCTTACCTAATGCAGAACTATTTTTGAGGGACAGGTTTTTGCAATAAATTCTTTCACCTGCACCTGTTTTCGTCAACGACCCTTCAGTGTATATATGGAAGCATGTGTTTGCTTCCTACTCCTAAGTGGGAGGGATGTTATCCATCGGTATCATATTCTCGGGATTTCTTTTCTTGGAATCCTCTAAGATTTTGTGGTGTTCATCACCACCGTTGCTTACAAGGCATCATTTTGTTGCTCGTAGGGTGATAGGCGCATCAGGGCTTCCATAGCCGCTATTGGTGTTGTTCTCACGGCTCCTGTCACGCTCAAGAGAACGCTTCGCTGGACGTGATCTAGAATTCTAACGGCTGTTTCCGTGGATTTTCCTTGCCACCATATTTCTGATGCATATGCCAACATTGGCCGCACAATGGCCGTGTATGTCCATAAAGCTACCTTTTGAGATAGCCCCATGTTTTCCCCAGAGCTCGTCTGCGTTGCTAGAAGGCTATGAATGCGTTCTTGGATCTCTCCCTCAGATAGGCATTTCAGTTTAGTTCGTTATCTAGAATAATGCCTAAATATTTGAATTTTTCTTTCGGGATGAGTTCTTCAAATGCTCTCGCTGTGGTGTAGTCAAATTGTACGGGTTATGGTATAAAAATAACTTTACTTTCTTCCGCATGAGAGGTATAACTGAAGGCAATACAAACCTGGTATTCACCTATGAGGTTATCCAGGATAGTATCCTTGCCCCACTGCATGAGGACCAGATAAATCCCGTCCATCCCTGGGGATTTACATGGTAAACTCATCATTGATTTCCCTGGTAACGGTAGAGTCCGCCTGGTCTCAATGCAATTTGGTTTGGGACTCTGTGGATGTATCCGTGGTCTCCACTCCTGGTTAAAAGTACATACTAAGGTACACACGTATCTATGAGTCCTTTTTTTAATTTTTACAAGGATGTCGCTAAACATGATTTCAGCTTCATTCCTTCCACTCCCATCATCAGGAGAAGTTCTTCTAGTTTCTCCTGTGATGTTGTTAGGAAGGTGCACCGTGCCACGATTATTTCTTTATTTACGAAGCCCAGTCGATTAAGAATTGTTTGCGGTTCTTCGGGCTTACCGGAGATCTAAATTGTGGTTTTCATTAGGGTCGGTAGCAGATCGACGCTGACTGTCACGAGGGTCTTTCTGCACCACCCTTCCATCAAGGCCTTCAGACAATCTAGAGTTGCCTCGTCGTCACAGGTGTGATATTTCCCCCGCCACATGGACATGGACTGTAGAGTGGAATAACCTCTCTACCACTCTAAATGTGTTCATCCAAGCTATTCCAAAAGCCCACTCTGACATTCCCCTTTACCTCTTCTGAAATCTTACTTAGAGGATTGTCGATCAGAGTAACTCTCAGGTGGCTATTTTTCGCCTGCTTGTACGCCGTTGTCAAACCTTCTGATTTGCTTGGAGGTACTTTGGTTGAAGTTTTAGTCGATTTCCATGGGTTCATCTTTGAACTTTTGCTATTCTTTAGGGTGGTCCCGGACGATTCATCGGATATCTTTTGTTTTTGTCTTGCGCAGGTGGAATCTTTTTCGAGTAGCTCATACTGTCGTTCACTGCTTCTTCCGCCAGACGAGCCTTCCTATGCTTACTTATTTCTGCTCCGGTGCGGTTTTTCGTTTTTCGGCTTTGTCATGTGCCACCAGCATGGAGTGAGATGCGCAACAGATGCAACCAGGCAGGCGAAATTGTGACGGGACGACTCAACTGTTGTCTCTAGGAACCTTCATAGAGGTAAGTTAGTCTTTATCGCCCGTCTAGGAGATATCAGTACGCCAGGATTCCTTCATCCCTTAATAAGGGTCGACACGCATGCCATAAACACGTGAGTGATGAAAACGTATCAATGTAAACATTAATTCGAAAACTACCATGTGCCAGTTACAACATTAGGTAGGATTTTTGGTACAATCTTCTCCGGTCTAGATCCGCTGTGTTTAGTCGGAAAACAGGGACACCTCGTGGTTCTTAACCATGGACGGTCGTTCTTGGAATCAAGAATCCTTAAAGCCGCGGACGGAAAGGCAAGGTCCATCCCGCGACAGGAACCCTCCCACCCCCACAACTTCTTAGCCTGCATTATTTTTACTTATATTTAGAGCATGTTTTCCTCCTGGCCTATTTTCTTCATAACTCATCATCAAAACAATATTGTATACGGCTACTGCAAGATAGTACATCACAGTACTAATATTCTGTTAATAATGTCCTGAAACTTAGAAAAACCTTCCACTCCTTGTAATCCAACAGAAGCGCATGAAAAACCAAAGTATTTGACTTATTTTATATGACCTATTGGGAATTTCAGCTGCATTAGATGACTTTCAAACCCCTGCTAACCAGTAGTAACATATATTTATTGACCAATTTTTGTACATATTTACATTGAAATAATGAAGAATGAATGAGGTGTTAATGTATTAATTTGTCAAAAGGCTATCGATCCCCTGTAACCATTTTATACCAAAAACTAGAATGCTAAGTACGTTTACACAATTTTCTGATCTGTTTTACAAGTTGGGCTTGGGTTTATTTATCCTTAATATTATTTTAAATAAATCGTTTTTATGAAATTGTGTCAGAAATTGCTGTTAGACTATCTAACGGTCATGTTTAAATGTTTAGTCGTTCGAGTAATATGCTGAATAGCTAATCCAATCTGTCTATGGTCAGTTGGTGATGAAGTTGCCGATGCTGCAGATAATTGCAAATTTGTAATTTGAACAAAAGTGAAAAATACAAATATAAAATTGATCATCACTGCAGCCACATATTTTCTTTGCAATTTGCAAGCAAACAGTTTCAAAAAGCTCCCCAAGAGTTTTAATATTCTTTGACAAAAAATGATAATTTTCCACCCGACAAACCAAAAAGAAAACTTAAAAGATCGGCCTACATGCTAAGATTTTCAGGAAGGCATGTCTTCTGACCACTCTCATCCCATACATACACTCTACGGTTTGCAGCAAGTTTTAGTAAGTCTTTATTAAAGTATTGTCTGTTAGCATTTTTAATAGGGTATCTAAGGAAGTCTTAACTTTCATAGGATTAGCAATATACTATTAATTACCATTAATGCAATTTATAGCGCTTTCGACAGGCAGAATTCAGGCACTGAGAGTTCTTTGGAAGACCCAAGTTTGATGATCTTGGTCAACCGGTTTTTGGATTTTTCAATGTTGTACTGGTCTCTTCAAACCTCTTCGCTCTTTTTCGAATGAGAGGTATGCTTGGTGTTTCATTTAAGTGTCTAAATTATGAAATATTGCAGAATCTTCAACGTACTGCAGTCACCGAAACACATATTTCTAAAATTCTCGCAGGCACAACTTGCGGTCTACTCTCGAGAAACGTTCCATAGTGACTAAATTTCCAAGACCCAGATTACCGATTGACATACCCCCTGCGCCCCTCGGATTTTTATAATGCGGAGGCTAATTGCTTGAAGCAAAATAAACTAATATTGACTTGCTAAATTGAAAGAGGTTAAAGCTAAACGTATCCACCCTTCTTTTGAAAGATAGTGAAGCCAACTGTAAATACTCCTATACTTAATTGTCTATTTCGCTTCTGTGTGGCCATTTTTTACTCTAAGACAAATAGGGCTGCAATTGTAAAACTGAATTTCACTTCCTATTTTTTTATGACGGTATACAAATTTTTACATGAAATTTTAAATATAAGCTTATTTTGTCGAAAGAAACTTTTGATAAGTATGAGTGCTTCTCAGGTGTTTACTTGGATACGTTTTTGTTTATTTCGAGATTTTTTTAAAACGAAGTATTTTACACAATTTTTGCGGTTTCACTTACTAACAAAAATTGTTAATTCAAAATTGTAGTTGAATTTAAGCCTTAAAGTCCTATATTTTAAATACAGCTCAGTGTTTAGGTAGAATTGAATCCCAATTGTTTTATTTAAGGTCCTGTTTTAGTTGATAGTTGCTGGATATTTATATGAGATTATTTTTCACTTGAATTAATTAAATTTAAACTTAAATAAATCAAACGTAGGTCATTAAGAAACCTTCTCATATTAGATTGCCGAATTGTATTTAAATGTGTTTTGATTCCGATGTAATTACACCTTCCTTTCAAATATAAAATAAATATAAATCAATTAGATTTTCCTTAAGTTTTCTCAACAGCCAACATACATCCTATGTGAAGAACCTAACTAACTCTTACTAACATTACTTACAAAACTGCTAAGGTAAAGCCGTTCAAAATTTTGCCTCTAAGATTTGAAGGTCAGCTCATCAGAAATATAGCAAAAATTATGGTTTGGACACTTGGGTGAAATCATGCTAACAAACTCATAGCTATCTCAAACTACTTAAATAAGGATATTTATTTAGTTTTATGCATAATATCAATACCGATCTCATATATCTAAAAAGCACACGAGTTCTGTAACAGAATTAACTATGTATATAAATGTTAGGTCTAATCTACCCTTCAATCTGTAAAATATGCGAGTTTTCTAAATAAATTGTTAATTATAAAAAGATTTATACGCCATTTATTATGTAAATATTCTCTTTTGCGCAATATATGATTAAAAATTATTTAAATTGCTTATTAATATTTATAAATATTAAACCATTATATCTGCATCGGAAAGGTCTCCCCTGCCTTAAAGTCAACTTTTATCGACATAATAAACGCACTTTCACAAGAATCAACAAACCCCGGGGGATGCCGGCGTTAATTTTGGTAAAGCTTAAAAACCCATCCCGCTTACCAATTATATGAATATTATTTGCACAGCGCACGAACGCAACTATCGCAATAATTGCACGCGCGCGCTCGCGTTTAATGTAATCACCGCAAGAAAAAAATAACGGCGAACGGCTTTAACCTGATTCCTGCGGGTAGACCTCATCCCCGGACGCCGGTTAAAAAAACTGTAATTAGTGGAATTAATCGCAATTAAAGGCGGTTATAACACTTCTCCGCATCTTCTTCTCCTACGGTTTCGGCTTCATCGTCGCCGCAGCTTTAATAAACTGTATCGATGGTATAATTACTGATCGATGCAGGACAGGACGGGACAGGTGCAACTACACACCGAGCTGCACCGAGAACTCGTTTTTGGTTTTGGTAATGCCGAAATTGCTCCCGCTCCAGCGGATCCGCTGTTTTAATTAACAGTCGTACGCGGCACGCGCTAATCACCATTTCTCACGTTTTTTTTTACATTTTGAATACTAGAAAACTGTAAATGAGAGGAGATAATCAATATGATACAAGAAAAACCACAACAAATCCAAACTCCTGATTATATTGCAACATCCTCAATGATTTATGCATTGCTTCACACAAGTATTACAACATACATCTAAACTTATTCTAGCTTAACCTAACGTATGTCTATCCTTCCAAGATTTTGGGATACGGTGGTTGATTAAACACACAGCGATTTTTAAATTGTATGCGATTCTCATAATAATGATTCCCTTTAGTTTATCGATACACCTTCAATTTCCTAAGTTTGCCCGTGCATTCTTTTTCTGATTTTCTGTCTTCTGTCTTCTTACTTATGATATCGAATATGAAACCAATAGTAAATACTCTCCCCTTCTTTTTCTTCCATTATTCTTCTGGTGAACCTATACATCGATAGCTATTCAGTCTACTACAGATTTTTCTGCATGATCGTTTCACTTCTTCTTCATTTTCCTTCTTCCACATACGTGCCACCAGTAGCACCACCATCCCAATTTTCTCTACATGTTCGATTTATTGGCATAGTCATTCGATCGATTCAGTATCTGCTTGTCTAGCATATATAACATTTCAGTTCAGTCTCAAATGGAGAATTATATGCGAGTAGAATTTGATTCCTCATAATAGAAGATGGACCTTTCCATCAGCGTTGCGTTCAATGGCTAAATAACAGAATCCCTTTTATCGAATGTCAATAACCAAGTATTTGCCTCATATATCAGGGCATCTGGTTAAGAAACAACTGGTGACGCTAATGGGGAACCGAACCGAACCTACATTTGCTCAGGATGTTCCATGCATGTTCGAATGCCACGAACCAAGTATTTGGATGTACCATTCCTGACCTTTAGCATTTAAACTGCACTACTCCCCAGAGTAAAACAGCAATGCCAGTCTACTGTTCTAGCTCGAAATTCTTCAATCCTTAGATACAATTTTGAGTCTAGCAGACTTTACACGCCTCAATTAGCATTCAAGCGAGTCGGATCCCAGGTACCACATGGAGGTGAGAAACTGGACAGGGTGAGCTCCTCAACAATGTGCCAAGGTCCCTAACTACAGCACAAGACGGACAGTAGAATCTAGGTCTATACAAGTTATTTTTTTTTAATTCAGCCTGAACATTCAAAATTATCCTTGAATCCAAATAGTAGTATTTACATCTTAAATTTCTGAAGCATAAGCCCATTAGTTTAATTACTCGAACAAGTAGCAGCACCTGTTAGTATTTTTCATCTTTTAAAACTATTTTACTTTTTCAAAAAGTTCTTATTTATATCAGAATAAAAAGCCAATTTAAACGAAATATATTTGCTTCCTACAGACATTTATAAGATTTTATTTAGGTAGCAGTTTTTAATCTATGAATAATAAACAAATTCTTCAAAGGTGTCATTAACTAAACTTTTGAGAATGCTTAATTGTAATGTAATGTAATGTAATGGTTATTCATGTTTATACTTACAATAATAAGTTTAATTAAGTAATTATAATGCATTTTCACACTACAGTACATTCTGTAGCTTTTTGTTCTATATTTCATCTACTTGATAAATTTCAGATTGGATAATGCTAATTGTATTTTGATGAACAAAATAATAATTTTTAGTTGATTATACTATAAATCGTTTCACATTATTAACCCGAAATTTTAAGGGAAATATAGGAAGCTGTAGATCCGCGTATATTACATTGTTTCAACATTCAAACTCAAATCATAATAACAACAATCAAAATAAAATGCATAAGTGCAAATATTTACTTTTTAAATAAAAGAAATGAAAAAATGGAAAAGAAATATGACAAGTAAACAAAGAATTTTTATTTAGTTCGCACTAATTTTACCTATTTGCTGTAATATACTCAAATTACCCAAGAACTTTGGCTTAGAAAGATCGATAATTAAACAGAGATGGTTGCATTTTCATCTAATGAACTTCTGAGGTATATAATTTATTTTATTTTGATTTAAAAAATATTATCGTTTGTTAAATGATTCTATATACTTTTCCCATACACACTGTATCAAAATATTCCATTCTATCGGAATTATTCTCTTTGAAAGTTCTTTTAATATCCAGTAATTTCTTTTTAATTTTTATAGTTCTTTCACCATTTGTTGCATTTAAATTTTATTAAAATTTTCTAAAAATTACTTCGTCAAATTGCTACAAATATATTTATCTATTTAACTAACAACATTATTGATTTTTTTCTTTTAAGAAATTAGTTTTCAAAATTGTTAAAAAATTCAGAAAATGTTCTTCTGGTATCCTTAGATTTTTTTTAATATTCCATCTAGATATCTAGAATTTAAAAGCATTTTATCTTCTAAAATTCAAAATTTTCTACATTTTACTAAACTTTTTGAAAAAGTTTCTCTCTTATTTTCTAGTATTTTAAATTAATATTTGGTTTATTCTAGCGAAATTCAATTCTTATTTTAAGGTATAAACAGGATTAGCATATATTTTATTTAAAATAATTCTTACAATCTATTTTAGAATTTGTATTATTTCATTTTGTTCGATTGATTTCAGAATTTTCCAGATATTTTTTTTGGCTTATTTTATTTAATTCAGTGAATACCCATTTAAAATTATTAAATTTTCTAAACTTTTGTCATTTAGATTTATGGATTTTTCAGCATTTTGTCTTAGACTTTTTCAGCAATTTTTATTCCATTTTCAAGATATTTTTTAACATTTTTGTTAGAAGATTTATCATTTCTTTTTTATCATCTTAACATAATAACAAAAAAACTCCATTTGGATCTTAACCCTAATCTTACAGTATTTAATTAAGTCTAATAAACTCTTTTTGCTGCTTGTATTCAAATTTCGTCCTTCCATTTGTAATGTTTCGCCATATAGAAGCTGACTAATGTAATATTCTTTACCGTTTTTATTAAATTATTCAAACCCCATACCTAATACTAATTCTAATCACAAATTTGTAAAAATTGAAAAAGAGGGTGAAATTACATTACTATATAACAAAGTGATTGATATAAGCTTTAATTTAAGAGATCTTTTGTAGGTTTTTAGTCTCATTAGACATAAGAGTAGTGGTATCTTTATAATGTGTTGCCTACATAGAAGAGAGTAATATAGATCTTGATTTAAATATAATTAAATCTAGGAAGCAGAGTAACAACTCGATAAAATAAAAGTCGGTAAAGCTTTAACTACAAAAATTAAAAATCTTTGAAGTCATCATTGTTCATGAATTTATTCTAAATATCATAAACATTTGCTTCACTAACCAGTATATCTTTCCGAAAGGAAGCTAGGAATATATATTTGTATCCCTGATCCAGTCTTGGTACTTTCATTTCTTAGAAACAATGACTCCATTGCCCTTCTCACTATTCAAGCTAAGTTTTTCGGACTAAAACAGAAATTCTTAGATACACAATTATTTGGGTTCTCATCCAACAAATCAACTACTTTCCCTCTAACTACCTTAGCCTCTAACATCTAAATGAAACACCTCGAAGGTCAATCGTCCATGTGTCCTTCTTAGCCTTTTACTTTGTTTAGCATCGAGGATTGTATTACGAATTACCAACAATAAATATCTACTAGTTTTACTCCCCTTAATTCAAAATTCAACAAGATGACCTTCACCCATTCTATACAATATATATTGCTCAGATAAATTTACTCCGATCCTGATATCTTTATTCTAAACTTATACTCGCTTATTCCCAAGAGGCATATTGAAATGAAATCTATAAAATTGAAGCTTTTCACTTCTTTCTAAAGAATAACTTCACCATCGCTTTAAATTAAAATCTGTCAATCAGAAATTTCCACATCTCACACTTGCAAAAAAGAATTCGTACCTATATGAAAGTACCAATGATAACAAATCCGTTGCGTAGTACCATAAACTATTCTATCGATTTTTTTTGGATAAATTATACATGGTACATCCAGGGCCAGTGCAATATCTTATTTTTACAAGGATTTTCTTTCCTTATTTATTCCTTCTTTATTTTAATTCAATTGTAGAAAAGTAAACTTACACTTGTTCTTGTCCACTGCATGATTAATTGAGTAGTAGATACTCTATCAAAGTATATATAAATATTGCATACTATTCAGTCTTATTATTGACTTATCGCATCGAACAATTTCTAGGTCTATTTTAAAGTTTAATAAGTGTTTTAACTTTACTCTATTAAATTGCACTATCCATAAAAACACTTCTTTATACTTGGCTTGTATTATCAAAGGTTAGTTAAACTTGGAAAATTCATTTTTTTTGTGATCAAGTTGTTTTATTATTGCCTTTTATTCTTAATAATATAATACTTATCTAAGTATTTATTTGCACTATCTCATCCACATTTTTTCAGTAGCAATAATTACAGACATAAATACTCATACACATATTGATCTTGAAATGAAAATTGGTTTACAAGAATTACAAATTTTCTCGAAATACCTTGATAACCACCACTAAGAAATAAATATCTCGATATCACCTCAAGTATTGTTTTAATTATAGAGTGATAAATAAAATTAACTTGACATATTAATATAGCCAAATATCGATCGATTCCGCGAGGTTATAATTTTTACCCAAATTATGCTGCTAATTGGGGTATTAAGTGGCGAATTTATCAAATTCGACATCTTGCAGTTCCTGTGGTTTCGTTCTTTTTTCAGTTCATTAAAGAGGACGTGGGAATTGATTTGAACTCGAAAAACCCGATGACATTTTAGTGCACCCGTAAATTACACAGGAGCGCAGCGTTCGTTAAATTGCTGCTCTGGAAATTTATGGTTGGGCATAAATTATTACCACGAATTCAATGACCTTTCAGAAAATTTGAACTTCAATTTATAGAGCTACACAGCTATTGTTTAGCTAATTTAAGATTGTTTTTATAAAACAATAAATAGAATTATTTTCATTAATTTAATCTTTTTGATTTTTCCTTTGTGTTTAATTAATAACTTCGATGAAATCTAAATTTTATTCAATTGATATACTTTGTTAGCTGAATTTAGATGTCATAATTTTGAAGACAACTGTGGAACAAAAATTAAATGTTTTAATTAACCAGGGCAATTAAAAAATGTTTCATCACGGATTGAGTAAAATTTTTTCATCAAACCTAAATATTTAAAATTATATAAACTATTTCCCAGTTCTCTGTATGTTCTGCTGGTGGAAGGAAATAAAAACAATTACAGGTGATAAGTTGAGGAAGAAGAAAATGATTATTTCATACATATAACTATTGTTCAAATTATTATTATCAAAGGTTGCATAATAACGCAGCATCAAATTTCTATTATGACTTACTTGATAAATTACGCTTTTGTAATATTTCAAACAAAATTTTCTGAAAATGTATTATTGCTCAAAATTTATTTCTGATAATATTAATAAATTATACAAATCAATCCTCAAAATCAAAATACTGCTCTGTATTTATGACCGTATTTACAATTACTAATTCAGGTTCCTTCCAAAATGTTCCACTATCCTCTTGGTTACCATCCTTATCTCAAACAGCCAAACAACACAACTTGGAGGGCATCGATTCCATATGGCATTAAGGTTGGTTGTACAAATGTTCTAGTATTTTATTAAGTGATATGGAGGTTCAAAGGTTCAAGCAACAGCCTCATTAATCCAGATACAGGTAAAATCAATAACTTTTACACCTCTCCTTTTACCCACGAAATCCCCTTTACGTCCGAATGTTTCATTATCGCAACAATATAACCCAACATTGTTTTCATTTCCCAAATAGTCGTATCTCCTTGAAAGGCACATAACTTCTAGTAAGACAAAAATTAGAACCAGAATAAAACTATTTAGAATCTTAACTTATAAAATAGACCGCATATTTATAGAAACAGCCAAAAACCTATCAACTCTTGACTATAAAAATGTTCTTTTCTTAAGCTCCTTCAATCTTATTATCTATATTACTCAAGTTATGGAGCGATCTTCTCTAAAAACTAAATCTAAAAACCTTCCAATTAACTGCTTAAAGAATTTACCACTTTTATTATTATTAAAAAAACGTAGAAATATGAATCAAAATCAGAACTTGAAATAAAAATCCTTTTAATGACAACATTACAAATCCATTATAATCAGAGACGTATTATCGAGACAAAAAGTGACAAATCCTAGGCAATATCTCTCTTTCTTAGTATTCTTAATCTCTCTGATATTTTCTGTTATATTTTATAGTACCAAAATTTTCTTTATCAATCCTAAACTTATCTGCTAAAATGACAATTGTGGAAAAACTAGAATTTGTGTTATCGTCTGTATTTTTATTCTATTGGAAGCAGAATAAAGTTTCCTTTATGTCCACTGGTGTATAAAATTTTCTGCTACGACATTACCCAATAGTAATACTCTCTACTTCAATTAATTTTTTATGCAGCTACAGTATCTAAAGCTCTACAACTCCTTTAGTAGCTTAATCAATCCTCGCCGATTAAACCTCATCGTTTTTTATTATTCCAGTTTCAATAAGTAACATCATTCCAGTTTTCTTTATTCCTACACAATCACGGTCTTACACCATACAGCTGTGATGAGAAGGCATTTTACGTTGATAAGATAGGAGTTTAGGTACCCGCGGACGTACGTCAGTGTGCATTAGTGATGTTAGCCACGAGAGGATTGTCAATTGGTGGAAGTCCGGGAGTTTGAGAGTTCGCCAGGTATTTGAGAAGTGAGGGAACATGCTATCCGTACCAAGGATTAAGTTACCATCTGTACGAAGTCAAGAAACGTACTCAAGAAGTACTATTTGAATGTTGCGCAGACTACGAAGCTATTCATCGATGGAGAATATGAAGACTTGAATGTGCCCAAGTTGGTCAACCTTCATGATCCTACCACCAACCAGCTGGTCAACAAAGTTTCTAAAGCACCAGGGAGAATACGCACGCAGGCGTAGAGAGTGCAAAAGAGGTTTAACAAACGTGGAAGACCACTTCCGTACTGATGAGGGCGCAGTTGATGTTGAAACTTTAAATCGTTAACAGGAGGGATATGCAGAAATTGGCCGTGGGTGATGTCATGAAAAGCTTGCAGGTAATAGACCATGCCTGCTCTGCTGTAAGTCTCTTGCAGGATGCAATGCACAACATCGCCAGAGATATGGATACCGTCTCCTACATAACACCTCTGGGAGTTACCGCCGGTATCAGTCCCTTAAATTTTCTTGTAATGATTCCTCTGTGGATGGCGCCTATTTCTCTTGTAGTAGGCAAAAAGATAAAGATCCGGGCGCAACGATGATGATTGATTAATGATTATCGAACTGATAATGGAGGTCGGGTTTCCACCAAAAGTTGTCAACGTAATTCATGGAATAGACAATGCAGTCAATTTCCTCATTGAAAACAAAGATATTAAAGCCATCAGTTTCATTAATTCGAACAGAGCGGGATAATAAGTACATTTATTTATGAGAAATGTTGCGCTAGTGGAAAACAAGCTAAGTAGAGAATCTTAAGCCTAGTAGAATCCGGCGCCAAACGGGGAGCAAAATATGTACTTAACGGTAGTGGCATTAATGTGGAGAAATAATTTTGTCGGCCCCATCATCCTCTCCTAAGTAAGATTACAAATGCTACAAAGAAGAAATATTCGGCCTATATATGACTATCCTTGAAATTGATATAAGATTATCTAATTAATCACTTCAGAACTTCGACATCTAACGATCGTTTAAGGTTATCCAATGGTCATTCAAAGTTACTTCATTCAAGGTCATAAAACCGTTAACAATCATTCAAAGTCATTCGACGATCCCAAAATATCATCAATCAGTTAATAAAGACTATTAAATGTTTAACTATCATTTAAGATGATCTAACATTCTTATAATGCTTACAATGCATGATTAAATGATTATTTAGGTCAACATTTATGTCATCTGCCATTCATGCAATCTGTCATCTATTATCCAAATTTTCTACCATCTATATCATCTGATATTCATGTCATCTCTCATCAGTATCATCTTTCACCAATATCATCTATGATGAAGTATGTAGGTAACAATATTGATGACAGATGACAAAGATGATAAAGATGCTCTCATTCATGTCGTCTGGAATCTATGTTCATAATTCATGATTAATATTATATCTTATATTATACATATATCCTTTCAACTGTGGTATCTATGATAAATAGATGACTTAGATAAGAGATAGAAAAACGTTACAAATGATATACAGGGTCCATTATGAAAGTAAAGCGCATGATTTTATTATGGTGCGAATAACCATCGCAGCGGGATAAAGCGTCTCGGGAAATGTGGTTCAAGATCATCAACGCCAATCTGTACGGCAACGGCACAGCCTTCTTCACCACTAATAGCTGCCACGCTCGGCAGTTCATCAACGAGGTCAGGTAGGCGTCAACGTGCCTATCTCAGTTCCAATGCCAATGTTCAGCTTTACTGGGTCCAGGGACAGCTTTCTCGGTGACTTTTACTTCTACGGAAAGTAGGGGCTAAACTTCTACACGCAGCCGAAAAGTATTACATCGCTGTGGGACAAGTCCCCACTAAGTCGAGCGTCGCCATGCTCGTGCAAAATTGAAGACAATAAGGAAGTCTACCCGTTGAAAAATCTAGTCTTTGTTGATTACGTATATACGTTATTAATATGAAGATGACGGATGGATTTTATTATTTTAAAATTCAAAAAAGCCCTTCCAGTCTAATAATAAATAGCTCAACATAATGTTTTGGCAAAATCAGTCCTTACTTCTATAAAATTCCTGGATATCACCATAGATCAAAAACTGAATTTTGCAAGGCACACGGCTTCCAACAAAACAAAAATTACAACCAGTACAAAACTATTGAGCCACAAAAACCTACAAAATCATTTGATATCCTCTATTTGACAATAGAAATGTTCTTTTTTCCAATTCTTACAGCTTTACTATTTATGTTAAGAAAGTTATAAAGTGACTTTCTCCAAAAACTTAATGTAAAAGTCTTTCAGTCACATCCTTAATGAATTTACCTCTTTTATTCCTATTAATTTCTACCTAAGTGCAATTTTTTTCTGTACTGCTGATGTAGAAATACGACTCAGAACCCAAAATCGAAAACCCTTTTACTCACAAGATTTGAATACATTACCATCCATCCATCATAATCAGAGACAGACTTTCGAGACAAAATCTCTCTTTCTTGCCATTCTCAAACTCTCTTTTATGGCCTATTATATAAAGCCTAAAGTTTTTTCTTTAATCCTCAGCTTATCTACTAATGACAATTGTGAAAAAAATACATTTTTTTATATCTTCTGTTATTTTTTTATTCTATTGGAAGCAAAATATGAATAAAGATTATTTCGCATTTCTGGGCAACCTCCAATCCGCGGGTCGGAAATTTTAAATTTTTAGCAAACATCTACTGTTTTCTGCAGAGTCGGTGCCCACCGCAAATCTTTAAATAATATTATTAAGCGTAGCAGGTTGCCCTTACCTAGTATAAAGGATAGCAGATTAATTATGTGGAAGTAACTATGAGTCCCTTGAAGCTACGCACGGGGAGCTGAGTTTCTATAGGTCTTGTACTCGAAATATACCAGAACAGCTTCGAACGACTATATGTCAAAACCATACATGTGGATGTTTATGCAAGGAAACATAGTAACCAGTAGTTAGTTAGTTAGTTAGTTGAAATACTTAAAATAGCATACGTAAAATATCATGCCGATATTGTTTTTGACCTAGCTTTTTATTTAAAACATTTTCATCCAATACATGAAAATTATGAACTTCAATAAAACCAGCTATTACTTATAAGAAAATTAAATCTAGGATTACCATATAAAACACATTATTAAAACACGTGCTTATAGCAGCTGAGAAGGAAGATTGATTGATTCTCAAGTTGAACTTCATTATTACCAAAGCCTTCGAGTTTAATTTAAAGGGTGGAATCTTGAAAGTTTATAAGAAAGTAAACGTACTTCTACAAAAATTTAAAACTAATGTATTGTAAATTTTTCATTAAAAATATTGGCTCCAGAATGAATTTAAATAATTATTGTCTTTAATATTTGGAGTCTCAGATCCAATGATCTCAATTAAAGCCATCTATGATGACAGTGGAAAATCTAGTCTAGCCTTAAAAGAAACTCATTGGATAGCTACAATAAGATAGGATCATAGTAGTTGGAAATAATAAATACTGGCTATTATTTTTTGAATTCTAGGAATGCTGCTTAGATTTCTGTTTTATTCTTATTGTGATTAATCATAGAATGTAATAGAATAAAAAAGAAGTAATCACAACTAGAAATATTAATAATAATGAAATTTCTGCCAGAAGTAATCACAAAATGAACTTAAAACATAAAAATATGTTTACGGCATTCTGGATTATTACCCCAAAAATAATTTCATCTTTTTAAGAAGAAAGGTGCAAAGTTTTCTTGGAACGTTGCAAAATACTTTAATAGCGTTAAATGGTTAAGACGATTTACTGAAGAAAATAAAGATTTCAATAAAGGTGGTAGTTCAAAAACTGAAAATTGTAGTCACAACCAAATGAGTTCTGGGTTAAATAACAATGTAAATAATGTGGAAATTTGAGAAGTTATATTACAAATCCGGAATGAAAATGAAAAGAAGGTGGTTAAATGCTTTAGTAAAAACTTGTCTAAATCAGAGTGTAAAGCATATTTATAGGCTTTATAAGTAAACGCAACATAGCTGAAATCATCCTTACTTTACGTCATGGTGTGTTTTTTCATCAGTTTAACGAATGTATACCTAGCATTATAAACTGTCTACAGGAAGCCAACAAAATAATTGATAATATTGGTACTTGCATTAAATATTTTTTCGTCATAATTTGTTCATTCTGGCAACCATTTCTACAGTTATTATAGTTGACATCATAGTCACACAGATCATGAAGATTGCGCTCTTTGGCTTACTGCATCACTTCGAAATAGTTTTAATAAACAAGGTAAATTTGTGACTGATCATCAAATCTTCTTTTGTAAAGGTATCGGTTTTAGATCAAACGGACCATTACTTATTTACACATAACTCTATGCCATATTACTGAATAGAGGTTTTATAATCACGTGATTCTACATTAGTGACCCCGACGTGATTCTACATTGGTGACCCCGAGGGGCCTACGTTGTTGCTGAACACGCTGCTGTAGTATTCAACCCGGCAGGATAAGTGTCGACGATTCGCCGATAGCAGAGGAGCAGGATCATATCGAGGAATATCGAGAGTGTTCAAAACTGTCTGCTGTCTACAATCCTTCATTCCTGTACTCGTCCAGATAACACGAAAGCCACACGGAAGCACGTAAGCCCCGAAACATTCCTCGAAGGTGACGCTACATTTAACCTTTCACATTAGAAAATCCTCACTTTCTCCTTACATTTTCTTCCTTCTTGATTTTCCTTATTCTAATTTCTTTTCCTAATTTCAAACGGTATGGAAGATCAAAGTACCTCTGAGGAAACGATCGGTAATATTAAATGTGTGCTTCCACCATTTTGGCGTGTTGACCCCTTTATTTGGTTTATCCAAATAGAGGCGGAATTTTTAAATTCACGCGTAACCAGTTCTGTCCGGAAATTTTATAAAGTTGTCGCTTCCTTACCTCCAGATATCGCAATGGACGTAAGGGATTTATTAATGGAACCACCCGCCATCGATCCTTATGAAATACTAAAAAATGAGATTATTAAACGGACAATGATTTCTGAAAAGAAACGTTTACAAAAACTCTTATCGAACGAGGTACTCGGAGATCAAATTCCTTCCCAACTCCTACGTAAATTACAGCAACTTTTGGGGAATACCTCAATCGATGAGAACTTACTACGCGAAATTTTCTTGCAACGTCTTCCCGCTGATGTGCAAAAGATCCTAGTTGCATCACGTGGTACGTCATTAGCAGATCTTGCAGAAATGGCAGATCACGTGATGGAAATCTCAGCACCTATGTCCATCAGTGCTACTGGCATTTCCAAACAAGTTTCGAATAACACCAAATTAGACACGAAATTTAGCAATTTCGAAGCAACGGTGCAAAGTTTACAGAATCAAATTTCGGAATTAACTCAAAATTTAACCACCTTAACTACCTCTATTTTGCAACAATCTAAAAACAAATATCCAAGTCGAAACCGTTCTTCTTCCAGGTCTCGTTCTGTACAACGTGATGACCCAAACCACAAATTGTGCTGGTATCACTATAATTTTAAAGACGATGCACGAAAATGCACTAAACCTTGCGATTGGGGAAACGGCTCAGAACGGGTTTGATGTCGACCTACGATTCCGTTCATCCGTCAGGTCGACTATTTTTTATCCGCGATACAAATTCTGGCACTAAATTTCTTATCGACACTGGCGCCCAGGTCAGCATTTTGGCGGTGAATCAACTCTATGCCAATACTCACCCCCCTACAAAATTTACATTGCAAACCGTAAGTGGAAATTTAATTTCAACTTTCGGATTATCTAAACTAACAGTTAACATCGGCTTAGATGTAACATTTCAGTGGCATTTCATACTTGCACGCGTAAACCACTCGATTCTTGGTGCAGATTTTCTCCGGCATTTCAACATAATTGTTGATATTGCCAATAATCGATTAATGAGGAAACCGTCCAGTCTGATGCAACAGCCGATCATAAATTCATTATCCAATCATCATCCAACATATTCCAAATTAATCAATCAATTTCCCGATCTCACCACTTCTTTTGACCTCACTAACCCAATTAAACATCAAGTGCAACATAGCATCGAAACTTCTGGCCCACCTGTTTTCAGCAAACCAAGGCGTTTACCGCCACACAAATTCAAAATTGCCAAACAAGAATTCGATAGCTTATTAAAACTTGGTTTTGTTCGACCCTCATCAAGCCCATGGGCATCACCGCTGCACTTGGTATCGAAATCCGATGGTTCTTGGCGACCGTGCGGAGATTACCGTGCACTTAACAAGATTACAAT
Source organism: Ontholestes murinus (assembly GCA_963969525.1). Classification (NCBI taxonomy): domain Eukaryota; kingdom Metazoa; phylum Arthropoda; class Insecta; order Coleoptera; family Staphylinidae; genus Ontholestes; species Ontholestes murinus. The sequence continues at coordinate 54,273,289 of OZ018395.1, forward strand.
TCCTGACCGATACCCTCTGCCCATATTGCATGATTTTACGTATAGCTGTTTTGGTTGCAAAGTCTTTTCTAAAATCGTTTTGATTAAAGCTTATCATCAAATTCCAATTCACCCTAATGATATACCGAAGACTGCAATCACAACGCCATTTGGCTTGTTTGAGTATACGCGGATGAGTTTTGGTTTGAGAAACGCCGCACAAACTTTTCAACGGTTTATGGACTCGGTTCTTCGCGAGCTACCATTTTGTTTCGTATATTTGGATGACATTTTAGTCTTCAGTAAAGACGAACATGAGCACGTACAACACCTCCGACAAATTTTTCAACGATTAACAACTTTTGGAATCAAAATTAATAACGACAAATGTATTTTCGGCGAAACAAAATTAGATTTCTTAGGTCATAGCATTAACAGTTCAGGCATTAAACCATTACAAATTAAGGTTGATGCAATCATGTCTTTTCCACAACCATCTGACCAGAAATCACTTCAACGTTTCCTTGGCATGGTAAACTTCTACCACAGATTTATAAAATCATGCTCAAGAATACTTGCACCGCTCAACCAACTTGCATCTCAAACTCCACGCAACAAACCCCTGGTATGGTCACAACCTACACTACAAGCATTTACAGCAGTCAAGGCTGCACTAGCCGACTGTGCTATGCTTAGCCTACCAGACCCAAATGCAGAATTAAGCATTATGGTAGACGCATCTGATTCCGCTGCTGGCGCGGTCTTGCAGCAGAAGGAAAAATCTGGCGTTCTTCGACCGCTAGCTTTCTTTTCTAAATCATTTTCAATAACTGAACGCAAATACAGTACATTCGGTCGTGAATTACTGGCCGTTTATTTGGCAATTAAAAAATTCAAATATTATCTCGAAGGTCGTAATTTTATCATTTTTACAGACCATAAACCATTGATTGCTGCCATAAATTCAACTTCAGATCGTTATTCAGGACGTGAGCACAGACATTTAACTTTTATCGCGCAATACACTACTGACGTTAGGTTTGTTCCCGGTAAAGAAAACGACGTCGCGTCGCGGATACGTTATCGCGTGTCGAAATTAATATTTTAGAATTACCGGACCTAGCCAAATTTCAGTCAGAAGACGATGAGCTTAAATTTTTGTTAACAAACGGCACAACTTCACTGAAACTGGAGCAGTTCATTCCGCCTGGCACTAGCACACCCATTTACGTTGACATTGTTTCGAAACGACCTTATGTTCCCGGAGAATTACGACTTAACATTTTGCAGTCACTCCACGGGTTAACTCATCCTGGCGTTCGAGCAATGAAACGTCTTGTAAATTCACGCTATGTATGGCCACGGATGAACCACCACATCACACATTTTGTCAAATCCTGTTTGCAGTGCCAGAAAGTCAAAATTTTCCGTCACACAGTATCCCCGATTGCTAAGTTTCCTGATCCGGACGACCGATTCACTGACATCCACATCGACATTATCGGCCCTTTGCCAGTTTGTCACACATTCAGATATCTTTTAGTCTGCATCGATCGATTCACGCGTTGGCCTGAAGTCCAACCACTTGTCGAAATTACTGCAGACTCTGTTTCTCAAGCTTTTTTAAATTGTTGGATCTCACGCTTCGGTATACCATCTACGGTTCTCACTGACCGTGGACGTCAATTTCAATCTCACGTTTGGAAACATTTTTGCAAAATTTTTGGCATTACACACAAATCCACAACCGCCTATCATCCGCAATGTAACGGTTTGGTAGAGCGGCTCAATAAACAAATTAAAGACTCGATCCGAATGAGTAACGATCCAAAGAACTGGGTGTCACAACTACCTTTAATTTTATTAGGTTTACGCACTATTTTTAAAACTTCACTTTCGGCCACAACAGCCGAATACGTTTATGGTAAAACATTACGTTTACCAGGCGATTTCCTGTTTCCAAGTTCAATTTCCGGTTACCTTCCTTCAGGCTCTAAATTTATTGATGACTTACGAGTCAAAATGCAGATACTACGACCTGCATTAAGCCGCCCAGCCTCTCGCATAAGTTTTGTGCACCCCGATTTAAGTAATTGCACACACGTTTTCATTAGGAAGGATTGTATTAAGCATCCTCTTCAACCCGCGTATGACGGACCGTTTCAAATTTTAAAGCGACAATCAAAATTTTTTACGATTTCTGTTAACGGAAAAATCACAAATGTTACCGTTGACCGATTAAAGCCTAGCTTCAACCAACATTTTCTGTTTCTTCATCTTCAAATTCTTTACATTTTTCTCCGTTCCCTACTATACCTCTTCGATCTATTCTTAAACGTCATGGATCTGTAATCAAAAAAACAACTCCTACTAGAGGGGTTTCCTTCTCTTTTCCCCTTGCCTAGTTTTCTCTTTTACTTCCTTTTTCTAAGGGGGGGGTAGTGTGGCGTACCCTCGAGGAATGTACAGGCGAGAGCGCGGCAAACAAGGAGCTCCAGGCAAACAACGAGCTCCAGGCATCAGGGAGGCGGACAAAAACCATGGAAACAAAAAAATAAATAAGATAGACAGAGCTTTTTGGTTTAATGTAAAAACGTTAGTTTACATTTTCTTTACATTTAAATAAAGAAATAATCTCTATTCCCTGAGTAATAAATAATTTTACTCGTATCGGTAAATTAGTAGAGGTTTGACGTGATTATACAAATCCTACAAGGTAATAGTGTAACGAGATCTAGAAATTGAAGAATGTATGGTGGAATCAAGTCATTTTTGGTGACTAGTCTTAGTTTTATTTAAGGGCTCATGATAGAGATTAGTTAGACAACATCCTGGAAACAGATGCAATTTGCAATTTTCTGCTTCGTCTCAAGGTGTGAAGATATGGGCCTTTAGTAGTCAATCAGAGAACATTAAATGCATATTTGTTCACAAAAATGTATTTAAACCAGTATTACTACCACACAGAAAAACAAATATTTCAGCAATATTATACTTGGGTTCTATTGATATGAAGGTTTTAAATACTGCTAATATAATTCTGCTTTCAGAATCTTCTATTTCGCTAGTCTTATTATAGATCTAACATATTTGGAATATGGTTGGAGAGAAAATTCATAATATGCACAAAAATGATACCAGAAACATAGAATTCTATAACTTGAGCTTGCATAGACTTGATTATCTTAGTTAATCGGCTAGCTGAATATATAAGAAGAGCAGTATTTTATTTAAACTCTCATCATTACTATATAATAACACAATGAAGGTTTTGGAAACTTATATTGTATATTTCTTGCGTGTTAAATTATTTATAATGGCCAGTAAATTTGAAGCTTGCAATCAGGGTTCAGGTAAGTGATTATTTCATAAATTATCTACCTTCTTAGGAAGTTTATACATACATAAGTGTATTCTTAATTTTTTATGCTTTATTAGCTTCATTATACATACATAAGAATTTAAAAACGAAACATTTTAGTCTATGTATTTTTAATAAGACGATAAAATGAGAAGTTATGTAAGTAAATAAAAGCCATCAAATATCAAAAAATTTAAAGACATCATTTAGGATTTTAAATTGAAACATATATGTTGCTTAATATCTAAAAAGTAGTAGTCAAAAAAAATACTTTCATGCATTTATTTCAATAATTAGATTAGGTAAACTATCTCAATCATCAACAAAATATTTTTTATGTACAGAATAAATAATTATAAAAAATTGTCGATGTTAGATTAATACGTGTAATTTTAATTATATGCCACTAAATCTTCAAAAACAAAGCTATAAATCATACAAGGTGTAATTTAATTAAACACACCAATAATTACACGTTCTTTTAATTACACTTGAACGAATTAATGACTAAACCTAACAACATTATGATTAATACATAATAGCAGGTGGTAGTTTTGAGCCTGCGAGTAATGAATAACTGATATCAATTGAACAAAATATGTGAATTAAAAATCTACTTTATATTATAATTAGATCACGAGTGCTTCCGCATATTTTATACACCTGTGTACGGCCCAGAGGTGCGTTTTCTTGGGCGTGTGTGTGTTGAATCGGATCTCAAGCTGGATATTTCTCGAACTCGAAAAACAAATACGGTTTTATCAATTACGTTACGAACCCCTGAAATCGTGATGTGGATGGTTGTTAAAATGGGAATTGGCTCATTTTTCCTGTAAGTTTTTGTCGGACGGTTAATTGATGCCTCCCAAGACGTCGGCGTGTCGTGTAATTTTTCATTCCACCTCCACTTTTGTGAAACGGTTTAATTGAAAAAATTTTCATCGAGACCACACCTTGAAAACGCCCCTGGTTTTTTTGTTAAATTTCTGGTAACCTTTTTACATGGTGAACAAATTAATTTTGGAAAATGTTTTGCTTCTCATTTAGATGTCTGAAGCTACCATGAAAAAAACGTATTTCATATCATATCTTTATTTTATTAACAAAAAATATATGTAATAAAGAATTAAAGTAAATAAAAGAATTTATAAATGAATCCGGAAGTGCAAGAGGATATATGCTCCCTCGGCACATTGGAAAATTTAGGGTTTGAGTGGAAGAACACTTTTTGATTGTGCTTCTTTCGCCCAAAATTTGTAGTATGTTCTTTTTAAAATTGATTTGTTGTATACATATTTCTTTAAGAAAGGAGTCCAAAGACGTATAAATAAATAAATAAATAAATTAGGCATATAAAGTGATTATAGTAAGTATAGTATGATCGCTAATATCAATATTAAAAGAAGATATGAACTGATGAATTGTGATTTCTAGTTACTTGTAAAAGTGTGTTTTAGAAGATTACAAGATATCAAGAAATATACATAAACTAAGGAATAAATAACTTTTTTTGAGGAAATCTATCCTTGTATTAATAGGATCGAACTCTGACAAAGACCAATGCCAAAGAATTTTTCCAGTCAGGAACTTCTGCGCTAGATGAATGACTCTAGAGACTAATCGTTCTGTGAAATGCTCTCCTCGAACAGGAAAAGGGTCATGGTGCTTATTGAAAATTCAGATCTAATCGTGTGTGTGTAGAAGATTTCAAGGCTTTCGTTGTTTTTTATCGACATCGTGAAAAGATTAAATTTTAAAAATTCACATTATATAGTGAATATTACCAGTAACTAGAGCAAGTTTTTTTTAATAACTAAATATATCTTCATTTATCACTTATTTCAAGTTTACGATTCATAAATTCATTCGACCGTTTTACTCCCCACGTCATAAACCTCTTAAAACCCAATCGAAAATTATAACATAACAGTTATCCAATATTAAATATAAGACACCATCAGCATTAATAACTTCCTGACACATTCGGTATAATAAGGTGTCACCAAAGGGACACATTTCATCCTCTGGGTATTTGCGTTAACGAAGCTACGCCATCGATCATCCTTCGATTTTAAGTAAAATAAATTTCCTGCGGTTGTCCGAAAACCCGAAATAAATAATAATAATGAAGAGTTCAATTAAATCATTGAATTAATACGGCATCCGTCTTTTAAATGGATTTAACTGTGTATTTGTCTCGGAATAAATAAAAATTAAATATAATTGGGTCGTGTATATTTATGTCGCTTATAATGAGGTGGTGGAGCCCCTCTGGGGCCCGAAATCGGCTTCATTTTCATAATTCAGGGATTAATAATGATTTCTCTGTTTGATGCCCACGGAATAATTTTTGTTTATCTTCCGGCCATAATTATGAAAATGTTAATACGTGCGGTCTCGGTGCTGTAAAGTGTATCAAAGTTATTAAATTCAGCTTCTCGCACCTCGTTATGGCCGGGACGATTTTTATTTTCATTTTCGCACTTCGTTTCGAGCACTTTTTTCGGCACGGTAATTACTGGGCAAGGGCTCGGGATGTTCTCGTTAAAATTCTGGCATCTGCATAATACGCCACCGTGTGTTTCGATTAGGTTCGTGGTTATGGTAATTGGTAATTAGCACTCGGTGGAGAAAGAAGGATAAAATTTGTACATCAAAGGAGATTTTTTTCCAATTTTTTTCTCATCATAAGTTAATTTATATTTAAAGATGTAAACGAAATCCAGTGTAAAGAAAATTTCATTTCAATTATTTTTTCATAATGTTTCCTCCACACAAATATGTTTAGCTTATCAAAAGTAATTATTATCAAAGTGCAGTAAAATAAACATGCATGTCGTTAAAAATATAGGCGTCACCATTGTGTTTCTGAAATTGCTAATTTAGCTACGAAACGAAGCCAAGGATAATACACTCTAAGTACTAGTTTAATAAGAGTTACTTAATTTGAAGGTGAAGTTCAAAAACTTATGTGAAGATTGTATTAAAGAATTACGTTTGTACAGAGTTTCTGTATTGGAAGAACCATGAAGAAAAATCCCTTATGTTTTCTAATCAAACAAGTTTCCAAAGATTATTCGCCCCCCACCGTAAATCAACAATTACAAAAAAGGTTTTATTGGGACAGTAATCCATGTTAGATGAAATGCACATATGTGCGTAAGTTAAAAGAAATTAGATTTGCAGTCGTTTATCCACTTTAAGGCAATACAAATTACCTACTGAATGTGTAAACTACTATGGATATTTGATTTGATTTGATTTTGAAAATTCTTGCAATCTCACATATACACAGTCTAATGAATGTAAAACAATTAGTTTTGTTTTTATTAACCTGCTTCTGATATAAAAGTTACTCCAATTTCACCAATGTGTTTAGACTATCAACAGCTTGGCAGCGAGAATTTTTAGAAATGCTTAAAATCTTTAGGTAGATATATGTTATAGTATAGTGTACTATTCATACTTATTAAGCAACAATTTAAAAATGATCTTGTAAAGATAATAATACAACACAATTGAAACCTTGTTAATTTGTTATCAATTTCATAACAGATTATCATAGAAAGATGTAATCTGAACTAATATGAATGGTTACGTACATTAGGTGTTGTATCTGCAAGGTCAGCAGCTATAATGATCGATTGCTACCTAAAGAGAGACTGTAGGCAAAGATTGGGCTTTAGGAAAATTTCATCTCTATATTAAAGGATCTCAAGTTACTGTGGCATTAATCCATAAGGCAATAAAATTGTTGACCTCTTGAAAATCACCTTCTTAAATTTGTTATTAAACAAACATTAGTTTCTGTATTTTATCCTAAGTGAAATGTAAGAATTCAGCTTCAAGGTGATGAACTGAATTTAATAAAAACAAAATATGTTATTTCTGCATTTGTGACAAAACTTCTGTACAAACTAAATTTTGACGAGAAGAATTCAGCCAGCAAATATTTATCAGGAGTAGAAAAAGTGTGAAAAAATACTTTTTTACTGTGACTACTTTCATACCCTCCACTTAGATTTTAATCAACGATTTGATATTATTTTGTCAATAAACATTTGGATTTTGGATCCTTTTTCAAGTGCAAGAAAAGCTGATGGTAGTAACTAAATGCTCAAATTTCAATTCATCATTTGTGGATTGAAATTTAACCATATATCTGTCATGCTGACCTAAACAGCTAAAAAGACACTCCTAAATAGGGAATAGAAAATTTTAATAAATATGAGTTCTCAATTAATTGTGAACACCGCCCTCGTTTCCTTCGTCCAAAATTTACGTATGTTTCTTTTTTAATTTATGATTGTATTATATTTATTGTTCAAGAAAGCAAACCGAAGACAAATAAATAAATAAATTCAGTAACGAACAATTCGTGCTGCAAAAGGAGATCCCAGCTTTTCCTAAAACATAGATAGTAATTCAAAAGTTCTTTATTGCAATTCCTTCATCATATATAGTGAAACGTGTATTCGGTGCAGTAACCAATTTATTAACAAAAAATCCCGATTGCAAAAAGTCTTACAAAAATAGAGCAGATGATTACTAAATTGATAGCATATACTAAGTTAATCCTTTTCATTAAGACAGTTTCGAACGTTTTAACTTTTTATATTACCTTTATATTCTGAGTTTAATAAATAATTTCATAATTTCAAACTTCAATGTTTCTAATTTACAGCTTTCTTTACTATATATTACGAAAAAGATGGAAACATCCATATAAATATCTTTCTGTTTGAATACTATTAAAATTTAAAGAAAAGTAATTTCCTTTCTGGCCAAATAAGTATAAGAACCACTGTGTATTATGCTATGGACAAATAATAACGTGTTGAGGTAAGTCAAGAATACGCTACAATAATTAATTATCGGTTGAGGTGGAATAAGAGAATGCTAAATTAATTTAAGAATGCATTTATCCTATTACACAAATAATTAAGAATTAAATGAAGGTTACAGAATAAAACTGAGTTACGTAAAATACGATTAAAACAATCGTTGATTTTATTTTTGATTATAACACTAGCTAATTTGCGATTATTTAAATCACACATATACGTTTTACCATTGTAAATAAATTATTTCAAAAACATATACTCTGGTTTTTTATTTAAAAACAAAAACAAGGAAATGCTTAAATGATCTTGACATGGGTTATCTTGTTTAAACCAAAAAACGTAGAATATAGAGTGCGCTAGGATCGTGTTTTATGTCTTAAGGTATGTCAAGAATACGTTAGGTTAAATAATAACGTATTGAGGTAGGCCAAGATTATTATAGGGAAATTAATAATGTGTTAGGGTAGGTCAAGAGTACCCTACGCCAATAACAACATATTAGGATAGGTTAAGACTACGATAGGGCAATTAATTATTGATTAAGATAGGTCAAAATATTATAGGATAATTATAAATATTTTATATTAGGTTAGAAGTACGCTTAGATAATAAATAATGTGTCAACGTAGGTCAAAACTGCGGTAGAATAAATAATAAGCTTTTGAGGTAGGTCAAAATTACGTCAGGATTATTATTTATAAGTTGAGCTTGATTAAGCATTGGTTTGTGTATTTTATAATGTGTTTAGGTAGTTCCAAAATAATCATGTACCCTAAGAACCAATTAATTAATCATTCTAATAAAAGTTGCACGAATAAAGTAAATTTGCGCATATATAATAATAATAATAGTCATATTTATTGGTGCTATTAACCAAGGTTTTACACAGGTCAAGTGTATAAAAAGGTCAATGGCAATAGATCACAATTATAAATATATATCGATGAAATTTCATTTCATATAAGAATACAAGCGGAATGCGTTTACACATATGAGTTTCTTTGCACGTACGTCATATGGATGGTAGAATTTACTGCTGTTGAATGTATTTAAATTATTTCTGATATAAAGAAGACATTCCTTAATATATATATATTTGGAACTGTCATAAATTTAAGGTTTTTAAAATATTGCTGGCATCTCTATAGCCAATTTGAGCTACAATCCGAAGAGCTCGCCTTTGTATTCTAAATATATAAGACATTATTGCAGAGTGACCCCATCAGATTATTCTATATGATATGTGTGAGTAAATATAAGCCTAATATACATTTATTAGCATATCTGTTGTCACTGCTCTTGATAGATTTCTCAGAATATATACATGTTTAGATAATTTTCATCAAGTTCTAAGCCATGTATTCCACATGTCATTTTTTTGTCAAACACAAAAGGGATTTTAAGTCCGTTTATTTGCTATTTACATATACACGTTGTCCCCTGAAATTTTGAATATGAGTAATGTGTTTGTATTGTATCTCGATTATTATTATTGGTTGCCATGGTTGTTGCTGCGAATGAATGTCAATTTGACTTATATAGCATCAAAATGGGAATTTTATGATCGTTTGGGATATTGCTTGGCTCAACAAGGAGAACATTTCGAACATTTAATAAGATGAACATTGTAGTTATTTGTTATTCGTTACGTCAGAATTGTGATTGTAAAAATAGTAATATTAAAATATCGTGTAAATATGTTTCATTTTGATTCCCTATTTTATTACAAGCGTGGTAGCTAAGCAACAAGTAATGCATTAAATTGCCCGTATTCAAAATTTCAGGGGACAACGTGTATACAAATTCTGTGTGCGGGTGCTGGAAGCTCTGGTGCACTTCGTGGCGTAGTGGATCGGTGGCCATCCTCCTTCTCGATCGTCGAGGGTAGGTTAGAACGCTTTCGATGGCCACAGGACTATGGGGAGCCCTCTGACCGGGCGAACTATGGTGAGCTCGCCGAGACTGTGGATTTCACCTGCTGTATATGTTACCACCTAACGTAATTCCGAGTTTGCCGGTTGAGACGTATGCAGGCCTTTTTAACTAATGCTTGTGGCCCTTCCGTTGGCTTTGTGATTGGAACGCCCTCTGTTAGCATGCGCCTTAATCGTGCGCAATCCGCTAAAAAAATCCGCTATTTTTTCGTCGCCCTCTGTTGGCGTGGCGTCCTACTCGCGAACCCGGGCTCCCACAAATATGTTATCAGGAATGACAAGCTAAAAAAGAACTTAAAAATTAGAGGTGGATTAACATTACATAAATTATCAAGGAATAATACCTATTTTTATTCTCTTCTCAGCAATGCTCAATTTGTAGCTTCTTGAGTTACATATAAATTTATTACTTAGGAATTCTTGTGGTAGGCCAAGAAGTTTAGATAATTTATAATATATTAAGGTAGTTAGATAAAACATTAGAACAATATATTATGTTTTGAATGACTATAGGCAGCTTTAGCTAATTCCTAATCTAAAGCTGCCTACAGTCATTCAAAATTTTCATATTTAAATATTGATTCAACTTAAAGAATAGCATTCAGCAGATATTTTATGTTTAATTTGTAAGACATTAATTGAAACGAGAGTAAAAATTCCATTATATAATGAGATAAATAAAGCGTACAAGTATTTTGAGAACGACGTTATGCGTCCTATAAGAAAGGAGAGAAAATGGCTATTGCTTTGTTCAAAAAAATACTTATTTTTCTGAATGAATGTTAATTAACATTCTCAAAACATTTATTACGCAAGTAAACTTAAAATCAACGTGACTGACTTTTATTGAAAGTAAAATAAACTAATATTATGTGTGATCAGTGGAAGAGATTTACCAAGGAATAAATAAAACACTTTTACTTTTTTATACCGCTAGAAACTTTATTTTACAATATCTAGTTTCGACTACTCGGTAATCATTATTTAACTAAGTTTAATAATGATTTATTCTTAATATCGAAATGCACCACGAAGTGTATGCATTTAAAATTCAAGAATTTACTAAGGAATATTATTTTATGCATATTCAAAAGGTCAAAAATTCTGTTAAAAGTAAACCAAGCGCCTTTTGGGGTTAGATTAATTGTAAACGTAATTCCAATCAAATTCCTTCAGACATTGTAGATGGTGACTCAATTATTTATAGTGAAGAGGGAATAGTTGACTATTTTTCTCAATATTTTGGTATCGTATATCGACCTCCAACTATTACTGTTAACCCTTTCACATTCAATCACGAGTGTGACTCGTGTCTAAAAATTTAGGCAAATTATAATGAACACGAGCGTGACTCGTGGTGCGTCGCATCCAGAACAGTGCACTGGCTTCGCGACTGACGCAAGCAATCGGACAAGACAAAGTAGGCCAACGGATTAAAGTAAATAGTAGTTAGAAATCGAACACTAATATTAACCCTTATAATACTACAAATTTTTAGTGTCAAGCTATACGGATGGGATCACCTGTGATCCCAAAATGTTTATGGGTATATGTTATTTTAAAATTTATTACATTATAGAAAGTTAATATTTGTTGAATTTGGTTCTCGTTTATCACGTGGTAAAACCTTTTTAATATTAAGGGTTGTTTATAGAAAGGCACTTGGTTGGTTTCACATTTTTTACGTTTTATTCCGACTAGTTTCGATTTTTATATCATTATCTAGGAAGGAATTCTTAAATAATGATATAAAAATCGAAACTAGTCGGAATAAATCGTAAAAATTGTGAAACCAACCAAGTGCCTTTCTATAAACAACCCTTAATAATAGAAAGTTAAAAACTATTGAATGCAATGAATTGCTAACAAATTCTATAAACTTATTATAAAGATAATATATTTTTAAAAGTTTTAGCTTTTTTGGATTGGCATATAAAGAAAAAACAAGGATTATGTGATTACTACACATGAAGCGATTGCATTTATGACATGAATTTGAGTATTTTCTGTCTACTTTCCTGGGACACTTCCAACACCTCCCACGTTTGAGTTTTCGAGATTCTCGTGACTGAACCTGGGAAGTAGATGTTTCTACTGGATCTGTTTCTGTAGCTACAAGTTGCTTTCCTAATTGCAATAGGAATTTTTTCCGTTTGTATTCTTTTTTATTTGCCAATCTTTATTTAGGTGACACCAAATAATATAAGCGTTTAAGGCACTAATGTCTATAGTATCATAAAAAAAAATGTTCTTGTTTGTGTTTTTTCGGTGTATGTTCTAACTAGCTTGTCCATTGTATCTACACCTGATTTTGTGTCAACTATCATTTCTGGTTTATTCTTTTCATTTTTATAAATTTCGCCGGTTTCGTGCATAGTTGATAATAATGTAACCGTTTTCCCTTTCTTTGGACAGTAAGATGCCAACATTACTTGGTTTTGGAATTCAAATTTAGTACAGTTACCAGTTCTTGGGGAAGCTCTGGTTTATTTTTTCTAATAATGTACCAATCAATATAAGATCAATTCTAATTCTCTTGCTAGTTCAAGACTAGTAAAAAAATTATCTGTGGACCTTCAACCATTTCTAAGACGAAACGCAATCAAGGTAGCGTTCACGCTGGTCGACTGTTTTTCCACTATAGACTTGACAGTTGTAAACGTATGTTTACTATCACAAGCTTCTCAAATTTTTATACCGTACTTTTCTGCTTGAATGGACATCTACTACGAAAGATAAGCAGCTTTATATTTTCATAAGACATATAGGCATCTTAAGGTGTGGGTAACCACAATTCAAAAAATGTTGGTGGATTGGTGATAGCTAATCTAAATCTCGATTCTTTCATCTAGCTTAAGCGTTATCAAAACGCAGACACTGAGATATTGTTGTAAACCTGTTTCGGCTCATAGTTTGGTTCAAAATTCCACAAATTTATTCAATTTCATCATTATGAGCTTTATAAACTCCTGCCAGTATCAACAACCCAATAAATCCTTATTGTCATCTAGGTTCTCCTTCTTGGTGCATAACATTCCATTGTGGGCGTCTTCCACTTCTTTCCTTTTGTAATTCTAAATACCATTTTTTCAGTTTATTCTTTGACCTATAATCACTTACATGTAAACATTATGGTGTTGACTATCATGCTCTTCGTTTACGTCAGACTCTGTGTCGGAATAATTTCCAGAATCGTAGGCCGACTGCTCTTCAACGAAATTGTCTTCGTCAGTACCACTAATATCATCGCCATCGACAGCGGCGTTTTCCTCAGCTTCATCACTTTCACTTTCTTTAAGCCTTTGTCAAGTAATAAACGCAGTAAAGGAGGGGAAGTACTTTCTAACAAATAAGAGAAATCTGGAAACTACAGAAAAACTGAATGCGAACAAACCAAGGAATCCCGGAAAAACTAGTGACACAATCGTAGAATGCACTGGGATAAATATGTAATTATTTGATGTTTCAGCAGACCCCAGTGGTATTACATGCAAGATTTTAAGTTTCTTGATACCCTAATTACTAAAATAAAATTCTACGTTGGTAAAATGTTAAGAATATTCCCACGCCAAAAGTAGATTTTACATATCTTGTAAGGGGTCTTCAGTGATCCCACGTTATTATAACGGTTAATTTCTTCATTCCTGCTATTTTAAAAATATGTTCTGAATGATCTTCTTTCGTTAAAGGCTAATAACTACCTTGGACTACTAGCAATGTTTTTTTTATAATTGTGCTTTTGGCGTCCTCTATGGTTATTATATAACCTTCTTCCACGGGAATATTTTCCAAATGTGCGAACATTGATTCATAAATCAGGCGAAGTAAATCATTTTGATAATTGTAGACTTATATCTGTTTTATAAGTAATACCTAAGATATATGAAAAGTTATTTACTTCTCACTTAACAGCAGTTTGTCAATCTTCAATCTCCATCTATTAACGCTGCTTTAGATTGGTCAAAAATCGTTTTTGACCAATCTTTTAGTTTATAAATGAAAGATGTTAGGTAGATTCCAGCTATACAGACTTCTCGAAAGCCTTTGATACTATTCCTCATAATATTTTCTTAGGGCCCCTGCTCCTTAATATTTTTATTAATGATAGTGGGCTGTTTTTTAAATGCACAGTGCTTGCTATTTGCGGACGATATGAATTTTTTTAGAAATGTTCCATCAAAAGATGATGCATCATTACTTCATTCTGACTTACTATCATTTAGGCAGTGGTGTAATGAAAATAAGCTGACACCATAAAAATTGCAATGTGCACACCTTCTCTAGACATCAATCCATATTGCTATATGAATACTCTCTTCTGGGCGAACCTTTATCACGAGTCAACTGTAATTAAGATCTTGGCGTTACATTTAATACCGACTTAAACTTTTCAATTCATATTTCTAATATTATGGCCAAATTTTATCAGCTTTTGTATTTTATTAAACATAACGGAACTATTTCACATTGATCTTTCTTTATAATGCTCTTGTTGTGCCAGTGTCTGGTCTACAGATACTAAAGTTGATAAAGGAAAGATAGAGCCGGTTCACAAAAAGTTTGTACGATTTTTGTCACTCAAGTGTAATGTACCTTACAGTTACCAACACGCACTCTCAACTTTCAAAATTACTAGTCTTGAATCAATGCGCTTTAATTGGGAGGTTTCACTTGATTACAAAATCGTTCAAAATAACAAAATGGGCTTACTAGATAATTTCACATTTAATATTCCCTTCCGAAGGTCGAATTATGCCCTTCACTCGGCCACAAAGAGGATTTTAAGCAATGCCAACAATTTTATTGTAGATTCTTTAAGTAGTTTGCGTCGGACACTCAATAATGTAATATTTCTGCTTTATTAGCAATTTTTAATTATTTAATTTGTGTTTAGTGTTTAATCATCGTTTTTACTTATATACTGTAAATGTCTTCCGTTAATACATTTATTATATATATATATATATGTATATATATATATATATATACATCTTTATTGACAAATATGTACATTATTTAAATAATAAATAAATGATGAATGAGGTGTTATTATGTTAATCTGTCAAAAGGCTATCGACCAGAGGTCTTTCTGCCTTGTTTTGTGTAGTCATATGGCATCAGTCTTTAGTCAGTAGATGCATGAAGTGATGAAATCAAATCGAAAATGGTAAATTTATTATTATTATTGATAATTTCTGTTAATAATTTCGTGCGTTTTCTCAAATTAATGTCATTGGGTGCCACAAGTGGCGCCCAACTAGGAAAATGGCTAGAGCCTTCTCAAAAACACGAAAACTTGCTTACCGTCAGCTCTTTATTTCTCCAAAATAAAAATTATAAAATCACTAGGATCAATTTCACTAAAATAAATTCTTCCAAATATGCCTCTTTTCTGAAAATACCATTTTTATTTTCGTTTCAACTACAAGGGAATTTGTGGTTATTCTCTTTTTTAAATGGCTTCATGATAATAACATTTTCGTTCAGCTTGGCTTATATCTAATCGATATCTAGTATAAAAAATATTATAAGTTATTACATCATGAATTTTTATGTATACCATCATTATGTTCAAATGAAATTTTTTAACAAAAATTAATACAAAGCCGTAGTCACTTAAAATGTATGAATTAAATAAAACAAAACCATATAAATGTAATGAAATTATAATAAGTATTAAAGTTATTAATAAATTTAAATAACCATTAATAATTTTTTACCTTTTTTTCTACATAACAAATTCGGACGCATTAACGAAATGATGAGGATAATATGCCAAACGGAAACTTCAAGGAGTAATGAATAAATTAAAGTTCATTAATTTGAATTTATATTGGGCACGCGTAAGCCGAAGATTAGTACTCGGGATCAAACATAATAGCCGAAATCGTTACGACATCCCATCGAATTCTTACATATTAATTTCCAATTTTTCAATTCTCAAGACGGCCGCAGTCTAATGGATACGTGTAACTCTGTTCTTTTTGTTTTTATTTGCCGTAATCGATAAAGTCTAGACGTCCAACTTTGATGTCGGATTAACGTATTTAGATGTTAATTCGTGATAAGGAATTAATTAGAAAGCGATATTGATTGATCTGTGAATTAAACTACTGAATATATTTCTTTTTATTTTGGATATCAATACAACTGAATTTATTGATAGAAAACAAAGTGGTTTGTAATAATTTGATATGATGTGTAGGTCGGAATCAAATTGGAAAATTATAAAGTTATGAGAGTGGATTTGAAATATTAATTTTCAGATATAGAAATTATCAATTAAACACCCTATAAGTTAAGGATATATTGTAATAAATTAATAAAGTGTTTTATTTAAAAAAAATATTTAACTCTAGTATAGTTATTTTGTTATTCTTTGGCATCTTCAGAGTAAAGAATTTACGGTTTATTTTTATTATTTTTTTTGATTTAGTTGATAGTGTTTATTTATCCACTGTTCTTACATAATAAAATCGAAAAATTACAACTGTATCAATAAATTCCTACATAAATTTTAATTGCACACAGAAACAAAATAATTACAAAATATAATTATAATAATTATTGTGTTTCTACGTCCTCTTCTTGGCTATCCTCGTAGGTCTTTCAGCCTCAATAGAATTATTTTTGCTTAGTTCCTTAATATAGTTTGGTTGATTGAGTTACTTGAAGATAATAATAACTTTGATTAAAACACTTAGAACCTTTCTTCAATATTTTATTTTTATCCAGATGCACATTTCGGACACAAAGTGTCCATTATCAATGGTTTGATACTGATAAACACCGACGAATTTGTTAAATTTTAATTTAAAAAAATATATTTTTAATAAATAATTAAAGTTTATTAGTGCATACAATGCATTTCGACCTGCAAGCACTTTAATTCTTGATGGATTAAGTGAAATAATCCTACCAACTTTATAAATTAATTCACGGCCCACAGCCGCCCGATGGCCGGAATGCGTAATTCGACCTGCAGTTAATATTTAGATAACTCTTAAGCTCGTTAAATGTATCAATTAAGTTTAAGCATTGATGATTAATCAAAAGTAAAAGTACCGTTCGGCGATTCGCAGAACTGTCAACTTTATGCCAATTAACCAAATTGCGCCGAATTAAATCCAGACACGTTTCTCGAATAATAATCGTTTCGGGTGAAATTTATTAAAATAAATGAACACACTAATTAGATATGGTGGAAAGTATTTGTAACTTTTTATTAAATTTTTCAATTCTACAAGAAATAATTTATTAAATTTTTAATGTAATAATTAATTCGTTAATAAATTCATTTGTTTTGTTAAGAAAAACATATGTTAATATCAACACATAGCATTAATATACTAATAAACATTTGTGTTTCAAATTCAAAGACAAGATTTGGTTTATCAAGTATCTTATATTCCTTTTGTATATTAAAGTTGTAAATAACTAAGATTTTCAAAATGTGTGTTTATTTTCACTACAATTGTTTCGCAAATTTATTGCTTCTTCAGGTGAATGAAAGTTTACAATAAAATTAGAAAAAACTTAGAACTATATATATACATTAACACTATTGACACTATGGAGGGGTAAATATTTTAAGTAGTGGGGAGTTTGACAGTTCAATTTGTTCGTTTAGCAGGAGGCCCGTTTTTTCGAATCTGTTGATTTCCAGGTTTTCGAGCAGATTTAATTTTCTCCCTTTCTTCTCTGTGTGGAGAATCTGGAAATCCTGGTTGAAGGTGTGATTTTCGGCTAGTAGATGATTTGCATATGTTGAGGTGTTCTTTTTCTTTTCCCATGCACTTTTGTGTTCTGCAATCCTTTCGTCAAAGGCTCGTCCTGTTTGTCCAATATATTTTTTAGGGCAGTCATTGCATGTTAGCATGTACACTCCACAACTATCGAGTTTGTTCATTTTGTCTTTGTTGTTTTTAATAATTTTGCCAAGGCTATTGTTTGTTTTAAATGCTACTTTAATATCTAATTTTTTCATTTCATTACTAATTTTATTAGTTAAATGTCCATTAAAGGTTAAGGAAGTATAGTTATTGTTATTTTTTTGAGAATTATTTGAGGGACTAATTAGGTTTTTTATAATCTGGTTTTCTTTATTTTTAACTAGTTTTTCAATAGTTGATTTTTGGAATCCATTATTTTCGGCTATTGTATAAATAATGTTTAACTCTCTATTAAAATTAGTGCTGTCCATCGGTATTGAAAATAATCTATGAATCATTGATCTGTATGCTGCTAATTTATGTTGTAAGGGGTGAAATGATTTATTGTTTATTGTACAGTCAGTGTGTGTCGGTTTATGGTAAATAGAAAAGCTGTGTTTATTCATCTCGTTTCGGATTGTTAGATCAAGAAAGTTTATTGATTTATCCACTTCTATTTCGACTGTAAATTTTATATTTTTATGGATTTTATTAAGGTCTTTTAAAAATGTATCTAGCAATCGGTCAGTCCCTTTGAATAACACCAGTACGTCATCTACATACCTCCACCAGTAAATGCAATTATGAAATTGGCTTAGTTTGCATATTTTTCCTTCGAGGTGGTCCATGAATATTTCAGCCAATAAAGGGCTTAGGGGGTTTCCCATAGCTAGGCCATTTGGTTGTAAAAATATTGTGTTGTTAAATTGTAAATAGTTTTGTGAAATGCAAATATCTAAAAGTTTTTCAATTTCATTTATTATTACGGGATTAATATGTTTGCCTTTTAATTTATTTGATATAATCTGTTTCACTTCTAAAGGTGGCACGTTCGTAAATAAGTTTGTAACGTCGAATGAAATAAATTTAGCGTTGTGTGGAATTTCCGTGTTTTTAATGTTATTCACTAGTTCAATGCTATTTTTAATTGAATGTTTTGGATTAAAATTCAGGTGTTGTATTAATATGGAGTTAAGTTTTTTGGCAATGAATTCACATGGTGCATTTATGTATGAGACTACGGGTCTTATAGGATTGTTCGGTTTGTGAAGTTTTAATAAACCGTATAATTTGGGTGGCTGAGGATTCATATTTGTTAGAAAATATTTTTCTTTTTCGGAAAGTAAGTAATGAATTTCGTTAAGTGTTGTTCTGATAATTTTTTGAAATTTTTTAGTTGGATTGTTTTTTAGATTCTTGAAATTATTTGTGGACATAAATTCTTGTACTTTATTTATGTAATCATTTTCATTAATTGCTACAATTGTATTGCCCTTGTCGGCTTTTGTAAATATAATTTTATTGGTGCTAGATTTCTTTTTTATATTGATAGCGGTTTTTAATTCTTTATTGTTTGATTTCTTATTTATTTTTGCATTTTTAATCAGTTCTGAAAATTTAAATTTATTATATAGACTATTGTTATATTTCGATAGAGCAAGTTCGGTTTCAATTGATGTTTGTTCTAATTGTTTTGGATGAAATGTTGGTTTTATATTGTATTTAAATCCTTTTTGAAGTAATTGTGTTTCTTCATTATTAAAATCTGTTGAGGTTAAATTTATGAATCTATTAAAGAATTTTTGTTCACATGTTGAATGGTTTGGTGGCTGTGGTTTTGGTTTTTTATTGATTAGTCGTTTTAGTTTATTCAGTTTAATTGATTTCTTTTTACGAGTTATGCTATGAGCTTTTTGTCTTGTTTTTAAATCAAATGAATCAAACTCGATGTTGTGAAGTCTGAGATGCAATTCTGAATGACATACCTTAAGAAATCCTGATAGTGTGTTTCTTCTGGAATATAATTGTGCGATTTCTTCTCGGATCAATGTTTCGTTACCCTTCTTGATGGCTCTTGTGGCGGCGATGCTTTTCATATGAGTTTTAATTTTGATGTGGGTGGGTATAACACTATGTTTTTTACACTGATGTAAAAACCAGATACTTTGTTCACAGTTTTCTAATTTGATGTGTAACTTTAAATATGCCTTAAATAGTTTTCCATCACTGGATTGTTTAAGTTGGTTGATAGATAAGGCGTTGAGATGTTGAAAATCCATATTCATTTGTATATTAAAGTTGTAAATAACTAAGATTTTCAAAATGTGTGTTTATTTTCACTACAATTGTTTCGCAAATTTATTGCTTCTTCAGGTGAATGAAAGTTTACAATAAAATTAGAAAAAACTTAGAACTATATATATACATTATCTTATATTCCATTACTAAATTTATTGTCTCTGTATTTATTTCATACTAATAAATTATTTTTTATTCTAATTTTGTATCATTGTGAATATGGAAATTTTGTAAAGTGATGGACCCGAGCGTGTAACCCTTTAAAAATTTTCAATTTACACAATTCATAAAAATTCCGGACGGACGTGAATTGGCCGTTAGTGAAGATGTGCCGTAACTGATTGCGACTGGTCAGGGGATGTTTTCTCCTCTTATACACTTTTTCGGGTAATTTTATACACCCGTTAAAATTTTCATAATGCCTTCGGACACAGTGGGCGACTTCTATGTGTGTGGCATTTGAGGATCTTAATTAGGGATATCAAAACTTTGTGTAAATGGGGAAAACTACCACGATGAATTAAAAATTGTATATAATTAATATCCTAATAAATAACGTAAGTATTAGGAGCGATTTATCTAGACGATTGTTTTCATAATGCTAACTGTATTTCTGTGTTTATAGTAAAATACCCATGTATTTAATTATAGTAGATATTTTAATCTTACTTTAATTTGAGTTTATCAACAGTATAAATAAGTTGAAAATTACAGTTGATGCTTGAAGCCATTTTATTTATGGTCCTGTTTTACAAAGTTGAATATTGGTTTATATGATATGAAATTAATGTGATCGATGCTTTAGGCCATTATTTTGTGATGCGTTTTTGATTAAAGTAGATTAATAAAATACACTTTGTTATTATGCACAATTCCGGTTTGAAACTTTTGATAATTTTCCTATTAGAAGATTTCAACATTTACAAGGTCTTTTTCATGGTTAAAATTACAAAATTAATTACAATCCTGTATTCGTAAATCAAGACTTAATGTGTGAATTATATGATGAGTGTAATTTGGAAAGAGATTATATCTGAAAGTTATAAACTCAATAAACAATATTGCTCACCTCAATTAATTATCAATAATTCGAATTTTTTATCAATTATTTATATCCCAAAAGTGTTTTTTTGTAATTTATTTCTGTATCGATGTTTAAATTTTCTTTTTACCAGCTGATTTAAACTATTTACATTAACTCATTTTAAACTCAATATTTCCAAGCACTGCAATGTATCGAGGGGACCATTTCTTATTAAATTATGTACTCTTTAGGAATGAAAATGTGGCACTTTTGATTATCGAAAAAAATGTGAATGAACTGCAGAAAACGCTTAGGCTAAAATCGTAAGAAACCACAACATCTCAAACTCTTTCAATTTTCATTTTCAATTATGTAGTGTTCTTTACATAATCTCCTCTTCAATTTACACATCTAACATTAAGCCAGTCTTTATCCCAAATATTTGTTAATTAGATGTTCTTTACCACACCTGATATTAGTTATACAAAATATTTCATAATAAATAAGATATTACTACTTTGTTTGTATAACTTGCATCTAATTTATTTATTTTGGGCAACTTTAATTTGCCATTACCAAAATTTTCGTTTTAAAAACGGTTAAAGAAGGTCTATAGAAATGAAAATAGATCTTGGTCAAAAGAACGATTTTCGTCTGTAAGATGTTGATTTTTCGGAGAGTTTAAAATGGAAGGAGCGCCAATATTTCTGAAACCAAACTCCCGGGCAAAATTCCAACCTTAATTATGTATATTTCTGAATTTGCTATTGCTAGGGATTTAGTTTTGGGATTAAAAATAGTATTGTTGATTTTATAGAGAGGTCTCTTTAAGATATTATTTATTTCCAAGTTAATTTTGCAAAGTATGTTTCAAATTGATATTTATGCTAAATTAGAATTATAACTGTTAGCTTATTCAATATTTTGAATAAAGTTAAAGATAAATAAAGTAATTATTTTCCCTATGTATAATAGATTTGAAGATGGCCAAGTGAAGAGTGATTGAAAATGACGAATCAGTAAACGAGGGTTTTCTAAAAATGTCAGTAAGTTAATTATTAGTTTTTGTAATAGAAAAATCCATATGTTTGATGTTGTTCATTAAAACAAATAAGGAGGTAGGTTATTAAAGAATTCTAAAAATTGTAATTGTTAATTAATATGTTTTGTACGAAGAGGAGAGAACCAATTGGTAGAATTACTTTAATTTAACAAATAAAGCACTAATAACCTTTCTTCACAATTTTATTTGATTAACCAAATGTACATTTCGGACACAAAGTGACCATTATTAATGAATTAGCAAAGTGGTTATTAGTTCTTTATTCATCAAATTCATTTGATCATCACGTAACTCAATCAACCAATTTATTTCTT
Organism: Ontholestes murinus; assembly: GCA_963969525.1. NCBI lineage: Eukaryota > Metazoa > Arthropoda > Insecta > Coleoptera > Staphylinidae > Ontholestes > Ontholestes murinus. Next base: position 54,295,818 of record OZ018395.1, read on the forward strand.
CCCGTAGTTTTAATTTCCAATGAAAGAGAAGTGACATTGACGATAAAAATGTCTTATATTTTCAAGTTTGTGTCTCGGCATGAACTGTCGCTCGATGTGTAAGGGTTTCATCTAGGTTGATTTCTGGTTTTCACCGAAATTATTTCAGAGCAATGATTGAAGTTTCGGGATGCGTGTTGGTCCATTTTTGCATCTGCAAGAGAGTTGTCTAGAGTTTAGAGTCTCTGTTAATTAATCTAGGCATAACTCTTCAATCAATTAAAAATTTCAAAATAATTCAAATCTTAGAAAAAGTGAATAAATGAACTTATAATTAAGGGGAGTTTCAAAGTTTCCACTACTCAAAGGTAATAAAATGTATTAAGCTGTATTTTGTAGTATAAATGTTCTTACTACTTATGGGATTATAACATAATCAACCACTGTGTTAATCCATTGATAATGGTCACTTTGTGTCCGAAATGTACATTTTGTTAATCAAATAAAATTGTGAAGAAAGGTTATTAGTGCTTTATTTGTTAAATTCATTTGATCTTCACGTAACTAAAGCAACCAAAATATGGTAGAATTACTGTTTGTTTATAAATTTTATCATTAAATGAAAAATTGTTATATATAATATAATCAATATATTCAAACTAAAACTAAGTTAACAGCAGCCAATAATGCAATCGCATGTGCCATGAAGATGTTAATAGAAGAAATCCAAAATTTATTTCAGATATCTACAATCTATATCCGACCGAGTTTGATTTATCTAATGATTATGTTCATGAAAAAACAATCTATATCCTTCATAAGAAGTACATTATCCAAAAGAACAAGCTGGCAGCCCTTCAGAACAAAACAAGGACAAACCCATAAATAAATCTGCTTCAACAAAGATAATGTAACTTTCTTAAATTCAGGAATGAATCTATTAGAATCCTCAATTAATATTATGAATCTTATTATAAGTAATTATTAATTATTCATCACATGTAATTGTCAGTAAATTCAAAGAAATATTAATGGCCGACATTGTGAAGTTTTCAAGTAAAAATTGCCAAAATAATTAATGTGTGTGTGAAGAGCAACCAGTGTTGATCTGCTTTTTTGAAATCCAACTTGGTTGTCAGTCAATATTTTGTTTTTCAGTAGATGCGACTGGATTCTGGCTACTAAGCATTTTTCAAAGATTTTTGCTATGTTGCTAATTAAGCTTATTGTTGCGCTACTTTCTTGATGGAACCATATTTTCAAATTGGGTAAAGTAGAACACTTGTTTTGTTCCATAATTTTATTATCAGTTGCCTGACACGATCGAAACACGTGTCAGGCAACTGATAATAAAATTATGGAACAAAACAAGTGTTTTACTTTACCTAAGCTTATTGGTCTGTAAATGTTAATTTCGTTTGTAGGTACAGTTTTGAATTGTGCGGGTACATTTCCGGTTTTAAATATTGTGTTGAGGATGTTGATTAACGGTGGTAATAAATATTCATGGAATAATTTTATGTGTTTCACTTAGATGTTGAATATTTCAGTTGCACAGTTTGTTTTAACGCTATTTATTCTTTTTATTAATTCATTTTTTGTTACTGGGTTTAGAAATAATAAAATTTTTGTATGTTGGCAATTCTCTATTTTTTGTAGAGTTATTCTCCTATCGTGACAAAATATTTATTGCATAGTTCTAGTACTTTATGTTCACTAGTATCAACATTTTTTATCTTTATGTAACAGTTTTATTTGCTCTGTGAGTATTTTTATTTGCTGCTTCTTTAATTATTTAAAATAAACTCATTGACTTATTTTCTACCTGTGTAATTTATGTATTATAGTAGCTATCTTTAGTGTTTTTGATTAAATTGTTGAGCTTATTTCGTATTTTAGTGTTTCCTCTGTAGCATTTGATTTAGAAGCTTCTTTCTTCAGTTGGTCTTTGGTTTTAATTTGGGCTATAATTCTGTCTGTCATCCATGGATTTATATGACTGTCATTATTTTCTTTTTGCATGCGGTGCTTGTATGTTGCAACTCATCCTATGTGTGAATAATTTTTTCTGTGGCTGACTCATCATTACTTGTTATATGCAACCAATGCTGTTTCTTTAGTAATTTTCGAACTTTATGATTATTTGTTTTGGCGTACTAGATGCCATACTTACTTTTGTTATTTATTTCACTTTTTCCTCGTAGCATTATAAACGTCATGTAGTGGTCACTTATTGATGTTTCTACAATCTTGTGTATTCATTATTTGTGTCACAAAGGTCAATTTAAATGTCTCTTGCTAATATTGATATTTTGTTACTCCTTTGATGTTGGATGAGGTATTTTTCTAGGTCATGCAGATAAGATATAATGTTTATCGATAATGATCTGCTTATACATAATAATGAATTTGCTTTTGATATTTTCATAAAGAAACACTTTTTCTAATTCCGCCATTTTCCGATATCCCGATATTTACATTTCATTCAATTCCATGATACAGAGGGTAACAAATGGCATATCTGTTCAAAACTACATAAATTTAATTTAAAATATTGCGAAATCTATTAGTTTTAATCCTAATTTAATTGAAAATATGCTTAAAAACCACTCCCCAATTGACGTACTTATTTATATGCTGGTCATAATAGAATAGCACAACAATCAAATTTTGAACCTCTAACATATTTTGGCAAAGTTAGTTAGAAAAATCTTTCATGAACATCTTCATGAAATATGCACATTGATATAAAGTGGGATTCTTACAGAGTATTTGTTTTACCCACATTATATATAACACGTTCATGCCCTTCTTTTTGCTGATTTTCCTCCACACATTGCATTTTATCAAAGACTTTTGAACATACCGATATAAATTCCTGAACCTATACGTTTTACCGATAAAGCGAATTTTCCAAGAAATGAAATGAAGAATGTTTATAAAAACTGTGTGAGCCGACAAAACTTTTCATGAGATACTTAAACCTCGTTGAATGCTTGGTTTAAAATTGTGATAACAGGCTAATTAAGCCAGTCTATCTTCTAGGAAGACTTACTGGTGACATGAATAGCAACTTTTTAGGAGGATGCACAATTAACAACAACAAATGCAATGTGGTTTATGCATGATGACGCATAAGTACGGAGATCGCTGGATTGGTCAAAGTGGACCTCATGCAGGCCATAAATTACACCCCCTGGATTATTTCGTTTGTGACTATCTAAAGACATTAGATTAAACTACTCCAGTTGAAAATATATACGAGTTTGATAATGATTACCGTGTAATCGAAACTAGTCGCAAAAAGTGAAATAAAAAGTGGTATAAAAAAGTTATAAGTTTTCTTTATTTAAAAAAAAATATTAAATGTGTGTGAACCTGCCTAAAATCATTACCTTTGCGAGTGTTGTAATCGTGGTAATTACTATTCAGGTTATATGTACCCCGATTCTTTTTTGCCCATAGTGAACAATTTAAAATATTTTGACTAGGTAGTGTTAATATTTTTAATTCAACGAATTTACCTTTACAGTTATCCCTATAGCTTAAGGCCGATATAATTCGCACTGCTTTGCGTTGTAGTGAGAAAATTCTCTTAGCTGTTGCTGAGTGACCCCACACCAACTAACCATACGAAAACAATAAGTGACATACTGCAAAATATGCAGTTCTAACAATTTCTGGAGAAAGACATCAGCTCAGCAAATAAATATTTTTAGTAAATTTATTTGCCAAGTCATCGACGTGGACATCCCATCTCAGTTCTTGGTCAATGTGCAATCCAAGAAACTTAACAGAGCTTATAGCTAATTGCTTTTCATGTTCCCTTAATGTAAATAATAATCAAGCTGTTTTTTGATCGTTCATGCTAAGTTGATTTGCTGCAAACCAGGATTTTGACTTTTGTCGCACTAGACGCTCATTCGTGAGCAAATCGTCAAGCGAATGATTCATTAATGAAACTGATGTATCATCGACAAATTGAATTACTGCAGCTTCATTATCACAGAATGCATCTGGAAAATCATTGACGTACATCAAAAACAGAAGAGGACCAAGGTGAGAACCCTGCGGTATCCCGCGAGATACGACTACCTCTTTTGATATTTCCTGTCCATATGTAACTACTTGTCTTCTATTGCTTAAGTAGGAGAGAATCATCTGGCAAGCTGATAGTAACATATTAAAGGCATACAACTTATTTATCAGGATTTGATGTCATATGCAATCAAATGCTTTCGAAAGATCCATACAGTTAACGAGAACAAATAATTTTTGCTCAAGACCGCTTAAAATACCATCAACGAGCAATACCATCAACGAGCTTTACCATGGCGTGCACTGTTGATGTACTTTTACGAAATCCAAATTGATTATTTGAAAGAAGATTATTATGTTCCAGATAATCGGATACTTGCTTCTAAAGAACTAATTCAAGTATCTTAGCTATAACAGGTATCATCAAAACTAGCCGATAGTTGTTAGGATCATCAATATCTCCTTTCTTAAGTATTGGAATACATTTCGATACTTTAAAAGAGTCTGGAAAGCAATTTTCCCTAATGCTCAGATCGATGAGTTTCGTTAACGGGTGAATGATAACATCTGTTACAGATTTAATTACTACTGGTGATAGCCCATATATATCTCTGCTTTTTTGTTTTTTATAGATGACAACATATCTCTAATTTGAATTGATGATACCTGCCTAAATCCCATAATGATCTTAAGGTCTTTCCATGAGTTGCAATGCTAACAAATTGATGTAAACCATAACTTTGCAGTAAATCTTTAAGTGTACTAGAGTTCATATCATTTGATAAAAAATTTACATTAGAATCGCCTCCTAACAATATAAAACATTTTTTATGAGTTAGTGCTTCCAGGAGAGAATTTAGTATGTTAAAAAAATATGAATATTCCCAGATGGGGACCTGTATATAGTTATTAACATTATCAACAAACAATGTTTTTCTTCGGATAGTTCCGCAATCCACTTTTCATCTTGCACTGTCAAATCAGGACTTATCAAATTCATGACCCCTCCATGCTTCGACGATTTTCTGCTGTTAAATGATACTGCGTACTTTCCATTAAGTCTACATAATTCCGACACATCTTTGGATAACCAATGTTCACTTAACATTATGATATCATGAGGATTTCCGAGTTCACAAAGAAATGATTTAAATTCGCTAATCTTATGTCGTGCCCACTGAATATTAATGTGCATACTGCACATTAATTAATTTTTTGTTGATATACTTTCTAACCCGCAAGTGGTTTTTTGCGTATTGACGAAAAAAACGCTCATATCGTATTCCCTCCTCCTATATTGAAGGGTCCTTAATTTTCTCGAGCTCCTTGATAGGAAAAGTTAATTTAAATGAGCTGTAGTCATCTGGATGTTTCGATATTAATTTATCGCATTCAATATTTTCAAAACCTTTTTCTTCAATCAGATATTTTAATAACATTTCCTCAGTTGTATCTTTCTGTATTCTGTATACATGCAAATAACCTTTTCGTTTGATTGGGGCACTTTTTATTGATGTTTTTGATGCCACTCCAACCTTAATAAAGTTATTCTTTTTATTTTTAACCAGTTTCCACTCTTCCGGCGCAACGATTGAATGCTGAGGTAAAATTATTTTGCTCCGCGAGATATCAACCTGTTTTTCTTCGTTGTCGTTTTTATTTGGCTTCTCGTCTGTTTGTTTTGATTTTTTCTTCAATTCTGGAAATTTTATGCTAGTCTTATTTGGTGATTTTGCGTTATTTCCTCCAGGGAACAATATACTGATTAATTTGGCAGAGTTCTGTACATTGGTTTCAAAAGCGGGATTTGCATTTCGAACCTCTATACCGCCCAAATTAGATAATTTACCACTAGAGGTCTCTTTGACATACGATTCTAATAATTTAACATGCTTCAATAAAATTTCATTTTTCTCTTTCATTTCGGATATTAATTGATTTTTCATGTTTATTATCTCTCTAAGGTAAGATACTTCGCTTACAGTTATCTCAGTTGAACAGAAACCTACACTGGGATCCTCGATGTGGTTGCTAACCTCAAAAACTTCATCGTTGCAGGCAATGGATTTTGAGCGACTGCACGCTGTTGTATGCCTTTTGAAGCATCCATTGTGATAAGAACCACTACACATGTTACACTCAATCGACTTTACCACATTATTATTACACACTTTTTGGATTCCTGAATTTTGGAACAATTTTGTTGTTCCGCCATGTTGAACCATTACGTTGATATGATAGAAAGTAATATAATAATTAAGAATATAAATGAGTCTAGAAAAACTGTTGGCTTTCCTAGGAGAGTGTGTCTTGAGGACACCAAAAGAGATTCTATTGATAGCTATGTTACTGAACACATTTCTAGTGTTGATGTTAACAATACTAACCTTGTAAATAGAAATTAAACATAAAAATAATTAAGAACAGTTGATTTGCCTAGACTTAATATTAACATTACAAATATATTTCATTCAATAAACTCTCTATCTGATTCATGTAACCTTGGGGTAGATAGAATAGCAGATTATTATTAAGCTGATTTTTTTTAATGTGTACACAACTATACAATTTTTAACATTTCTTTAAAAACAGAGGAATTTAGAAAGAAAGAAAGTTTACTTTATAAAGTATTTAAATGTGGCAGTAGGAATAATATTCAGAACTCTGAAGGTATTAAAATGGTATTAATGGCTTTAGATATCCTGTAACAAAATCCATTCTAATTTCATTGTCCAAATAATATAAATATTTATACCTCTAAAGCGATTATCCGAAGAATTTAGAAATTTAATGTATAATCATTCTTGGGGGCTTAAGTTACCAGTTGGACTTTACTTATTAACTAGATAACACAATTTCTCAATTTGGTAATTATGTAATTATTATTATTAATATAATCTTCAAAAAACTCATACATATTTCACAATTTGGTACCTATTTCTAACAAATATGTTGATTAGATTTGTATAAAATATTAATCTAAAGTATAGAATAAAAGACTTGTTCCTTTACTTTGCATACACATATTTGAGCAAACCAAATGCATTTGCATTGTTAACATTTAATTTTTATATTATCACAGGGAGCGTAAATATAAAATAATAGGTTAATCTACTCTTATGTTAAATTACAAGTCATTTTTTAAGTTCTTTATTATAGAGCAACATCAATACATCAACCAATTAATTATAATGATTTTTTAACGTTAAAATTTCAAAAATATGAAAAGAAAATTGGTATAAATTATAGATAATTTGGGTTATAAAACTGAAACTTAGGGTACATCTAAATCTATTGCTTGATTAAGTATTATCAATATTCACTATTATAACTTAAGTTAACATAACACACTTCAGACAAGTGTGATTTATGCATTTTTATAATTAAGACACACACATACTCATACATAAATAGAGACATAAATTATTTATATTTGTCTATGATGATATCAAAATTAATATATTCATCAGTGTTCCAAAAAAGAAATACTTTCCCGGATATTATCAAGTTTCTGAATTAGTAACCAACATTAATTATCCGTTACATAACGCCATTTTGATACTGCACTGTTTATGAACTGCGAAAACGCGATATAAATATTTAAGCATAAATCATCGCGCGAATAATTTACGGCCCCGAGTGCAATTTACAATGTTTTTTATTTGCGCGGCGTTTCGAAAATTACGACCCGTTCTGCGCGCGCGCCGCGTTGTTGACCAAAAATTAACCGTTTTTTTTACCCGGAATTTCGAGATCAAGATAACGCGGTGGCCGTTTTTTTGTGTGTGTCCAAAAGCTAAATAGAATAATTTGCGATGGAGATATTTATGCTGATGCTTCTTTAAATACTTGGTGTTAGTTTTGGGTGGTCGCTGTTAGGTACTGTAGTTTATGTGATCCGTTCCAAATTTATTGATTGTTTTATTTTATTCGAATCTAATGATAACTATTTATTTAATTTTACTTTTTTGATCTAAAAAATTAAATTAATTTGGCTACTAATGAAATAAAAGGCAATATTGAGGTAGAAGATAAAGCAAAAACAATGTTCTTATTAAAACAACTAAGAGTTAGCCTTTTGCGTGATTGTAAGCTAACTAATAATTTGAAAAATATTGAAGTATTGTTTCCTTCACCTACCAACAACTAAGGATTTATTTAAATCTATTTTGGGTATCATTAATTCGTGTAGCACAGTTGAGAAGACAAGGAAATACAGTTAGGCGTTTTAAAACTCCTGATATAAATATAGAAATAACACAATTAACTCTTGATTTGTTTCACTGTTTATTTATTTAATGTGATTAGTTTCGACAATTACGTCATTATCAAAGAATGATATCAATACATTAACTAATATTTAGTATTAATAGTAAATCATTTTTTAAACTATTAATTAGTGTATCTACAATCTTTTCAAGGGAAAAATATTAAGATATCTTTTTGGCATCATCTCAAGATGTCTTATTAGCGAAATTTACACCGACCATTGTAGCGATTCCAATCTTTGCGACAATAATCGACTGTTTGAGGGTAGTTTTCGGTATGTCAAAAAGGGCCATCCCACTGACCCATTTTAAATCAAATCACCAATTTCAGGTGACACATTCAGCAGTAGCAGGTGAACCAAGATTTATCTTCCGAAGTCACCATGCAAAATGTTCGCGTACGTACACACAGGCACGACCTATAATTTCCCAAGCCTGGAGCCAAATCGATATTTCACAGCGATTCACCAATATTGCACGATACTGAAATAATACATACACACGCCAATATCGCACATATAGATGATGCGATGGTTTCACGCCGGGAATTCAATTGCCGTGGGGATAATTAAAAATTTCACAGCCACGCGCTTACGATAATCAATTATGGAAATCGTCTTCAGTCCAGTAGCAAATTATTGCTTTTCTATCGAATATTGGCCTTATTAATATTTATTGATCGCCGGGCGAAGATAATAACGATTTTTAATTGCGTCCATTGGCTCGGATGAAGTGCTCAAAGCGAATCTAAAATTGTATGCCCATTATATTCAATCAGTTTTTTTTTTCATGCCTGATTTATTGTAATTACCAGCTAATCTAAGATAAGCACTAATCCGGACGCTGCTCGCGTGCTTTCTCTTCCACGGTAGCTTTTTTAATTATCTTTAAGTTGAAATTTCATCTCGCTGCAATGAATGATTAAGTGATTACGTTTATCATTAGTTATTACAATTATACACAAACATAAGTAATAACTAACACATTAAACAGTAAACCTGTAATTATATTTTTTATTAAAATCAATTAATAATACTATTTTAGAAGATAAATTTATATGAAAATAATAAACTATATAAAAGTTGTTCTCACAGGAAACGATTTTTTTATAAAACGGTTTTTTTCCCATCTTGATTTATTTGCTTAGATATTCCGATCTGCGGTGTACAGGAAAAGCAAAGTCAATAAAAATCATCGTCCCATCGAGTAATCCCATCAACAGCTTAAATATCAAATAACCTTTTCTTTCGTACGCCAGCATCTCCTCCGGATGTTTAACAACCAATAAATTTTACGTAAGCTACTGCCCTTCTGGTCACAGCTGACGTTTACATCCATTTGGGAATTCTACACCCTCACCTGAAATAAAAAAAAGTATCAAACGGTGAAAAACTCGTTTTATATATCTAATGAAAAAACAATAGGTGAGCTATTGTTACTATAACAATATTTTTTTTTAATTTTAAAAATAAAAGACGTAAAATTTTAATTTAACAAAGAAATTGCATTTATAAAATGAAAATTATTAGGAAATACAAACTATACGAACTTTAATATATTTTATTATTAAAATATAACAGCTTTAAGACTTCTTTATATTTCTTCAGCTTTTAGTTTGAGCAAAAACTATTAATGTATTGTGCATGCTGAACTGATTAAAGGTGGGACAGGGGCAACCTACCCCACATATACAAATATTTCTAATTGTCTCCATTTCCAATTGTGTTTAAGTGTTTATTGCAAATAGCAAATAATTTTCTTTCCAGTTTTTAATAACTTATTATTTAATTGTGTCATTTATTTATTTCTATAATCTCTGTGGCTATGTATATTTTCATTAACGGATCGGAAGATTTATTTACTCGATTTAATTGTTCTTGAACATAACTGTGTCTTTTTATAAGAAAAATTAGAATTGCATATAAAATTTGGATTATTATAAAATTATAAATTAAACACAATATTTACTTTGTTTGTATAAGTGTCTGAATTTAAACTAATGGAAACATTATTCAGTAAACATTTCTTCCCACTTTTATTATTAACAAAAAAACTATAACTAAACACTAATGTATGCTATACTGAATATAAAAGATTTAACGAATTTTCCAGTAAACTTTTCAAATTACTATTTTTTTTTTTCATCTATTTTTGCAGTATTTTCTAGAAATTTCTGAGATTATAAAACTTTTTAGTTTTAGCTATTTCTGCAAATTTCTATATTCAATATTTCATAATTTAAAAAAAATCATAATTACTCTCTTTGTCTTATATTAATTTATAATAAACATACCTTTATAGAATTTTCCATTTTGGAATGCTTCGGTAATAGTTTATAGAATTGTACAGTAAACTTTATAAATTGTAACAATTTTTTTTTATAGCTTCAGTAATTTTCAGGAAATTTTCTTGAAGAATTTTCAGATGCTCTAGAAACTACTATTCTTAATTTCTAGAATGTTTTTGGTAGTCTTGGATTATTTTGAAGTAATATTTTGAAGTATTTTCTTCAAATTTCTGATTGCTTCTTTTTATCAAAAAATTATATTTTCTTGCTTGCGAAACTTTAACACTTGCTTCAAAGTTATTTGAAATTTTGAATAACCTCCCTTCCTTATTTTTTTAGTAATTTTTACGTTTTTTATTTTTTCAGAATTTTGTATTGGAATTTCCAAGCAAGACTTTTTATTTTTCTTTTGTTAGAATTTTTTTTGCGGCTTTATAAATTTTCAGCAATATTTTTTTCTTTTATTCCACCAAAGCAACTTAGAAGTAAAAAATTAACTTTTCAGATTACTATTTTATTTCTTCTTTTTGGAGAAATTTTTAAGCTTCTAAACTTTTTAGTTTTAGTAATTTCTCCAAATTTCTAGATAATTCAAAATTTTATAATATCTAAAAAATATCAGCAACTTGGCTATAGAATCTATATTGGAATTTTATAGAATTTTTCAGTAATTTTTTTAAATTGCAAAAATTTTCTTTGTTAGCTTCAGTAATTTTCATGAGGTATTCATCTGATGTTCTAGAAATTACTATTACTATATTATAAGTATTTTCTTCAAATTTCTAGATATTTTCTTTATCAAAAAAATCATAATTCCTTGCTTTATTTTAGCGATTTAGATTGCAAAACTTTAACAATTGCTTCAATAATAATTTTCAACATTTATTTTTTAGTAATTTTTGCATTTTTTTCTCTCTTAAGAATTTGCTGTTAGAGTTTTGTAGATTTATAAATTTTCAGCAATATTTATTCCAAATGATTTTAGCATTTTTGTCTGATTCAAAGAAAATATTTCTCTTATTCCACAAAAAAAATCTTAGAAGTAAAAAAATAACATCATCTAGGGTAGCTAGTAAATCAGCAAAATTTATAGAATTCACGGAGATGTCCATATGACCACCTCGCTTCTTTTTCGTCTTTTCATGTAGGAATGATTTACCTTTCGTATGTTTAAGATAATTATTTTCTTGCTTGCGTTTCTCTATATACAACAATTAATTTGCCAGACTATTCAATCAAATGTGTATTTTGGTAAGCTTGTTGACCCCCCCAAAAATGTCACGTTTATTAAAGACTCCACCTCAACCCCCTGGACCTCCCTTAAAACCACCCCTGCGATCACAACCATCCTTATCAAATGATTTATTTTGATTTTTCTATATTATAAGAATCTTATAATATACAATTTTCTTTGATAGCTTTAATAATTTTCAGGAAATTTCTTTCAGAATGTTCTAGAAATTACCATTTTTTTATTTCTAGAATGTTTATTCTAGTCTAGTATTCTATCAATTTCATCAGAACTGTCTTCTAAACTTTCATCTTTCTTTTGGGCCTTTTTAGCCGGAGTGGCAGAAGGTTTGGTTTTGGGTTTTCGAAAATTTTCCAAAAATTACTTTTCTATATTATAAGATTGTTTTAGAGAGTTTATCATTTTATGGTAAATTTTATATACATTCATCATAATATCTTCAAGGATTTCGGACTGTTCTTACAGACATCTTATGTTTTTATTAATTTATATTCTTTATTTCTAGAATTTTTAGGCGTTTTTTTAAATTTTAAATTATCTAAGAATCTTTCCGGAGTTTTAGAATTTTTAAGGATCGTTTGCTTCATTTTTTACAAGTTCTAAATGCATTTTTCAATTTAACTTGTATTAATTTACAGTAATTACGTTTGCAAATCCCTTAAACTATTTTTTAAGTTTATATTTTCAAGTAAATATTCTTTATAGTTTTAAGTTTATTAACATTTTACCTTAATCCTTGTTTTGTCAAAATTAACCAGCAAGCTCTTCAAAAATTACGAAAACCTTCTTTGATGGAGTAAGATATGTTCAGCAATTTTTTTCTCAGATTACTAAACACATTTTTTATTATAGTTTTACTAACTATCCAGTATTTATTTCATTTATTATATTAGAATTTTTCAATAAGATCTCTTCTAAAGTTAAATAAAATTTTGAAGATTCCTCTAAATTGTAAACTTTTTTTGATAACTGTATTAATTTTTAGCAATTTTTCTTACAGGGTCATAGACTGCTTTGTAATTTCTCTTCAACTTCAGGATGGTTGTGACCGTTACTAGGTGGTAATCCATATTTATACACATATTGAATATTTTCAATAAGTGGTTAAATTTCTCTTCAGTTCTTTTTGAATTATTTTGCAGGAATTACTCTCATAAATTTTTAGAATTTCTTAGAGTTGTAATATTTTTAGGTATGTAGGAGAACTTTGCAATAACTTCTCTTTTAAATTTTTATAATTTTTAGAAGATTCAAAATTTTAAAGAATTTTCTCCAAATTTTTATGATTATGTTAGACTTTTCTTTAAAAATTATAAAATCTTGTATTTTTTTTAAATTTATAATATGTATCTCATATTATACTATATTAGTTGTATAGCAGTTTTCCTTCTAATTGCAGAAAGAGTTCTAGAACCTATTGGCAATTATTAATTGGTATTTTTTAAGGATGTTTATAAAGTATTTAGTATTTTTACAGAATTTCCAAATATTCTAAAACTTCTCATTTGATCCGATTTCTGCACAGAAACTCTAGAATTCATTAGTTTTAAAAATTCACATTTCCTTTATATAATAATTTTTTTTTTCAATTGTCAACAAGTGTTAATCAAGCAAAGTTACTGTTACTGTTTTACTGATTTATTAAACATGTGTAACAAAGTAAAAGCTTCTTATATTTAAAATATTGTTTCAATCTAGAAATGTTAGCATTTTCTATTATGTATTACTAGATATTGAATGCATTTTTTTTTTCATTTTATAAAATTTTCTATATTGAAAAGTTTCTGCAATTGTAGTTTTATAAAATTTTTCCAGTAAAGTTTTAAATTTTGCTCTGATGGCTTTAGCAATTTCGAGGAAAGGTGTTTTAGAAACTTATATTCCTAAATTCTACAAACTTTTTTTGAGGGAATGCAAAAGCAATACGTAATTTATTGGGGTAGGTCAAGTGTACGCTACGTCAATGATTTGTGAATTATTTATTGGGACTATGGAGATGTATAATTTATTTTCTTGAATCAAAAATGAAGTATTGGTCTAGGTCGAAAATACGATAGGGCAATTATTCATTTATTAAGCTAAGTCAAGAGTACGCCTGGGAAATGCATAATTTATTGTGTTAAGTCAAGAGTGCACTAGGGCAATGAATAATTTATTAGCCTAGATCAAGGAGAGGCAATGATAATTTATAATTTATTGAAGTAGGTCAAGTGTACGCTACGTCAATGATTTGTGAATTATGTATTGGGATTATGGAGATTAATAATGTAGTTTTTTTGTTCAAAAATTAAGTCTTGGTGTAGGTCGAAAATACGATAGGACAAATATTCATTTATTAACCTAGGTCAAGAGTGCGCCAGGGCAATGCTTGATTAAGTTAAGAGTGCGCTAGAATGATAAATAATTTATGTATTAGTCCAAGTGAAGGGAAGGCAAGGGTAATACATAATTGATTGAGGTAGGTCGAGTATACGCTACAGCATGGCATTGATTAGAGAATTATCAATGAATTATTTATTGGGATAGGTCAAGCCTATGCTAGGGTAATGAATCCAATACATTATTTATTAAGTCAGAAAAAAACAACTAGATGATCTGAGGCTAATAAGTATCTTTCGCATAGTTTCTAAAGTTTTAGGAATAATAAATAATTAAATGAACCAAGCGGAACTTATCGGATTAAAGTTTTAGTCAATATTTAGGGAAAGTTTAAGCTGCACAATTGCAGACATTTAAAGAAAGTCCGATGCGCAGCTATTTGCATTTCCTGATTACAGTAAAGCCTTTGATACCATTAATTATCAAGTTTTGTCTTCGATACTTCATCTTATTAGTTTTGATGGATCAGCAACAAATTTATTACATAATTATTTAGTTGGAAGATGACTGTAGACTGTAGAATTTAACTCGGGCGTATCAAGGAAATTATAATGAATATTCCTCAGGTGTTCGATTTAAGACGAATTTTGTATTCTATTTATAATTTTTCTATTATAAATAATTTGTTTAATTATCTTTAATTTAATTATAATATGTTTAAATTGTTTGTTTAATATATTTTCCAGAAATTTCAAAGATTCTAATCTTTTGGTAGTTCCACTTAGTTTCTAAATATTAAAGACAGGAAAGATATCGTAAGTATTTTCCAAATTATTCAAAATGTTTTGTTTATCTGATGTGAAGTTTTAAATTGTTTTTCTTCCAAATCTCAAGAATATTCTTTTACTGTTCAATAACTTTTAGCAATTTCTTTCGTGTATAACTAGATTTTTATTGCATTTTTTCTTCATTTTTATTGTAAGATTCTTATAGTTTATTATTTCATGATTAATCTTATATAAATTTCAGAAATTTCTTCAAAAGCCAATAAATTATCTTCAAGAATTTTTTTATTCTTCTTACAGACTTGGCAAATTCCCTTCTTTATTTCTACAATATTCAAGTGGTTTGTTTCAATTGAAAATTGTCTAATAAACTTTCCGGAGTTTGAGAATTTCTAAGAATCGTTTGCTTCATTTTGTATATTTTTATAAGTTCGAAATGAATGTTTAATTTTATCTTGTTTCTTACTTAATTAAATACTTACACGGTATATTGTTTCAAATTTTTGAAACCATATACTGTGTCAGTATTTTAAGTGATATAGAGTTTCAATAAGGAACAGCCCCACTATTTCAATCCACTATTTATCTTGTTTTAATTTACAGTAAATTTACAAATAAATTTTTAATTTATTTATTATAATTCTGTATTTCACCTTTTTTACTTTGTTGTGAACAGGTGTAATTCATGCGCGTTTCCAAATGTTTAGAAATTATATAGTACTGCTAATTTAAAAGTAATTCAAATTGTTTTACAAATATAAATTTCCAATATTTCACTAAAAAATAACTACTAGTATTTCTGATTATATACTTGAGTGTGTAAAGATTATTATTATTAGTGGTTAAAAGTATATCCTTTCTTCAACAGTTTTAAATCTGATATTTATTCACTTAAATGTTCTTATTGTGATAAAATTTATATTGGACAAACCCAAAAAAAATATTTAAAGAACATACATATCACACAAAAACTCAAAATATTAAAAAATCAGCAGTAGCATATCACACTTTCTCTACGGGCCACAAGTTTTCATTAGGAAACACTAAATTATTTCAACATTCCACCGATAATAAATTAAATATGTTGGAAGCAATTGAAATGAAAAAACATAAATTTTTTTTATTGAATTTTGATCTTAGTCCTTTAGATTACCCTTTACTTGAAATTATATCAATTATTAAATTTTCCGAAAACGTAATTTATATTTTTATTTTTTCTATTTAATTAAACATTATAATTAAGTCGCCCAACTTTTTTACTTTTATATTTATTTTGTTATGTCAATATACTATTGAAAATGAACCCTTAGGGTTCGAAATGTACATATAGTTAATAATAAAACTGTTGAAGAAAGGATATACTTTTAACCACTAATAAATAATTGTATATTTTACTTTTTCAATACTTTTCAAGGCGTCTTCTTTACTAATTACAAAAGCATTGTAGGAAACATCATTCACTGGAACAACACTTACATCTTCAAAAAGTGGAAGATATGTAGGTACATTATATATAATATTAGCATCATGAAGTTGAGCTGAAATCCCAGACTTTCTGCGCATAAATTTCCAAATTTCCGAGGGGTTGGAAATGATTTTCCGTTTCGTAGCAGTCACAAAGTTTTTATACGCATCAGAAATGTTGAGCTTAATAAAGGCACGTAGTCTATTAAATTCAGAATGATAAAACATAGAATTAATTCCCCTCCATTTACGTCGATACTGCTCCATAAATTTAATCCATTTCTTGATATCAGTAAAAAACTACGACGGAAATTATGTATTTCTTCTCACTTATCTGGACACGGAAGGCTCAAATATGTTATAAAACATTATAAAATGGCTGAACGGCCCCATTAACATCACAAATATTCTCAAGGAAAGAGCAATCAGCATACGCAAGATCATTATAGAGAATCGGGTAGTTGGCTTTTCTGAAATTATAGCGGCTGTTATTATTACTAGGAAATGCTATTGAATTTCTATATATTACAACATCCATATATGCAGAGAGAGCAGGAAGATGCAAATTCTCAGTTATGAATGGCACTATATCATGTTCATTAGTGAATTTGTGTTGATGTCAGAAAACACAAGGTCAAGGAGTTTTCTGTGTTCATTATCAATCATGTTATGCTGTATAAGTCTCAAAGAAATAACAAAACTTTGCAGAATGTTGACTTTTTGATAAATATTTGACGATTGGGTATTATGTTTTATCAATTAGACGTAACTCCAAAGCTTCTAAGAAAATAGCTAAGGACTCGTGTGATATATCTGGTGGTCTATATAAGACAATCGTATAGAAACTCTAACTACTGGTTTTGCATTGCAATCAGTTTAATCAACGTTTAATATAGTCGGAATTTTACTTATAATACGAACGTCATGTTCAATTGGCTGTTGCTTCCAGTCACATTTAGGTTCTCTCAATCCATTAATTCTTATGTTATTTTTACGTTTTACGTTATATTATCTCCTGAATAATCAACTCAGTATCTAACTGAGGCAGTTGGAAGTAATGTTTACATTTGATGATCTATTTATTTGTTTTATATTTATAGCAATTTTCTTCTTAATTCCTGGAATTTAAGTTATTCCTCTTCCATTTCTGAGTATTGGTTAAAAAGGTATCTTAAGTGTTTTTTTTTTTCTAAAACTTCTTGCCTTACCTTGTCGAATTTCTATTTAGAAACTTCAGAATCCTTTCTCAATATTAGTTTTATATACATATAACAACGACTTGCTTTCCGTATTTTTTATCCATATGGTATATCATGCCAGAGATTTCACTTAAATAAGGGTGCTTAATAGCAAATGGTAAGGCAACTGATTGGAGAATTTTAGTTTGAAGAGAGAATATTTCGTATCAAGGCAATAAGGTAATGATCTAGATACCAGACGAAAATTTTTGTAAATGTATGGTAAGTGAATGGCCACTTAATTGTCTTCTAATCAGTTAAACAAATGTAAAAGTTTTAATGAATAATTATTTAATAATCGACACAATATTTAACTTTTATTTAGTTAATAATGTAGATTTGAATATTTTCACCAATAATTAAACTGATTTATTTACTAGATTAAACCGAAAATCGGAATGAGTTCGTTTTATATGAGAAAATGTTAAATAGTGAAAATATTCTTGACGGTGAGATGAGCACGAGAGATCTAAACACGTGTTTGTAGATGTTTATAAACTTCTTGTTAGATTATTTAATTAACCATTTAACGTATATTTAAATATATTATTATTTTACAGAAATAAATACTATAAAACTAGTGTTGCTTGAAAAGTTTGTTTTTTAGTCTTAGTAATACTCAATCTCAATCAATGAAATATTTTTATATTCTCAAATTTTTCATTTTCTCTATTTCGAATTATTATTAGTGAAATTTAAAATTTGCAGATGAATCATTAAAATTTGGGAGGAATTAAAACCTTAAAAGAAATAATTAGACTTAAAAGTGAGAAGCTGTATCTTATAGTATAATTTTTTTATTAAACTTTTCATTAAAAATTCTATCCTAATCAACCCCCTTTAAAAAAGATTTCTCACCACTGTTATGTTAATCTGTTTTTTTTTTCGATTTGATAAACCAAGTCAGCACAATTAAAATCCAAACTAATGGTTCTGAATTGTTGGCCCAAATTAAGGCGCCCCATAGTGTGAACGAACCCCTGCACGCATAAATCCCCGGACTTATTAAAACACGAAATATTCGTTTTTAATGAACAATTTTCCGTTCGGCAATTTGTCCGGCCCGGACCACCAGTGTCGAAGGGAATTATCTTTCGAAAACAGTATGGATCCATCCGATATAATTGCCACGCACGCATATTTAATACACTTTCCATCAGGCTTAATTACCACGGAAGAAAGCAATAAGCCAATGCAAAATAAATATTATTAACCTCGTTGCAAAAAATGTAAGTCTGTTGGGTAATCAGAAATAATAGCTTGATCATCAGTGATTATGAAATAATATTGAAGTGGAAAAGAAAAGAAAAATAAAAAAATGTTTTTTTTTTATTATAAAGCATCAGATTGTAGATATATTAAAGGTTAACATTACAACAAAAATATTGCCTTAATGGAAATAATCACCTCCTGATAATTATCGGCTACAGAAAATATTTTTTTCAGTGGAAGAACACTGCCATATTCAAGTCTTGCGATCTAAATTTCAAATTATTGTAAATATATGTTATTTTGTATATTTTTTTGTAGGACTTGTAAAGTCAGTAAACTAAACTAAATGATTGATTAAAGATATAATTGATACTTGTTGCGACACACTCTTGATGGAACCAGATATGCAAATTTCGTACCAAAAACTCTTGTTATGTTCCAAACTATAAAATATAACATTCTATTCTATATTCTATTTGCAAAGAAAATTTAATTTATTTAAACTACTTAGTAATAAAGAAATTTGTAGCAAAAATATATGATCACTAAACTTTTGTTCCGTGGGTATTAAAGTTATCGTCGATACAATAAAAAAAAGTAGGAAAAAATACGTCAACGACAAGAATTTGACCACTGATAACATCTTCTTGTACCTTCAGTGTCTTACAAGTGTTCTATCCCGAAAGTACAGAAGAATTTTTTTTTTCGAAAAGCATCAGATGGTAGATAGATTAAGGGTGCGCGCCCAGATTACCATCTCTCGTGATCTGTTACCGTTTTTATGCGCCACCGTTTCAAACGGGGTAAGAATCCCGACGTTTTAACGTTTTAAATTGGACCACGATTCACTTTCATGATAATGGAAGAATGCCCGGATTTACTTTTTGTTTCAGCGTTCGTCCATAGATGATTTGTATAAGGTTTGTCTAAATTAAAAGCGTTTTGTCAACGGTGCCGGCCTAATGGATCCGGGCATTCTTCTCTTTGTTTATTAGAGATTAGTTTATGGTTTTTCATTAGGGTAGTCGTTCGGTGTGGCTCACGGCGGCGACGACAAATTTTTTAATTGCCCGATTAAATTGGTCCTATTTATTAAATCCTCGTTAATTGACACATTCAAATTCACGACATTGTTTTAGATACGGGGACCTTTATAACTTTCGGTTTCTAACGACCTATTTTTTTAAACCTATATATTCTTAAAAATTAACTATTAATAGGACATTATTTATGATTCTAGGAATTTAAATTGCATTCAGGTAGTGATAAAGTGAGTGTCTAGCACTCGAAATATATATTTGGGCATTAGAAAATAAAGTGTAAAGAACAGGGGCGGTTTCAGGGGGGGTAATTGGGGAATTATTCGTTCGCTAAATATTTTATTCTTAAAAATTACTATTATTTCAAACAAACAAGTTAAGTGTTGGTGAATCTAGTCAGCGATCTATGACGGTGCATTTTTCCAAAACAAGTAGGGTATGTATAACACAAATTAAAGTTAACTGCGAAAGCACCGTTAGAGAAGTGATGACTTTCTTCCTTCACACAGGGGGTTCCCTTTTCTAATAATACTTGACATACATTGATACTATTAATTAAATAAAACACTAGTTTGGCTCTTTTTTCACTTGGTTTATTAATCGCTAGATGTATATTTCGGTCACTAAGAGACCATTATCAATAGCAAACTGCTGTTTAATAAACCAAATGAAAAAAGTGCCAAACTAGTGTTTTATTTAATTATAAACATTTTCACGTACTCTTAAAATCCAACAACTATTCGCCTCTTTGGTTTCGTAAATCGTTGTTTTACATTAAGAGAGTGTGAATCACATTTCTTAGTTCAATTTATATTTCTTGTCTTACTTGGTTTAAATGTAATACAAAGAAACCGAAACTGTTTGCATGTCACTTATAAATCCTAAATTTTTAATGGTAACTGACTAGTTTCCAATTTATTATAGTTCTATCAATTATACATAAGGATTGTTTTGATTTTAGGAATAATATATGCATTCTTTTAAATTAATTCATTCTTAATTTTTGTTTTTAGTTAATTAAATTATTAAATAAAAATCGTTAATCCAAGATGGATTTATTTGTTCAGAAGATCAATCTATGTCAACAGTCAATTTAAATCATCAATCTACATCTGCATCGACATTCACTGAATACATAGGAGAATCTTCAGGATCTTCATTAGGTTGTTCCCAGTAAGAGAAAAAGGAGCATACAACATCTACATCTAATAACGTTCAAATTTACATTGATATAGTTAAATTTAGTAATGTTCATGTTGATTAAATTGAGAAATTTCGAATTTTAATTTGTGAATTCAAACCAAATGATACTTTTGTGTTACCCTATCCTAAATATAATAAGGGGGAAATGATGTTAAATATTACTTGTCTGAAAAACATTTTAGACAATTTAATTGGTTAATGTTTTCTTTTCTTATCATATAAACGGAATCTTTTTCAAATGTTTGTTCTTTTTTAGAAAATTTGCAAAAATTAGTATCTCAGCCAGTATCTCAATATTGTAAATTATCGATAAGTCATATAAATACTAAGTACCAAAAAATTCAATTGTTTATGCGAAAATTTTTATAAAATCTTTCAATACCCCATCACGAGATATAAGAAATAAATTAGATTTAGAAAAACACTTAACTAACGCACTTATGTTTTAACCACTAAAAATTATGTAATATATATACATATACATATTACAAAAAACGCACGACTTAAGTTTCGACGGTTTAATGTCATTATCAAGTGAAGCAAATTAATGAAGGAGTTCTATTTATACTAATGTGTAGAGGTATGGGGGTAATTATTGTCGGGTAGGTAAAAAGGGGGATTACGCATCGTTAACGGATTATAGGTTTTTGAAAAGTGGCGTATACATTAAATCTGTTTGCTCGTTAAGCAGATTAACGTGAGGATTATTACTTTCTTTAAAGAATTATTATCCTAGTAAACATTTTCCCTGGTATGCTTACGAGTGTAATACCTTTGTAGTTGTCAGAATTCTTCCTTCCCCTTCCCCCTATATATTTCATCATTTCGGCTATGATGTCATCTATACCTGTGGATTTTCCTAGTTTTATTTTCTTGATTACTGCCTCCACTTCTTCGATTGTTGTTTCGTTGTTTCCACCATTTGTTTCACCTTCTTCATCTCCATTATTGTGTGTTTCGGTTATTTCATTAAAGTATTCTTTCCATCTTTTTAATATCTTCCTTTCTTCTGTTATTATATTTCCGTTTTTGTCTTTTATACTTGGTTGGCTTAGTATCCTTTTATTTCTCATTTGTTTAATTCTGCTCTTTCTATTTTGATTTTCTTTTTCTCTATTTTTTATTTTTATTCATTCCTAGTTTCTTTCTTTTCAATACAATAATAAACAAAAACATAATTTTTGTTTATTATTGTTTTCGACTACGTACTCTTCAAGATTTCTGACCTGTGTTAATTTCTATTTACTACAAGTAGTGGTTGGTCCCTAGCTTGTCTTGTTACTTTAACATCTTTTACCTTTTTCCATTCTTCTGCGTCTATTAAGAAGTAGTCTATTATTTCTCTTTTCTTGGTCTGACTTCTCTCTAGTGTATTTGTGTATGTCTTTCTGTTTGAATTTCGTATTTGCCACAATGAAGTTGTTTGCTATACATAATTGTATAATTATTTTAAATTTTCGTTTCTGTTCTCATCTCCACTCTTTCCTCTGTATCTTTTTTGCCTTAATAAAAAAGTATTGAAGTCCTTACGTTGTAGAAAATTAACTAATACTTTGAAAAAACACGAAAACATTTCGTAAACGAACTATTTAACGTGCATTCAATTATTTTTAGTTTATTTGACAGAAATAAATACGGTCAAACTAGTGTTTCTTTGATAGCCTTGCTATTTGTAACGCGTAAATTACTTTTATATCATTCAATGTTTGTCGAGGTATTAGCCAGAAAAGTAGTTGTAGTTGTGATTTGTTTTATAGTTTTAATAAGACTCACTGTTGTAGATTTACGAAATGTTCTTTTGTTTTTTTTTCTATTTTTTTCCCTTTGTTATCCTGCTCTGCACTCCCATTAAGATCTCCCATGCGTATTGTAATTCCTTTGCTATCATCTATTTATTTTTGCAGTCTCTCGTTTGGTGCACATGCCACAATTATATTCCATATAGTTTCTTCCACTTTGATTTTCATGCTCATTGTTCTGCCGTCCCCATATTTTTGTATATTATGTTTTTTTCCGTTTTTTTTTAAATTTCTTCCATTAATTCCTCTTCTTTTCGTTTAATACTTCTTACATTCCATATTCCCATTTTTATTGTATTTAACTTTATTCTTGTGACATTTATTCGTTGTGATGTCTTGTTTTTTATTTGCTTTTCTATTAGTTTCCTTCTTATTCGTACTCTTCTCCGTTAATTGTTATCTTTTTGTTTAGTTTTCTGATCTCTTCTTTTAGTTCTTCTGTTTTTTTTGCCATTTCTCTCAACAAGTCTTTAAACATTCTCTTTAGTTCCTCCATTTCCACATCGTTCTTAGCTATATTTAGATTTGCCTTTTCCGTGAGTTTTGTCCTTGCTTTCATTTTCCTTTGTTTCATTTTTGCATCCTGTTTTGTTTCACTGCCTACATTCTTCTATCTTTTTCTATTCTCCATTGCTCATTGGAAACCTTGGAATCCATATTCATTGCTGTCAATATCTCTTTCTCTTTTTGTACTCATTTGTTTCTTTATTTCCCACTTCCTTTTAGTTTTATATAACTTAGCACTACTTATTTACTTTTTTTAATAGACTTTTGCACGTACGTGGTTCTCTGTTTTAGGTTCCTGAACTGAACAGAGGATTATTATCGAATTAATATATATTTACCTCTCCTGAATAATATTATTACAGATATGCAATACAGATTTAACCCTTTCGCTGCTCTACACGTATATATTCGTAAAAAAATATGTGTCTCATACGCTCCGAGCAAGTATTTTCGCATCATGTTTTAAAATAGTTTCCTGCTCAACACGACTATTTACGCCATATATTGCATATGTACGGAAATCTAAGAGCGTGTCCTACTCTGCATATTTGATTTTTTGCAACGTTGTTATCTTAACCATGCATCGTGCTCAAATGCTTGAAGAACTCTGCAGAGACATACATATTTGTTATAAGTGTATATTTACATTACTTTTGTAAACATTAGCTGTAAGTATTTTACTCATAATATAATTTATTTTATATAATTTTTAATTTATTATGATTTTTTCCAATTTTTAATCGATGGCTACAAAAAAATATTATACTGACCCGGAATTGGAGGAAATATTGATGCAGAGTGCGATGAGGAATTTGTTAATGAATTGCTCTCAGAAGAAGACAGCAATGATTCTGATAATAAAGTTTACGACACTGAAGAGAAACAACAGCCACAACACAAGAAACGAAAGCTGGCCAATAACAAGAAAAAATGGAATGATGCAGAATCCTTCATTCCAACAATTCATGATTTCGATAATGTACACTCAGGGCCCACGAGGGGTAATGCTGCTTCCGCGGAATTAGAGTGCTTTCAAATGTTTTTCACCGAAGCTATAGTGAGAGAGATAGCTGAACAAAGGAACTTGTACTTCCAATTTATTATTTCTCAAGATTTAACAAAAGATAAATCTCGTCTTAAGCGATGGAAGGACACAAACTTTAAAGAAATGTATTTTTTCTTTGCAATAAGTATGCTCATGTCACAGGTAAAAAAACAACGTTAAATGACTATTGGTCACACGAGTGGCTGCGATCAACCCCAGCTTTTGCTTAAATAATATCAAGAGATCGTTATTTATTACTTTTGTGGCTACTTCATTTCACTGACAATACATTAGCGCCCGTTCAGGGAGATTCTTTGCGTAAAATAGAATTATTGTTGACCACTTGAGAAATACGTTTAGGCAAACTCTCATCCCATTTCAAAACATCTGTATAGATGAAAGTCTTATGTTGTTCAAAGGACGTTTATTTTTTAAACAGTACATTCCATCAAAACGGCACCGTTTTGATATAAAGCTATTTATAATATGTGATTGTAAGACGGGTTACGTGTTAGATTTCATCATATATACTGGAGGAACAACAGAAATTGCAAATTTTGATATAGAGAATCTAGAATTCATTTACGAAAATTTACTAAAGTGAATAGAGAATCTTGGCAAATCTGGCAATATAGTGCTAACTTTTATGAAAGATTATTTGAATTAAGGCCATACAGCGTATGTCGATAATTGGTATACAAGCCCTGCACTATTTTCTCATTTATTTGAAAATAAAACCATTGCATGTGGCACTGTCAGAGCCAATCGAAAGGATATGCCCGTTTTGAATAAGAAATTGAATGCAGGTGAAATTGAAAGTAAAGTAAAAATCTACTAGCAATCAAATGGCATGACAAGCGAGATGTTAGACTGTTGTCTACAATGCATACCAATCAATTGGTCCTGATAAAATTGATAAGAATTCAGGTGAAAGAGTTCTCAAGCCAATCTCCATTTTAGGCTACAATAAAAATATGGGCGTTGTTGATAAAACTGAATACAACTGAAACTGTGAGGAAAACTATAAAATAGTATAAGAAAACTTTTTTCATTTATTTGACATAGCAGTTTTGAATGAATCTATACTTTATGATCAATTGACTCACAAAAAGCATCCAGTAGGACAATTTCAACTAAATTTGATAAATATCATACACCCCAACAACGCAATCATGCTGGTAGGCGATCTGCAGAAGCTTCCAAGTCACTATTACGTTTATCTGCTAGACATTTTCCAACATTCCTTCCTGCAACAGAATCAAAACCGAACCCAACAAGACGTTGCATTGTATGCATGAAAAAGCAAAAGAGAAGAGAATTTGGTTATATATTTGAACCATGAAACGCTTCTTTATGTGTTGTGCCTTGCTTAGAGGATTTTCATACAAAAAAATTATTAATTGTTTATAAAATTGTACAATAAGAAATGGTGATGTGGCCATCATAGTACTTTCCCTATATTTTTCTCGAAAACTATGAGGTTTACGCAAAAATGTTATTCTTAATAATATATGCACTTTTAAATTCTCTACAGTTATTTGTCATATAAATTTTATGTAACTCCAATAGTTTATTAGAAATTGGCAAAAAATGTCAAAATTTTTCATTTTTATTTTTTTTTCTCGAGTTTCTCAAGTTAAGAATTTTATAAAAAACATGTTCGAATAAAACCTATTCAGTTTTTCATTCCCTTTAACTTTTGTTTAAAGCGTTTTTTAAAATTTTTCATATTTAGAAAAATATAACGAAAAAACAAAAAAACGCCTCGAGTAAACAACCACTTCCGGTTTATGAATCTTTACCAAAAGCTTTTCAGATCTAGTTTTTAACGATAAAACCTTAAGTTTAAAGTTTCACCTCAATCGTATGGTTCGTTTTTGAGATACAGCGCCCACAGACATTTTCTCGCACGAAAACAATACTTCCCCTATATATACTATATAGGGAAAGTAATAAATATTTGAATAAACACTTTGGATATACTTTTCTTTATAATATATTTCCCCTCTTAGGTCCCGAGTATAGTTCGACTGTATCTCAAACTGCTCAACACGAATAAACTAGCAACCACTGAAATATATGCGCACAGCGGTCGCAAAATTCCAAAACGTGTTGCGCAGCAAAAGACACGATGAATTTGTTCAATTTTAACACAATAATACCTAGTGTTTTATTGACAACAACTGGCAAACATTTAGATGTTACTTTAAAATCTGTTGCAACATATTTAAATTAAATAAATAAATCGATTTTTTATAAATTTAGTAACAAAAATCTGTTTTAAATTTTACAGAATATTTTATTATATTTTTATGTATCCTATATTTATTTCGAGTGTGATATTATTTTTTTAAATTTAAAAATAACAGAATTATGTTGTATTGTTGATTGCTTTGTATTTATGGAATAAAAAAGTATTTAAGTTTTTTCTTTTTTGTTTTAAATTACCCCCCCCCCAAAGCCAGTTGGCTGGAAACGCCCTTGGTAAAGAAAGGATGAAACAGTGTAATTTATATGCCGAATTAATTTTATTCATTAGAACTACTTTGAAAGATTAATAAAAACAAGAGATTAAAATTATATTGAGGTTTTTAAAAATATAGGTATTTATAGCATTAACAGTATTAAAACATTTTCATTCAATTATGTTGTCTTGCAAACAGGAAGCAATAGGCAGGAAAAATAAATAGTGGCCGTGAGGGGTTATAGAATCGGCAACGTATGTCGAATTTAATTTCCTGAAAATTAAAAATATCTACCATAAAATTTCCGAAATTAGGAACACCACGTAACACACATGGTGAGGCGAAAGTGAATTCCTCGCACACAGAAATTAGGCTAACGGGCCATAAGGGTGTATAGATGGCGGGCCAGTGGAATAAGAAACGCCACTGCTTTGATGGTAATCGGCAAGGTTTGTATTGGTCCGCTGTTATTTCCTGAGAGACTGCGGACCATATGGGGCGAAGGGGCCATCCGTCCCACAACCGTTATTTAAGTTTGACAGGGTGCCTACTGAGAAACAAGTGTTAACACCCATTAAAATGAAGTGTCGAAAAATTTATGAGATCCACACAACTCCAATCACGACACTCTTGCAGGTAGCGGAACGTTGCCCTTCACGACCCTTCACGACCCTTTACGTTGTAATGGTGCATATAATATAACACCAGTGATTATTTTAAGAATTATTTAATTTGTGCTTGGTGTAATGCATTTTCTTTTAATATTGTTAGTAAGACATTGTAGTAGTTATATTGTAAAAAGTAATTTAAATTAAATTATTATTTAATTTTCTAGAACGAACCGAAGGATTAAATACATTTTATTATTGTAAAAAGACTGGGTTTTTGTTTTATGCCGAGTACATTATAAACACATTATTCATATTTAAATAATGTTTTGTGTTAATAAGTAGTTGATTACAAATTGACTTTGTTCATTTCACATTATTTTTTATTTTAATACCGGTCTAATTTCGGCAGTGGGCCATTATCAATAATAATGTACAAAAGTAATTTTAACAGGTTTATAAAGAGAAAAGGGTTTATATCATTGCAGCTCCCTATATAAGTACTCGTTTAAAAAGGAATTCATTTATTTACGGATGTGAAGTTAGCAACATATTCCAGCAATAATTTCGTTTGTCGAAAAATTATAATTACACACATCTCCAATCACCATCCTCTTGCAGGTAGTGGAACGTTGCTCTTCATGGCCCTTTACCTTGTAATGGCCCATGTAATATACACCAGTTTTAGGATATTTAATAGCATGCTAAATGTACCTAGTTTTATATGTATGAACTACTACACATGCTTTTAGAAAAGTTAATTTTAAAAATTAATTTGCCATAATTACCTTATATCGTCTTTAGAATATATCAAATGAAAATATTATTGCGTACTCATCCACAATTATTTAAATGATTTATTTTGACTGTATTCTTTTCATTTATTATTGATTTCAAATGACATTTTATTAATGAACTACATATTTGTAAAGGTATAAGTGCAATAATTTTATCACATATATGTTTTTCATTTAAAGGTAAAATATGTAAGTAGGTGTAGAGATGAAAAAAGAAATAAATCTTTAAAAACTTTAATTTATGCAATAAATTAATAATAATTGTTATTATTTACATATTTTTAGTTTTGGTTATAATGGTCACGAGTTAATATTTTAATAATTATTTATTTTGTGTTTAGTGTAATGTATTTTCTTTTAATATTGTTAGTTAGACACTAATTATATTGTAAAAATACTGGATATTATATAATTTTTCAAACATGTTTTTCATAAAGTATAAAATATTGGGAAAGTGCTATGATGGCCACATAACCATTTTGTATTGTTTGTATTTTGTACATTATTAACAAGTTTATAAATAGGGAGTAGTTTGTATCATTGCAGCTCCCTACATAAGTACTCGTTTAAAAAGAAAGTAATTTTTTGGTGCAAGGGTAGAAAATTCAATAAGTTTGGCCACATCACCATTTTATTATAATGTATTGCTAATTAAAAATTATAACTGATTAATGAAACAATATCTGTAATTTTGTTTTGATATTAGAAATAAAATGTAATTATTATTTCTTCCTTTATAACATAATCTTCCATATTTTTAATTTAAATGAAAAACAAACACTAAACTATACTTTTAACGGTTTAATGTCATTATCAAGTGACATTAAACCCTCGAAACTAAGTCGTGTGTTATTTATTATTATTATTGCACTTACACCTTTATATATAGTTCGTTAATAAAATGTCAAATCGATAATAAATGAAAAGAATACAATCAAATTAAATCGTTTATATAATTCTTAAAATAAACTTTTCTAAAAGTATGTGTAGTAGTTCATACATGTAAATATGTAATTACAGTTAAGAAATACGAAAAATAGTTATATTTAGCATACTATTAAATATCCTAAAACTGGTGTTATATTACATGCCCTAAAGAGCAACGTTCAACTACCTGCAAGAGGGTCGTGATGATTGGAGATGTGATGTCTCATAAATTTTTCGCACTTCACTTTTAATGTATGTTAACACTTGTAACACAGTAGGCACCCTGTCTAAGTTAAATAACGGTTGTGGGACAAAAGGGACGGTTCGCATATGGGTGCTGCGGTGGTTTCGCTAAGGAAATATCCTGTTGATTGAGCTCCCACTCGTGTGGATGCCAAATGTTGGATCAAATACACTTCACGTGTATAAAAATAGAAGAAGGTGGAGTAGGAGTAGAAGAAATTTCTTGAGTACCATATGTGATCCGCTTTAATTGCACGTTAGAATCGTATTTTTAATGCAACATGTGGCCTATTGGTATGCGTTTTTTGCATAAAAACAACTGTCATAAAAAAAACGATATGTTTACAAACGTATTCATTACGTACTACCTATTATATAAGTAGTAACGCAAAGAAATACAATACAATAAAATTTTACAATTAAATACAAATAGGCAAAATTAAAACAATTTAAATAACGTAAACATTATACAAGCAATATATAGCCTTTACATAACCTTGTAAGAATATAAAAAGCGGGTATGCAAAGCTTTCTGACAGACATTAAAGAATAGCTATGAGGACATTTTAAAAACTATGATTTAAGACAACAAGAAAAAAGGTTCAAAAAAAGTATGCTTAGGCCTTTTTTTTATAAGAAAAACTTAAGGACTTTCACCCAGAAACACAATTATAAAAAAACCCTAAAACTTAAACGAGATAATACTATTAAGGTACCATCTGTTGTCTGAGCGGTGCACTATAATTCGATAGTTGGATGTTAACCTCCAACAATCTGAGTGTACTATCATCAACGATAATTATAACAATAATAATGTGAAAACAGTGAATTGTTGTTCCTTGTCAATACCAGCAATTTCGGATCTCAATCGAATAGCGCAGTTGAAGGCAGAAAAACGGAGTTTGCAATCCGTAAAGCAAGGTAAACCCCAGTGGCGTGCGGTGGAATTTTAAAGTAGGGAAGTGAATTTACTTACCTATTTATAATGAAGTTCTGTTCTTCTATTTTCTTTTGAAAATTGATCTATAACGTCTTCATAAAATTTGGGGTTTTGAGATAAGTTCTTGACAAGATCATTTTGTATCGATAATATAGCCAAATTTGGGAATCTTTTTTCTCCTGTAGAATTTCTCATGAAGTTTTTAATGCGTTTTAAAACTGAAAAACTGCGTTTTACCGGCTAGAATAGTTAACACTAATTCACAAAGTCTATTCACTTCACAATATGCTTTATCCAGTCCAGTTTCTTTTAAAAATTGTAACATTCCTAGAAGATTTTTTGTAGCGTATATAAAACAAGTTGAGAAAACAAATAATGTACATCAGCCTATTGGAAAGGACCAAACTAAGTTTCTACCATAAGTTCCTTCTCACAAGCACTTCAGTAAATCTTATGCCTATGTTTCTCAATATTTTCTTATAACATCTTCCTTCTCTGATGCTTACTTCCGTCTTTTTTCAACAGTTGGGCATGATGAGTACTTGATGGTCTTGGAGTGTGTGAAGGTCGCGATTCTAGACTAAATCTTTAACTATTTCTATTTTGTAGTCAATAATTGGCTCGTTATTTTCTGAAAGATTCCTATACAAAATATAGAAGTTGACCATCGATGTCGTTAGTAAAAGTTCGAAAGCAACTTTTCTGAACCATTTCAAACTTTTTCTCAAAGAATTGGAGTAGGTGCCTCATTAGTCCGGCAGGGCGACTGGTGCTTTGCCTTTGTTATAATCAATTACATAGACAAAAGTTGTTGTGATTTTCGAATCAATATTTGGCTCTAAATCATAGGATGTGTCGGTAAGTACAGTATCAGAATCGTTAGGCCGCATGTTTTTATTCTGTCGTTCATTATTTTTTTTGCTTCTATCTCTCTACGTTGGAGTGGGTTGAAAAGTTCGATTCCGTTTCGGATTCGTATCACTAAATGGATTAGGTTAGGTTCATCATCTTCAGATGATATAAAATCAAGATATTCAGAAATTTGTTACATTTACGTTTCGGCATCTGAAAATATCATTGATAAATGCGTGTCATATGGAATCACGCAATACTTACAGTTGCTACTCTAGTGATTAATATGTATGGAAATCAAGATCAAACTGAATCACCACTGAATTTTTCTGTTGACACCAGCGAAAAGAGAGGTTAGAAACATGTTATGTTTACAAAGGACCAACGGCGGACAATAGCAACAAGTTGCCCAATTCTAATCCTAGCCGGGCTGTGGATTATTGCATATCCATGAATGTTAATCTGTACATCTTCCTTTACAAATGTATATAGAAAATATTTCAAAGAAAGAAAAAAAGAAACTTTCCTTAAAAGAGATAATCATACAACTTGCTGAAATGCCCATAGGAAAAGAGATCTATGAACATTTTTAAAGCTCCGTAACTGTAATGAAGAGATGTAGGGAAACTTCTGCTTTGTGAGAAAAACTTCAGGACAGCAAATATAAATTATTAACTTGTGTATTTTCTTTGACTATAAAATAAATATACTGAAAATATTACTTCAAGAAGGATTTTAAAAGTTTATAACATAGCTATCTTGTCAGTAAGAATTAAGTGAAACGTATGGACTGTTCTAGGGCAAAAAATTAACTCTTATATCTATTAAGAAAAACGAAATCTTGTAAAAGTGTCTTACAAGAATTAAATCTCAGCATCCATTAAAAAATAGATAGGAACAATATATTACGTGTTAGAATTGGCGGCTGATAGGTCATGTCAAATCCAGATTTTTCTTAAATAGCAGCTAAAGAAAAATAATTATATATATATAAAAACATCTTTACTGACAAATGCATAGAGTATATACTGAAAATAATATACACACATAGTCTATAAAGAATTTAAAAATATGCCAGATTTGTCAATCGGCTATCGACCAAAGGTCTTTCGGCCTGTAAAAAAATAATTATTTTAATTTAATTTAAATTTTAATCTCTATCGATTATTAATATTGTTTATTAATATCTGTCATAAAAATGAACCAAATTTTTTTAACTTGGAAACAAAATGGTAAAACAAAAGAAACTAAATGTGCACTTTGTAAATTTCAATAAAATATGTTTACTTGCAGGATTACCTTCAAAACTTGCTAATCTACTAAGGAATAATATATTTTTGATATGCCATAAAATAATTGGCATGCTAATGTTGGAAACATCATTGCAACACTTTAAATTTGAGTCTTGAAGTGAAGTGAACCAGTTTTTAAAATTCAAAAAAATATTTCTACTAGTGGAATTACCTTCAGAACTTGTAAATCTACTTAGGAGTGATATATTTTTGATATATTATAAAATAATTTGCATGTCATTATTGGAAACATAATTGCTTTAAATTTGAGTTTAGATGAAAGTAAATATGCGTTTATCAGTTTATTAAATTGAAAAAAAAATCTACTAGCAGATTTACTTCCAAAACTTATAATTCTAATTATAAATGATATATTTTTGATATTCTATAAAATAATTGTTATGTCGTTGTTGGAAACAACACTTTAAATTTGAGATTTAAAGAAACTAAATGTGTACTTCCCAGTTTGTAAAATTCAAAAAAATATTTCTGGTATTAGGATTACATTTAAAACTTGTAAATCTACTTACAAATGATTTATTCTTAATATACTATAAATAATTGCCATGACATTGTTGGAAACAAAATGGTAACATTCTAAAATTAAATTGTGAAAAATTTAAAATTACACTTTAGAAAATTCTAAAAAATATTTCTACTTATAGGATTAGCCTCTAAAGTTGTAAATCTACTTACGAATGATATACTATAAAATAATTGGTATGTTAACGTTGGAAACATAATTCCAACACTTTAAATTGGAATTTTGAAGAAACTGAATGTGCACTTCTCAGTTTCGAAAATTCAAAAAAAATATTTCTGTTAGCAAAATTACTTTCAAAACTTGTAAATATAGTATTATATGATATATTTTTAATATGCCGTAAAATAATTGGCTTGTCATTGTTAGAAACAAAATGGTAACATTTTAAACTTGGGTTTTAAAGAAACTACTTCTGCTTTTCTTGATTTAAAAAACTTAAAACAATATTTCTACTTATGGGTTTAGCTTCAAAACTTACAAATCTACTTAGAAATAATATGTTTTTAATATATTATAAAAAATAGTCATATTGTTTCTAGAAACATAATGGAGACACTTTGAACTTGAGTTTTGAAGAAAGTAAATATGCGATTCTCAGTTTGTTAAATTCAATAAAAATATTTCTTTTAGCAGAATTACTTTCAAAACTTGTAATTCTACTTAGGAATAATATATTTTTGATATACTATAAAATAATTGATATATCATTGTTAGAAACAAAATGGCAACACTTTAAACTTAAATTTTAAAGAAACTAAATATGTAATTCTCAGATTGTAAAATTCAATACAATACTACTACTCATAGAATTAGCTTCAAAACTTGTAAATCTACTTAGAAATATTTAAACGATAAGGTGACCAATTCAGTAAAAATAATGTATTGATTGACAGTGGCCGAATTAGTGATGACATTAATTTAGAAACACTAATGTTTTGAAAGTCATCTTTATTTTTTACACAGTTATTATGAATTCATATGAAAATTTAAAAAAAAACTTCATGTGGGTACGACCTCCATATGTCGCTAACTTACAGCGTTGTTCATGTCCATATATATAGGCTAGCCAATGGTTAATTCCATCGAATCTCATATCACAATAAGTGATTGTAGATTCAGACGCTTTTCTTGGGATTATTTCTAGAGAAGTGGCTAGAAATTGAAAGTCGGTTGCGTTTTAGAGTACTGAGAGTAGAACCACCTAAGAAGGCCAATCCTTTCACAATCAGGTATTGAACTAATTGCGACATGTGCTTATCTCAAAGTAACTATCTTCGCTATGTTTTTTTATGTTTTTATAAAATTGCAAAGGAGTGTCAACATAGTCATTTCATTTTTTTTCACTATAATAATTAAAAGCGCTTTTTATAGAAAGAATAATTTTATTCAGTTATGTATTGACCATTTTTTTAAAAGACCTTTTGTATCTTTCGGATAATATAATGATGCTACGCTCAAAGAACTTCTGGCCTTTCTCTGTACACAGATAAAGCAAATAGTGTTTAACACCGTTGCATGAATTAAATTGTTTACCATTTAAAGAGTTTGGCAAAGATCGAAACAAATATTAGTCGGAAGGTGCAGGATTTGATGAGTATGGTTAATCGTCCATCAAATCCAATCGAAGCTCCAGTAACTTCTGAGGAGTCACTAAACTTTTGTGTGGTCTTGCGTTTTCAATAACAACCTTACGATTTGCCAATTTTGGCCGCTTTTCCTTTATGGCTTCATTCAATTTATCCAAATGGCGATAGTAAAAGTCGTATTGATGGTTTTATTCTATGGCAGGATTATTCACAGGGCTTACATCATACAAACTACTTTAAAAAAATCTATTTTTCAAAGAAACATTAAATTAATGGGAGAGAAAAGATTGTTGCAATATGTTAAAGTCCTATAACCATACAGATGATACTCGTTTTTAAGAAAAACTAAGAAAAATATGTTTATTAAAACTTAACACTATTATTGTACTACTTACTGATCTCAGGCTTTGAGTAGTAAACTTAAGTAAAGTATTATTTATGGCGTAAATCTGAGAAATACTTTAATGATTTAGTTACATATTTAAAAATATAAGTTGATTCTGAAAAACCTCTGATATCTAATTAAATGTAGAGTTTTTTTGTTATCTTCGTTTTTGATAAACAGTTTTTCAGTCATTTTAACTGCTTTCTATAATTAGTTTTTATGCTTTTTTTTCTTTACAATATTTCTAGGTGTTTTCTTATTAAAATTATCTCCATATATAAACATATTTATTGACAAATACAAACCATACTTAAAAAATATTTACTATACAATTTTATAAAACATTTATCAGAAGGCTATTATTAAGCATTAAGTCCTTGTCATTGTTTGAGAGGGTAATAGTCTTTTTGAAGTCGTCGTCTTAAATTAGTTGGTAGCTGAAGCATGGTTGAGATTATGAAATGATGAAATATATTCTTGTAGTGTTACTGAAGGAAATTTAAGTTTAGGGATAATGTTTTTGTACCTGGGAATGCATAGTGGATTTGTGATTTGGGAGTAGGTGGGATTTTATAAGAGAGGATAGTTTTCTTGGATGGGGATTATTTTTGTAGGATAGTACAAGAATTAATTTGATGTATTATCAAGAGGATTTTGATGATATTGGATTTTAGTAGTAGTAGTAGTAGTGTTTGGCTATCAACCACGTGGTCCTTCTGCTATGTGTCATTTGTGTATTTGTGTGTGGGTATAAATGAGCTTGTTACCTTAAAGGATCGTCCCCTTCACTCTAAAACACCATTAATGGTATCGCAATGGTGAATGGTACCGGACTACTGACCCGAACCAACGTTGTTGCTCGTCAGTTCGGGACCTTAACCAAATGCGCCGGTGGTGGATTTTAGTTAGCACCCTAAGTGCTGATCTTTCTGCGACTTAAAAATTACGTAATTTTACTGGGTGAGGATTGTAGTATCCTTTTCTACTGAATAGTCAAGTAAAGGGCAGTAGGGTATTTGTTGATTAAATTCTTGTTTTATACCTTTTTGTAGATTAGGCCTCTAAAACGTATCGTCCTTTTCTTGACTTTGACTTTAAGGAAAGTGAAGCGGTTTTTGAAGGTTAATTTGGAATCAAATACTAATTCTCAATATTTGCATAGGACGAAGATGTATATATTTTGGCCATTTATAGATATTGAGGGAAGTGTTTTTTTAAGTCTGTGAAATAGAAGTAAAATTTGCGATTTGTCAGGATTGATGGAAATACGCTAGTTCGTAAACTAGTCTGGTATATATCATGCCCTTCAGGATACTGATGGTTTTGGGAAGTACGAGATCGTAGATAATTAATTGTGATGATAGATGTCGAGCACCAAGATATTATATAAAATTGAAGAGTAAAACCTTAGAGTAAACCTTGCTCGGAAGGAAATTAGTTGAATATGGAGCTGTGGAGTTTGATCTGAAGGGTGCGGTTGTGTAGGAAACTACTGCACTTCAGTAGGCCTCGGTGCCAAACGGAATCGAAGGCTTTTTTGACATCTAGGACGATGATCGTGTATT
This sequence comes from Ontholestes murinus, assembly GCA_963969525.1. Taxonomy (NCBI): domain Eukaryota; kingdom Metazoa; phylum Arthropoda; class Insecta; order Coleoptera; family Staphylinidae; genus Ontholestes; species Ontholestes murinus. Next base: position 54,332,458 of record OZ018395.1, read on the forward strand.
GATTTCCTTCAAGGCCCGCTGTTTGGCAGTTTGAAGATAGAATAGGTAGTAGAATGATTGTGCATCTTTGTTCTAGAAAGCCAAACTAATATTGAAGGATGGAACTAGAAATGTAAAATATGACTTTGTTTTTGAGGAGAGATTCAAACACAAAGCACAGGAAGTAGTTTTATTGGACTGTAACTGCTTGGAAGAAGCGGATCATTGTTAGGTTTGGGGATACATGAATTTCTTAGATATATTTAATTAATTGCTTACTGAAATCGTTTCGAAACTTTTTTTGAATTATCTTGATTAGAAATTAAAAACACTTGGTTTGTTCCAAAGAAAATTTATTATTTCTTCTCCGACTAGTTTTAACAATATGTCATTATCAAGGTAAGTAATAAGGAGTAAATATCAATTACTCCTTGATAATGACATATTGTCAAAACTAGTCGCAGAAGGAATAATAAATTTTCTGTGAAAGAAACTAAGTGTTTTCAATTTCTAATCAAGATATCCTTTTTTAGATATAATTTTAAAAAAAAGTCACAAAAAATAATGTATTGATTTTAATTAAGAAAATTGTTTAATGCTAATTTGACTCTTACTTTGTTATATTCAAACTACAATTGTGGTGCCTTTTATTAATCTTTGTAAAATGAAGCGAAATGTAACTGTTTTCTGGTAAATTATTAACTCTATTTTTGTCAATCACTTTGGTAAAGTTTTGTAAATGAAATACGATAACACTTTCAAATATTTATTTTGCTGTTCGCGACAATTGGTTCGACAAACTGTGTCTTCTTCAGGTGAAGAAATGATCGATAATTGTCGCGAACAGGAAAATAAATATTTGAAAGTGTTATCGTATTTCATTTAGGAAAATTTACCAAAGTGATTAAGAATATGAACTTTCAACAACTAATAGCCTCAACTATTCTATTCTTGTCAATTGTTTCTTCGAGAGTTTAGTTGTTTATTTTATATTTTTGTTTGATATAATTTTATTCTTAAGCAAAAATTACGTTATTTTTTGACTGTTAACTGTTTTTAACAATTTGTAATATTTCTTTTTATTTCAATTATTATTATTAATAGCTTTGATAATGTTTAAGTGTTTTTAAGCATTTATAGAAAAGAACGAATTTATGCAGATTTTCATATTTTAATTTTGACCAATTTTCTAAAAGCGTTTTGGTAGGTATGCTAGAATATATTTACTTATAAGAGAAGAACGTGTTTCAAATCTAATTATTATTCACAAACAATCAAAATTATTATTTTCATTCGACTCCTTAATGTTACCTCGTAGAAAATAGATTCTCAAAAAATTTCAAAAAATATCCACAAAAATAACATCTGGTAAAAATGAAACATTCAGTTTTTTGCTGCAAAATATATTATTAATAATATATTATAAAAAACATTGCCTTGTTATTACTATTTTTTTCCTAAAAAAAACTCTATATTGGGCCGGCCCTTCTTTATTGTAGGATTTAAAAAAATGGTATACCTGCGTGCTAAAAAATCGTAACACGTGTGTGGTGCTGTCTATAGTACAGAGGAAATCTCATTTTTTAACATAACAAAAATTGACGTGGTGTGAAATCCCCGTTGTGTAAGAAAATAAATCGCAACAAAGCCTTTACACTGTTACCAATTGATAGACGAAACAGCAAATAAGCAGAAAATTTCTCTGGGGGGAGGTGTGGTGTTACTAGGTAGGTAGAATATCATTGAAAGGTAAGTTACTTGTTTCAATAGTTAAGTATATGTGGTGTATTTTTTAGATAATTAGTTTCATTTCCTTAATTATCACATCTCAAAATTTAAATGTCATTAGTGTAGAAGCTCTATTGCACATAACTCAAAATACAAATCTTGAAATATAGCGGATAAAAGTTAGTATTGATTGTTATTCTTTGTAGCGTTCAAAACACATATAATGTTTATTATTTAAAATAAACAAGTTGTTCTAATTTTAGGAACATATGTAAGAAGTAATTGGTTGTTCCTATACAAATATTACTGGAAGTTTACCTAGAGAATTTAAATATAATAATAAATTAAATACAATTTGTTGTTAACTTACACGATTTTGTAGTGACCGGTTTCAACCCTTACAAGGTAATTTTCAAACTACAATTTTAGTGTATTTAATTAATCTTTACCTGGAGTTTACCCAGAAAATTAATAGAAAGAAGATGTACTGGAATTGTTTATAGTTACGAATTCCAGGGATTTGTAAAAAAAATAAGTGTTTAGTAAATATTTAATCAATCATTTGATTCTTGCTGATAAAATAGTAGTATTTAATGGGAAGTGTTAATCAATTTTTGGATTGAGAAGGGTGTTACTTTGCAAAATTCCGTTATATATGTAGTAAATGAAACGCGCTGGTTGAGAATTAACACCGTTTTTAATGTTGAAAGACTGCCATAATTGTTTCGCCATACAGACTCTTTATCTCCGACATTAAAAACTGAGTTCATTTTCAACCAGAGAGTTTTATTTACTACATATTTTAATCAATTGATTGATCAACTTGTTTATTGTTCCTCATAAAATATTCGATTAATCGATTAGGTTCATTCACTAGCTTTCATTCAATTGGTACAAGTAATCAGATAATTAATATATATTTAAAGAATTGGAGGTTTTATTTTTACTAATAAAAATATTTGATTTAACCTCCGTTAGAGTTCAAAATAAGCTGTATTTTTCTAGTATAAAGATGTAATTTCATCACGAAGAACTTTAATGAGCATTTACTTCCTAGGAAGTGAATATCTAGTACAAGATTACTAAATTATAAACTCTGCCTTTACATTACGTCATTAAAATCTATTCTCCATTCCTATATTGTCATCATTACTTCAAATATTTACCAATATTTCAGTTAATTCTAGTAAATTTCCAATTAAATTACTAGGGTTGCCAAGATATTAAAAATAAGAAACTCTTTTATCTTCCCTAGCAGCGCCCATAAGGTACTTCCATTAATAATAAACCAAGGGATTATATTTTAAGCAAAAATATATAAATCAACTGGAATTAAATCTAAAAATCGAATTGATTAAAAAAATCTTCTAATCAAATATTTACAGCAACACACATCCATCAAGACATGATCCGGATCAACTAGTCTCTCTCCCTCTACCAGCAAATCAATTTGATACAAGTTCCTCAGCATTACGTAAACCGTAACCCCCAGTCGCCCATCGGAACACTCGCCCCTGGATTTTTCTAGAAAACCCCACCGTCCATCCGACCGACTGGCGCATTGGCAGTTATGCAGAAGAATAGAAAATCCCGGACGATTGTTGTGCAAATCCGTCGCGTGTCAGGGAACGTGGCCGCCAGACATACCCGAACCCGAAATCCGGCCCTCTCGCTCCCGCCGCACCCGTCGAACAGAGACGGAAGGCCTCGTACGAGCATAAAGAGGTCTGAACGTACGAACATCTGGCCCCGAGTCCCCTACCTCAACTTTTATCCCTCCGCTCTTTAATAATACCTTTTTGGTTTATAGGTGAATATTGCGACTTCGTCTTTTAATTTATGGGGTAGACGTGGTATCATCGCATAACTGTTGTCCGAAATGGGGATTTACGACCTGTAAAAGATGGACGTAAGATGAATTGCTGGTGCGGATACAGTAGTGCGGTGATGTTTGTCGAGAAATTTATTACACGAAAAATCATTTTATCGTGATAAGGCTTAATGAGACAAAAGATACTGCAGTGATGGATGGATTCAAATGTTTCTTAAAAAACAATGCATTTTCATTTTCTGTTACTATGATGATCAACATATTTTTAGTCTAAGTAATTATTACTTATGAACAATAATATGTAATTTATTTTTCTGAACTAACATAAACTAACCCAAATGTAAACATGTAAAAGGAACCCAATTTTGAATAAGGTCAACAAATACTACAAAAATATGATGGCCATTTCAAAGACTATCCCTAATAAGTTGCTCATGAATGTTTTCGTAAATTTAATTTTTTTGTTCTGTTTATTATTTGTTACTATCTCAAATATCTCTTTACAATTTTGTTTCCATTCTTTCAGAGTAACTACCTTCGATATGTTTTTATAAAATTGCTTAGGAGGAATGCCATCCTCTGCAAAAAAAACAATATTAACATTTTATTCAAGGAACACCCTATGGTGGCAATTGTGTACAGCAATTTGAAAGAGTCATGGTGGAGACTCCAAGTATGCAAAGTCGTAAAGGAATGCCAATTATTACTTATGCAACATTATTCTTTATGTTTCATTTTGAATTTAATAAATATTATTAATATTTTGTAAATAATTGCTTAGCAACACTCAATGTAGCCCCCCCACCCACGGCTAATATGTAAAAACGAGTGGGAAAAGATTGAGTTGTAATTAAAAATATTGGCTGAATGATCTCTAGTAAAAAGAATTTCATATACACTCTAATGTCAGTAAAATAAATCACTGAATGGTGGCAATTGCTACCGAAAGGGTCGAAAGTGTCAAGTCATACTACTCCAGCTTTTGATTGATATAAAATAAATAAAACAAAAAGTTTCGTTTCTAAAAAGTCGTTTGTGAAAATATTTGTATTATTCAATATTTTGTTTGGAAAAAACCTTATGGTGAATATTTGAAATTTCAGGAAAAGCTTAAATTTATAGTAGTAATAGTTGTGTTTGGCTATCAATCACGTGGTCCTTCCTCCAAAATAATGTAAATTTAATATACCCAAATAACGTATATTAAATTTACATTATTTTAGTTTTACATAAAACTAGCAAAAATCTGCAATTAGTATGAATAATTTTAATTTTTTTTATCTCCATTACTTACAAGAAAATAAAACCCGAAAAAGGCTATAATTTAGTCATATAATTGATTATTTTTAAGAGATTTGATTTCCTGGTTAATGTTGTAGAAGTTTTATTTTTTTAGGTACATACAATTATACTCCTAAAAAAATAGGTTTTTGGGTTGGAGATAATAAATGCTAAACTTATAAGGTAAATAAAACACTAGGTTTAAACTCGATTATACGGAACAAATTACTCAACGTGAGAACTTACAAATCTTTAACATTACTGAATCCTAGACACTAGCAAGTATCTCCAAAATCAAGTCTTCATTTGTATGTGGTGTTGATGGTATTCCTAGCTTTTTAATTAAAGATTGTAAGTATGTAGTTGCCAAGCTATTGACTACTATTTTTAAGTTGGTACTTTCTACAAGTACATTTCCAGATAAATGGAAACAAGCTATTATTTGTCCCATATTCAAAAAAGGTGATCCAGGATGTTTAGATAATTATAGACCAATCTCTCTTTTATCAATTTTTCCTAAAATCCTGGAGCAAACACTCTTCACTTGCATCTATAACCATGTCATAAACTCCTTATCGCCTTGCCAACATGTTTTTTTGTCCGGTCGCTCTACGGTTACGAACTTACTTACGCTACTATCACACAATATTTATCTGAGTGACTTGACAGTCATGGCCAAGTTGATGTTATATACACTGATTTCTCTCGTGCTTTTGACACCTTAGATCATAACATACTAATTTAGAAATTAAGTTTCTCAAGTAACTTACTAAAACTCCTTGCATCATATTTGAGTCATAGACCGAACTATGTATGCTATAATGGATTTAAATCTGTGCAATTTTTTTCAAGTTCAGGTGTCCCACAAGGTTCTAACTTAGGGCCTCTGTTGTTTGTCCTCTATATTGATGACCTCACGTCTCTTTCCTGTCCTCTGTTGACGTATGCGGACGATCTTAAAATATATGCTAAAATTAATGACTTAAATGACACAGAAGTTCTTCAACGAAATATTAATGCAATTGTTACCTGGTTTAATTTAAACAAGCTAAAACTAAATGCTTCTAAATGTTGTGTTGTTTTCTATACTCGCACAAAAAAAAACCAATTATCCACAACTATTATGTACAAAGATCAATACTTGAAAGAAAAAGTGAGATTTCGGATCTGGGAGCACTGTTCGATGACCAACTCAGAAATAAATAAATAAAGGAATAAATAAGAAAACAAGAGAGAATAGCTTCTTTAAAAAAGTGACTTTATTATTAATTTGCCTCTGTAAAAAATCGGTTCTCACACAGTAAACTCATCTAGAAATATATTTCAACTATATAATAGGATGAATAAAAATTCAGGAAGACTTTAACCCCAACAACGTTAAATTTGCTTACTTGACACACATCTTTCTTGGCTCTGAAGGTCCACAGAACAAGTGGAAAAAGTTTTATAATGATACGCACACTGAAGCTGAAGATCTAAAACAGTTGTACCATCTGATGCATTTCCTATTATAAAAACACTTAAAGAACCTATATTTCAAAGGAAGAGGAAAAATAATCTTAAGCAAGTTAATTGAAGTTAATTAAGAGAATTGAAAACACGTTCTCTAGCTAATGCTCTTTCTTTAGTAGTAGTAGTAGTGTAGTAAAAATAGTAGTAGGATAATATACTTCAGAACTGATTGATTAAGCACTTATATAGGCCAAAAACCACAGCTAGCACAAAGTGTTTATTATCGTTGGAGAGCTTGTTCCTTCGACTACAATTTCGCCTTTTTGCTTCATTCCTTCTCTGTGCTGAGTTTTGGCATTTCAACTAAACCCTTAAATTTTTCGACGTTTCAAATATGCGGTAGAACCGATTGCTCGTTTAGAAAGGATGTTTTTGTAAATTAAGTCTGATAAAAGGCATTTTTAAAGTTAAAATCGATTGAAATGTTTATTTTGAGTATAAAAATTTAAAAAAATAAATACGGAATTGAGGAAATTAATCTGCTAATCATAATTACATCCGATGACAAAGGCACTTTTTTCGGATGTCCACGTCCACAACCACCACTTCCACGTCTACCACCACGAGTGGATGGCAAGACACTCAAAGTATTTGGTGTGTCAGTCTCTTTCTAGACTCAAAGCTACTGACAACAATTTTTCATTCACGACTTTTTCTCATGAAATTCTTTTGAAAAAACTTAAGCAATATAATTTTGATCCACAAAGTGTTCATCTGATAAAGTCGTATTTTTCTGAACGCATTCAAATTATAAAGGTGAATGGTAAAACTTCAACACCTATTCAGGTTAAAATGGGGGTTCCTCAATGCTCAATTCTGGGCCCTATACTATTTCTTATTTACATAAATGAACTCCCATCATATATCCCTGAAGCCCGTGGCATACAATATGCTGATGATACGACCTTGATAAGTGTGAATAAAGACCTGCAAGTGATGTTAAGTGCGAATGAAAACGCTATTGCGCTGGCCTCGGAATGGTACACGGGCAACCACCTTCATTTGAATCCAACCAAAAGTGTAGATGTATTATTCACCTTGAAAGCTGTAAACGATATTACTTACCTACATGCCAATTTTTTGGGATTGTGGGTCGATAGTGAGTTAACTTGGAATTATAATACTGAACAGCTTGCGAAGAAATTGTGTTGCAATATTTACTTATTAAGAAATTTGTCATATTCGGTACCATTGTCTTAAAGTCTTAAAGACGTTTTTTTTGCAAATTTCCAGTCTGTGATGAGCTATTGCTTGATAGTGTGGGTAAGGTGCCCTCTACCACCTGTAGATCTAGGTAAGTAAAGTCTTTCAATTGATGATCGTGGGTGATGTACGCGAAATTTGGTGAGTAGTGTTCTAGTTAGGTGGTCTAGGTCATGAAGCTCAGTGTCGGAAAATTTCAGTATTCCAAATGAACAACACAAGGTAGGTATTGCCCATGTATTTATAGCTTTTATGATGTTCTGGTCACTCAGGTAAGTATTTAGAAACTTCGTCACTCTTTTTTTGTATTGCTGTTTAATTTTTGCACTTTTATGATCTATTGTGCCCTTTTGCAGCATCCCCAGATATTTATACGTATTTTGTTCGTCAAGAGGTTGGATGATTGGAAATTTTGATCTTACCAATGAGGGCCTCAAGGTGTGTATTATTTTCAGTGTATAGTTTTATGTAATTTATAAATACAAAATGTGTATATTTCGATTCTTTAGATTTCAAGTCGATTCTGTAACCCGCCCGGGTATTATTGAGTATTTTGGAGATAGGGTTAAGTGTCAGACAAAACCATAGCGGGCTTAATGTATTCTTTTGGAATATTCCCCTCTTTATTTTTATATTTCCTAGGTTGTTTCCGTTACAGATGAGGTGTGTATTCCACGTACCCATTAGATATTTCAGTAGTTTCCTGATATCTGGGTCGATTTTATAGATTTTAAGGATATTTAGTAACCAGTCATGCGGGACCGAATCAAAAGCTTTAGTATAGTCTATAAAGCACATAGACAGGTTTCTAGTTTTGTTTCTTGCCTGTTGTGTTATCTATAGTTAGTTGTTATTTGCACCTTCTGCTGCCTTTCCGACACCCTTTTTGTTCTTATTATATTATATTGTTTTCCTCGCAGTGTTTATATATCCTCGTATGTACGACTGCTGTGAGAAGTTTGTAGATAGTAGGCAGGCAAGTAATGGGCCGATAATTAGTTGCCTCGTTTGCATCTCCTTTCTTATGAAGTAGGTAGGTTGTGCCAGTTGAAAATTCACTTGGTATTTCCGGCGGATTGGTCATGGCTTTGGTAAAACATTTGGCTAGGCATCTGTGCAACGATGTAAATTTCTTTACATCATTATTATTATTATTGTTCTTTGCTAATTGCACAAAAAGTTACTCAGTATTTATATCTGCGGCAACATTATTAATTTTATTGTGTCGTTCCTGTCAAAAAGCCGAATATTTGTTGAAGTGGAGAGTAACGTATCAAAAGAGTACTTATTAGGTAGAGAAATTGTCGAAGGATCAACATTAGGTCCCTTATTCTCCCTCGTATTCCACATGTCGTAAATTTTGCAGATGACATGATGGTCAGCCCACAACCAGATTGAATTGAAACAGAAAGTAAATATCTGTAATCATCTAATAGTGCAACAAAAACAATATCCTGTTAAATAGTAATAAAACCATCACTATACAATTCTACAGCAGAAAACCACCATAAAACCTTCTTCTCAATAAAGCAGATTCTTTAAACTACATAGGCATTCATATAGAATGTGAACAGTTAAACTATGTGCATGAAAAACGTACGTAGACGTATCATACTATTTGCAAAACCAAATCAAAAACAAGTGTAGTGACCCGCCAGAAGTTACTGGAGCTTTGATGGGATTTGATTTCAATTCAGACAATTGTGTCAAAGCACATGCTTCATTTTTTTGCTGAGAAAGGTCGGAATTTCTTTAAACGTGGCATCTTGATGTTACCAAAAAGATGAGAAAGGTCATAAAAATGGTCAAAATATAACTGAATCAAACTATTTAAAAATAAAAAAAATCAGTAACGGTAAATTATCTACAAAAGTCTTGATAAAGATATATCATATATTTCCCTGATTACACACTATGCTGATGAGATTCAATATATCCAGTCCGTGACTGTTGACATTAAAATAATATTCTAATGCTTTATCTTGATCTTCAATATCATTTACCTTTAGTTATATTGTCTCATCCTAATAACATCACACGTCTTTGTATATTTTAGCTTTCTAGTTTATAATATTATTTGTTTAAACTTATGAGACTTCTCTCTATCTTTACGATTTTTATGACGAAAAAAAACAGATTATAACCCCATTTTTTGTCAATATTACAAGTTTTCTACATGATAAAAGGCTTCCTACCGCCCTACGATTATGTTATCACACTATCCCATCACCCTCTAATGATTTTGAGTCCTCTATTGAATAAGTTCATTTGCGCGTGCAAGGGTGGCACCCTTGTTTATCTCTGCGTTAAGTAAATACTCGATCAAAATCCGTTACCGACCGTACATTTGATATTATCGAGTTTCCCTAAAGTGGCTAAAACGCGTACGGTTATAACAATACTCACTTATTGTTATATATTTATAGTAAAAACTGTTTAAATTATTCACATCTATGCAAAATATAATTATTATGATTGCTTTTTCTATAAATTCTATCTTTGAAAAATGAATTAATTCCGTATCTGCAATTACCGCCCGTATAAAATATTCGGCGCGGCTTGTTACAGAAATAAAAAGTAATTCGGGCAAAACGGAGACGCAGACGAAGAAGAAGGTGAATTCGAGGAGTGAGAATGAGGAAGAACGCTCGAACCTGTAAATTCTTCCACCTGTCGAAGGAGTTGATGTCGTGTGCCGGACCAGATAAGGATATATTATTTCGGACTTTAGAACTTTCTTACTTGAATATTCATGAAGCGCCGCATAAAACGATATTTGCAGGTGCCCCGAAATGAAAAACAGAGAAAAAAAGAGTCGGAAAAGGTAACAACCTGCACTTGCAGCTTAATGTCGAATGGATAACGCATAAAAATTTTATACGATGGACGTCGTTAAATCAATCGCATATGTTTAAGGTGCGTTTTCGAAATTATGATATTACAGTCAAATGAAAGCACTATCGTGCCGATAACGATTTGGTATAGTTTTATAATATATAAAAAAAAACAAAAAGGGGTTTGTAATTTTAATAAACGTTAATTATATCTTTAGCATCGAGCAAAACACATATATGTGAATGAGAGCTAGGAGAAAGTTATTTATATTTTGATTTATTTTATCCGATATATTTTAACTGAAATTTTTCATCAGTACATAATTTTCAAAATAACTTAATAATCAGAACTCTGATTTTCAACATTTATTTAAAATGGTGTATAAACATTAAAAAATATTTTTTTATTTGGACCACTACTAGATTACTATGATAAAAATAGTAATTCTATTATAACTTCGATAATCAAGAATTACAGAAAATTCGGAAACACAAGGTCAAGAAATTTCCCAATCTATAACTCAAATGGAAAATCATACAAAGAGTTACCTATATTTATGCACTTCCAATAATTATTGATAATTATTGATTTCTTGATTATAATCTAGAAATCAAGAAAATTAAGGATATGTTATAATAACTATTACCCAATAAAAAAAATGCTTAGACAAGTTAGTGAAGAACTTCTAGTAGTTACGACAAAACGCTTAAGGACATAACGTGAAATCAAGCTTCAAACAAGTCAAAATTTTGTTGAAAGGTGCACGCTTATGAATAAAGACGAAAAAGGCACAATAAAACTTTTAAAACACATTTAAGTTTAAGAAATAGCTGCAGAACATATACTCCTGATAGATATCTTATCTGATAAATTTCAAATAAGAGAAAAATATTTACAGTGACCTTATATATCCAAAGTGATTTCCTTGGGATGAAATGAATTGGATGCATCTATGAAGAAATGAAGACTAGGATATATAGATGTAAAAAATAGTTACGTGCCGCAAATATATCTTGACTAAAAGCAGCCGTACAGCACTGCGACCTTGTTAGATCTTTTGAACTAGTACCCTACTATTACTACTGTTCAAATTTCTGGGAACCTTGATAAGGTCAATTAACTTGTTCGGAGGCCATGAGTTATCGTCAGTTCTCCGCTTAAGGCTACTCTGGTGTTAGGCACTTATATGATGAGCGCGATCGATTGTTTACCTATCTTTTGAAGATAGTACTTCACTAGACAAAGTCTTGTAAGGAGGAAGGAGGTCTTGTTATGACCAGTCTTATCTTGCTTTTAGTCAGGCGCAAGAGCTGTGCGCTATGCTAGATAATATTTTATACATAATAGATTTAATTTTATTGTAATTTAGGTTTTTTATTTTAGCGGGAAGATGGTTGAATATTTATAAGCAGGAGTAGAAACTACAATTTACAAAATTTGTCCTCTTCTTGTATAATAACGAGTTGGATAGTATAGATTCCGAATTGCGATTTGTGTTTCCATAGAAAATTTATGCTTTCATATAGTATAGGATACAATTTCTAGTTTATTTTAGTTTATACAAAACTCAATTTATTTTCTTTTTTATAACAAAAGCTTTTGCCGCGTTTGTGCTGCTACCCCAAAATATAACACTAAATCTTAGGTGTGATTCCACATTTGAAAAATAAAATAATCTTTAGATTCTAAGGTTAGTGTAGCGTACAAATGTTCTTAAGCCATAATATACATTGCTCAATTTATTACAAACGTAGAAATTATGTGGATTAAAGCTCAATGTTTCATCTAAATGAATCCCCAGACATTTGACTTTGTCAGAGAATGTATATAATATGTTATTAAGAGTTATTGAATTTGTAGTTTCAAAGGCTTAATTCGTTTTAAATAGAACTAGTTTCGTTTTAGACTTATTTAAAATGAATTCGATTTTCTCAAACCAAGTTCTTAACTTTGCCATGCTGTTGCTAACGTTAATTAAATTCCTTAATGTGTTATCCTTAAGAAGTACATTTGTATCGTCGGCTTAATTTGACCTTGTAGTGGCATTATTCCCGAAAATTCGTTTATATATATTACAAACAATAACGGGCCAAGTTACCCGCAGAGTATCAGATAGTAATGTGGAAGTTTCATCATTAATATTTGTTAATAATTTGGATTACATTGTACTGTAATCTTTAGATAAGACTTTATTAAATTAGTTGCAATGCCTTGAATGCTATATTGATATAGTTTAGAAAGTAGTACAGAGTGCTCAATTGAGTCAAAAACTTTTGATAGATCTAGAAATATTTCACATGCTAAGTTATTTTCTTCTAAACTTTCTGGTAATCACTTAAAATAATCCAATAGGGCGGTTTCTATACTTCGTCCTTTTAAGAAACCGCATTGTATTGAAGATACGATATGACGTTTTATAAATTACTTTTTCAAGAATCTTTGATAGAGACCATTTCAAAATACTGGTAGGGATTAGATTGTGTATTCTTATTTCCTAAATTTAAATTGCATTTCTTAACAATTCTCTGCACTTACTCGATAGCTTCAAATTATTTTCACAGTTTGCTTCAGATATTTCCCCAAGGTGTCTAGTAGACTTATGGGTCGATATTCCTACTATTTTGGTGTTTCTTTATTAGGTTTAATAATTGTACCAATTAATCTGTTTCAATTCTCTTTGAGAATTTATCTAGGTCGAAATACATTGTCGAACACTTTTAAGTCTTTCTTTAGATGCAGCTTTATTATAATTCGTATAAGCTTATTTGGTTATCCATCCTATGACGTCGTAATAAAAAGAATGATATCTTTTTATTACGACTGAAGTTTTTGTCACATTATTTTTAAGTTCAATAGTAAATATCATTATTATTGCTTTAACAAGTACTGTTCTGAATAATTGCATTATTCAGTTAAGACTTTCCTATACTGATTTATCATTTCTTAAATGACTTTCTCATTTATCACTTGGTGAAACATTTTGAACTATTGACGATCAAGGCTTAAATTATTATAATTAAACCTTCATCAGTAACTCATTTATTAAATTTTATATAACCTTGTTTAGTATACTATCCAATGATCTACGATTTGAGATTACATCATAAAAAAACGGATGCCTTTGATATCGGGGTACATCAAGCAAAATGTTAGGTCACGGTAGATAGGTAAAATTAAGTTAAACCATCAACCAAAAATATTAAAATATGTTAAATTGGTAGAGTTACCTTTCTTGAATAACATTATGAATTAATATTAATTATAATAATAATTCTTTACTTATTACATATAATTAGATTAACATTTTACTAAGATAATGTAATTTTTTTGTAGAGGAGGTTAGGAAATCTACAGACATTAGCTCTTAGTTCGATAATAGTGTCGTTCCAACCTACTAAAATTCTGCCCCCCTATCTTCTCTGGAATCGCTTAATTACGGCATTGCCTTGGTAGGTAGCTGCTAAATCTATCATTTCTGGTGATAAATGTTCTAGTACAGTTTTCCTTGGCCCACCCTCTGTCCTGTTATTTAGCCAATGCTCTGCTATGTGCCTTTAACTTTGCCGCCTTTATTCACCAGTTTTCTACTGTGCTCAGTAAGCTTCGGCCTTCTCAATGGTGTGTGGATCTCCATGAACCGTTCCGGTTAGCACTTCCACTGCATCTACCGACACCAACCGGTAGGCTTTTGTTATAGGAATGCAGGCAATTGTCAACCCTGGCCGCTTTATTCCCTGTTTGAATCGCCTTGGCAAATACCGGTGCCCTGTACGACAGCATCGCCTTGATAACCATTAATAGCCATCTTCACCCATCGCCTGCTCCTTCTACATTAGGAATCAACCGCCCTATTATGGCCACTATCTTCTCCGCCTCGTCGCGTCGGCGCAATGCCGGCTGCATCTTTTGTTGGCCTCTAGCCATACTCCCAGATACTTGAGAGCTTTGTCAATTCCAATTTCTGTTCCTCATCTATGTTTAATATGTAATCTCAATGATTCTCATAATCAGCTAAAAGTACATAATTCTAAAAAGTTAGGCTACATTACACTAAAATTTAAAAACTTTACCTACCTAACGAGCATTAAGCATTACCACAAAGCACAAGCATTACAATACAACATTAAATATGTAGTTCACGCAGGTTCGCGTTGAGTTCTTTTCCGGAGGCTACACTCGAATTTGCGTCCAATTACTCCCTGGGCAAACAGTCACAGGCACTCTGTATCATGTACTCTATTACCACTACCATGCTGAGCCACGCCCCCAGCTTCTTTGCTAGCACTTATTTCTGTTCCTGTTACCGTGGGCAGAGAAGCAATGTGTGCTCGGCGTCATCCCTCGAGTCCGACCAATACAGGCAGCCTTCCCTATCCCTATCGTGCCCAGAGAGCAGCTGCGTCAGCCAGTGTGTAACCTCATCATGCAACCGATCCATCCAGCCTAGCCAGCCAGTACTGTATACTGGACGATATCTATAGATGCTGTTGAAGTCATCGGCCCAAACTTGTTTGAAAGGAGCCTACCAATTATAGACTCCGTTTTGCTGCAATTTTTGCTACAAACTGGCACCTGTGCTCCATTGACTCTTAGTGGTTCATACGCTTGGTACCCCACACTCTTGGAAGAGAGCCACACCGCTTAAGTTTTTTTTTTTGGCGCCAGCGATAACCCCGCCGTCTCGATCCATTTGAAAATTCTTCTTGTGACTATCTATGTTGCTCTACGTGAACCCTGTACTGATTCCGCACAGGCTAGCACCTTCAAGTTGTCCATGAAAGCTACCATCTCTACGCTAGCGGGCTGCTAAACCCATAGGCCATATTCCAAAGTAGTTGGCCCAACCGATCCTTGCGGGGCCCCACCATACACGTTGAACTTTTGTTTGCCTTCCTTGTCAGCGTATATTATTTCTCTCTCACTGAGGTAGCCTCTTACCAATTTCTTGATGTATGCCGCCGTACCAAACTCCTCCAGTGGCTGCCTTACTCTTTCCCACGACATCGAGTTAATCGCATTTCTAACATCTATACCAACTACGATCTCATGTTCGCCCTCTCAGTGATGGTTTGTTCAGCTCTCACCGCGTCTACAATGGTACGGCCCTTCCTAAACCCATATTGGTTTGCCGATAGTCTCCCAGCTCACTCTATTGTTTTCTCCAATTGCTCAATGTTTAGCCACTCGAGAGTCTCTAGACAGTCCGTTCTCCAAACTCAGAGCCCTGTGAGCTTTGGGGTTCTTTAAGTAACTTTCCATGCATGTGGAACAGTACAAACCGGGCCTTCTTAGACACAGGTTTATTACATCGGTGATCTCCGAGTAGATCACCTGGGACGCTGCCCTCACCAAATCGTTCTTCAAAGCATCGGGCCTAGGAGCTTTCCTTCTCGGGAGCCTCTTTATACCCGCTACCACTTCAATCTCCATTCATCTGAAATCGGTTTCGGAGACGTCTTCCACCCTCAACACGCCGTCACTCTCTTGCTACTGAAGCTGAAAAAGTTCGTTAACGACTCTTTACACTTAGTACTTTTACTCCTAGGCCTGGTGGTCCGGCCCCAATCTTTCGAGTTATGATTTAGTTGCTCTCTACTTCCTCGCAAAGCCTCTTTTAATACAGCTCCTTACTCCTGACTATCGCTCTGCATGTGTTCTTATTGCTTCCTTGTGATCCACTGTATACTGGTCAGAGTTTTGACTTCTAGCTCTTGTCCAGGTCATTTTCCTGTAAGCGACGGTTGTCCCCCTGCACTGAACCCTATTTTCTTTTACCACCAGTACACCGATACGCTAACGGTATCTAACTTAATAAATACTAATTAAAATTTAAAACAACTTAATCTAACCTAACACTTTTTAAAAAGGAATGTAAGTGAAAATATGCACAAAAATGTTTACTTTGTCTTATATATTAACAAATATAGCAGTCATGTAAATGTTGTATGATAATGAGCTATCCATAAACAAATAACAACATAACTACACTTTTTTATGCTTCTTTATTTTTTCAAAGATTATATTTATTCATTCTCCAAGTTACCGTGGATTGAGATAAGTATTTATTTGACTGAGACTAACCTAATCTAAGTGATCTAACACAATATAAGTTAAAAATTTCGTAACTGAATATAAGCTAAACTGTTACAGGAAATGTATGACGACGATTTCTTTCTTGAATGGAGCCGTAGGTCAAATAGATATTTTTCTTACTTTAATTTTTTTTCACGCTAACCCTGTTGTCTAGAGCTGAATTTTTGCAAAGCTGCCAACTTAATATCAAAGCCCTCTACCTACTCTGATATTAAATTGTCAGCTTTGCAGAAACAGACTTCGTTAGTGGTACCCTAGAACAATCTCCTATAATCCATTTGCTTGAATAACTCATTCCCATGCTTTCCAGACAGATAGAAATACCTTTTCTATTAATACTTTCCTTCATTATCTGGTCCACCGCCTTTTACTTCTTTATATCCTCCAACATAATCTATAATAGTACATAGTTCACTGCTCTGTTAGCTTTTCTAACTCGAGCACCATAAGAAAGAAGTTGTCTTCCTTCGTTGGATTCAACGGGATATTAAAAACATTCATCATCTGCCTTACGTGTCCTGTGCAGATTACTGCCAAAGTCACTATAGACTGATAAAATATAGGTCAGGTGATAGGGCTTTCACCTGGACTTCTCTTTTTCCCAGTATTAGGCGCCTCGTTCACTCTTCACTGTCGCTGCTATCCCACCTAGCCTGCCATGATTCCAGCGTCTCTGTCCTCAACCGCTCCCTGGCTTTGCCTCATATTCTGCCATCCGTAAATATCGTGCGGTACATCCTGGCAATCTGTCGTGGCCTCCCCCTGGTCCCAGTAGTCCATGCCGGTGCCACATATAGGAGGCGTAATCTGGCCACTACGGCCAATAGTCTCCTCTTGTTCAGGCCTGCCCAGGTTTGGGAGGAGCCTTGTTATTGCAAGCTCCGATTTTGCTGCACATTTTGCTGCTTTGCTGATATGCGTGGTGGGGTTTCGGTTCCTTTTAACCCACACCCCAAGATACTTAATAGTTGTACGAGCTGGTACTTGTGTCCCATTGACTATCATATTCCAAAGTAGTTGGCCCAACCGATCCTTGCTTTGCCCCACCATAAACGTTGAACTTATGTTCGCCTTCCTTGTCGGTGTATATCATTTTACTCTTACTGAGGTAGTTTCTTACCAATTTCTTGATGTATGTCATAACTCTCTCCCACAAAATCGAGTTAAACGCATTTCTAAGATCTATAGCTACAATGATGCAGTTTCGTCTTCTTGTCCACGTTCCCGTGGACGAAACCCATTCTGGATAGTCCCCCAAGCGTATTGGTCAGTCCGTCCTCCAAAACATATTTCTGTATGCCCTGGGGTCCTCTGGTAATTTCCACATCTTCGGGAAGAACCCCTCTCTTAGGCACAAGTTCATTACATCGGTAATTTCCGAGGGGATCACCTGGGTCGCTGCCCTCACCAACTCGTTCGGCAAACAATAGGGTGCAGGGGCTTCCATGAAACTTAAGCCACAATAGTGTTTATAAAATTATTAACAACATCTACATAAGCGGTTATTGTTTTATGAAACTTTAACAGTTACAGTGATGAAAGTACCAAAATATATATATAGGGTGGGTGGGTGATCTCTATTCACTCTCCAACTTATAGATCAGACACGAATGTTTTGTTAAGAACCAATTTCAATACCAACAAATTTATCTTAGATATAACATACACACTTTCCTTCTTTCATGTTTTTTTAGTAAAGCATCGCCGATGATTTTTGAATAAAATGTGGGATAGTACCTTTGTCTTTGTCCACCTGAAATCGTCTTCCACCGTCACTCTCTTGATGCTGGAGCTGGAAAAATTCATTAACAACACCCCCACTTTTGGGCCTGGTGGTCTGGGCCTAATAATCCGATTTACAATATCGTTACTATCCACTTCCTTGAAAAATCTCTTCTAACACTGCTCCTTACTCCCTAATATCGCCCTCTCCTTGCTTCCTTATGCGCAGTTCTCCTATCCCCTCTATCCAACAGTACACCGGTACACTAACGGAATTTAACTTAATAGGTACTATCTAATACTTAAAACAACTTAATTCAACCTAACACACTACGAAAAAAGTGGAATATTAGGATTGCGCACCATAGGTTTTGTGGACATTTTCATTACTTTTTTTCATGTTATCCCACTGAAGGGCATACAATTTACAGTGTTGCCACTGTGTTCTGTTCACATCCTTAACTTTTACTACTGCTACTATACCATCAACAGAGTCCATTTCTGCAAATATAATAACTTAACATCAGAGCCCTCTACCTACACTTATATTAAGTTTTCAGCTTTGCAGAGAATGTCTCTGTTGGTGGTACCTTAGCACGAGTAGAATCTCTTTGCATTTTGTTACTAGCTATCTGTCAAGTTTGTCCATCTATTTGAATGACTCATTTCGGTGCTTTTCAGACAGCTTAGAAGACCTCCTTGCCATTAATAATTTCCGCCGCCTTTCACTTCTCTACTTCCTCCAACATAATTTTTATGAGTGCATATTGAGCCCCCTATTACTTTGTTTGCTTTTATAACACGGGCACCACAAGAACAAAGGTTTTCATCAATCGTTGTGTTCTCCAATGCCACTATAGACTGACAAAATCTATGTCAGTGGTCAGGTGATAGGGCATTCGCATTGATATCTCTTCTTCAATGACTTTAGCACTTGTATGACCTGAAAAGTTTATACGTTTTCTCAGTGCTGACCTTGCTTGCTTGATTTCTTGGTTATTTGCAGGCTTAAGAATGATATTATTTTCTTGTTATTTTTTTTAAGTGCAAATCTTACATGAGGCACCTAAAAGCCTTTTAATTGACTAAAACTCCACTGCCACTTAAATCATGAAATGTAAAGTCAAATTATATTGTTTAATACCAAAACATTTTCAACAAGTATAATTTTTAATTGGGATTTTGTTGTTCTGTATGTCATACATGTTGCTTCAAGATAGTTTTGCACAAGGCAGGTGCCAACTTTAGAGGAGTAGCTGAGAAGGAAAATTTCCGTTCTTCGTTGTCTTGATTCGATGTTGAGGTCCTGTAGGACCAACAACGCCAATATTTTTACAGTCCCTGAGGGAATCTTGTTATGTGTGTTGGTTCAAGATAATTATTAAGAAGGCAAATATCAAATTTGGAAGAGTGGCTTATATCTTGCTGTATTGTTGAGATTCTGTTCTAACAGTCTTCTTCTTTTACCTTCAAACGGGTCGTCAATGTTCAACAGTAGCCCTAAATTGATCTGGTTGCACTTTCATGCTTTGAGAGTAATCTCTTATACTGAGCAAGGTAATTGCAGACTATAACCCTAGAAGAATTGATACTATCTAAATCTCAACCAATCAGATAAACACCAATAAGCCTGTCTTAGACGAAGAAAGTAAACATGAATAGGATCGTATAGAGTATAGAAATATATAGTTTTCTGTAAATATTTTCTGTGGAAGGCTGGATTATCTCGGTGTTATGTTTTTTGTTTGTTTTTAGAAATAAGTAATCACTTTATTTTCTGTAGGAAGAAGAAAAGCTATTTTAGAAGACCTTTTGCTGAAGAAGTGAAAATTTCAACTCTGTCTTCCTTTGGGTTCGTATCTAGTCTAAAGTTTAAAATTTTCAATCTAATCTCTTTCAAGAAATATACAGTTATACAGTATCCTGAAAATAATAAAAAAAGAAAAATGTATTTAAGCCTACAATTAAGTAAATGAGTTAAACGAAAGAATAGAACCATTGTAATTTCTAAAAGGTAGTCTCTAACCATCAGAGAGGTTTAGAAACATGTCAACTAAAGATTAGCAGTACATAAAATAACAGGATAGATTCCAGCGACCATCATTATGGGTCGTGAAGTACACCATCCTTCGAATTTTATGTTTGGCAATCTGATGGAAGAAGAACTGGAAGGGTAAGATTGATATGAAATGAGCAATGGTCGATTTTTGCGACCAAGTACTTAACAAATTACTGAGTAAATGAAAGAATATTATATCGTAAATTTCAAAAACATCAGTATCTATTAAAATAGAGAAAGGAAAAATGACATGAACTGTTGGATTTGCCCTATCATCAAATTCCTTATGCGGGAAAATTATATGATACAGCATTTTGAGCAAAACGACGAAGGATCTTTTGAAAATTCTTGCCTTAGAAGTACCAGTTGGTACAAGAAATACACAAGAAATATCTCATTAATGCGATTTTTTCTTATCTCTTTATTTACAGCATATCTGTGTTAGTAACTCACGACACAGTAGTTTAAAATTATTAACGCTCCTACTTAATGATGAAGTTAAATTATGTGACAGCGCGGGTCCGAGTTTTAATTAATGTGAAATTTTTGCAATTTTTCCGCGTATGGATTTACCGGCCCAAGTTTCGATCAGAAGCGGCGTCGTTAAAATTTAATGAGCAAATAATTTATTCAAAGAATTTATTACCACCCCGCTCCGTATTTTATCAATAATAATTAATTCATCTCCACCGATTTTTATTGCTTTTAATTAATTATCCCTTATCATTATTTCAAGAAAGGAACGAATCGAAAACGACAATTTCCGAGAAGCTGAAACGGCACTGCGTTCAACGTATTGATATTAATTAAGGATTATTTTAAGAGCTGTAATTCTCTTATTGTATTCGTGTTATCTGTAAATTACATGATTAACCGTTGTTTAAAACCGCCGACTAATTTCATCAGATGCGCCGCCACCGTTCAAATATTTCATTTATCTGAAAAATGCTTGAAAAGAATAATCTAAAACTATGCGTCGAAAAAAATACTTAATTATGGTGCGTAAACTGAGACCATAAAGATTTAATTATGACATTCATACAAAAAATTTATTGTATTACGTTTATTTTATTATCTAAGGAAAATAGCTAAAGTAAAAACGTTTAATAAATTTTATCACTATAAAAATATATAATATATATATATATATTTATTGTCTAAATCATTGCATCAAATTTCTTTAATTAAGTGGATAACCAACAAGAAACAATAAAAAGGGTAAATGAAAATAATTTTGATGTTTTAACTACCATATAGTAACGGTCGCTACCATCATTTTCATCAAAAAACAATAATTTATATTAAGTTTTTCATTATTGTAAAATGTATTTAAAAATATAATGTAATATATGTTTTTAATGAATTATTACTAAAAAACAAGCTTTAAAATGTATTTATTTTAATTCTGTGCCAACAAAAAACTTAATGCATACAAAAATAATATAAATAGTATTCATACATAATTTAGACTGCAGGAGAATTGGGCAAAGTTCATCCTAGACGATCTTCCACTCGCACCCCGAAGTAGTGGATTCAAATTTTAAGCTTTATTTATTTATAGAATTATTTGTAGTGATATTAAGAAATATAAAGAAATTAGTTATTTTAAAAAAATAAGCTAGATTTATAAAAAAGTAAAGATTAGTATTTAAGATGATGGAATTACTTACATAATTTAATTTTAATAAAATTCCATCAAATAATCTACGAGAGAATAAAATATCTAGAGGGTGAACTTCCAAGAAATCCATTTTACCCCTAGCATAATTCCAGATGATCAATTTAATTCCAAACGGTTTCTAATGCATCTTCCATTTATGTCTGCGCATATGTCTGTGTGTGTGTACATATTTGAAGAGGTAATGGCATTTAAGGAAGAACTTAAAAGGCGCATAATAAGATGGTTATCTTACGCTCAGCGGGTGTTGTCTCATCACCTTTACCTTTTCTACCGATCTTCGGCGGCGCCGAAACGACTTCTGTACCTACCACCAGAATGTACAAAAAAAAACAAAGAGATGGTAAACCACAGCGGGCGAGGCACAAACAAGCCGCCCAAAAATAAAACAGAAAGGCGCAAAATCAATGTAGCCGTGGTGACGTTTATGCTGCTCATGCGAATTTATTACGAGAATATTGAAGCGGATCTTTACCGAAAATCTAGTCTTTGTTTTCTAGTTTAATAGGTTGCATAAATTATAAAAATGGGCGTATAAATCTCTTTGAGTTCACTTTTCCTAGCGTGATGATGATAAATAATATAAAAATTATTAAAGGAACTTGGTTATAAAATTATAGTCCTGATTGAGCTAATACTATTGAAGAAGTCCCAAATGTTTGTTTGTAAATTTAATTAATTTTTTGAAACGAAATTTTAGATATTATCTCTATTATTATTATCACATGGGCATATAACTTGATCTAACCTAAAATTCTTAACCAAACGTCTTTAATGTTGCCTAAATATAACTCTGGACGTTCTGCAAAAGTAGGTATTACAATGTTTCTCGTAATATCACATCTTGCTTTATTATTATTATATAGGATTTTCTAAAATTTAATTACTGGTCGACTCCAGTGAATAGTACTTCACCTTGTCGTAACATTGGATCTCATGTAAGAAGACCAAATAACAAAAAATTTAATCGTTCCATTCAGAAATAATAGGTTATGTTCCAGTTGCTATTCGGTGTAATCAGTGGTGTTCCAGAGTATCCAATTTGAGTATCTTAGTTGTTAATGAGAACGTGAAGGCCATTATTTATATAGTAAGCTACTAAAGTGTTGTTTGTTCTCAGAAACCAAATCAAACAATTTTACCTCAAATCTTTTGGGCTCTTTTTAAACCACTTTTAGATAAAATATATTTGTGGATTTCTATAAATAAATGACTTAACAGACATAGACGATTAACATATAAAAATTATAGAGTCAAACTGAATTATTCAGTCTAGAAAGTGATATATGTAATAATCAGACTATAACAGTTTCAACTACGAACTTTTTCATCCATAATTTAACGATACAGTAGATTAGTAATTAATATCACTTGGTTTTACTTGTTTCACAATTTCTATTTATTTAACTTCCCTAACTAGTTTCGATCACACGAAATAAATAAATAAAAATTGTGAAACAACTAAAACTAAGTGATATTAATTACTAATTTACCTTATCGTTATAATAGTTTGGAAAATATAGAAGATTTTTAAGCGTACAGTATAAAATAATTGCGAGAACAGTAGATACATTTTAAAAATGTTTTAAATTAACCTTTTGATTAAGTTTACTTTAGTTTTGGAAGAATAGTTCTTAAAGAAACAAATATTTAAGTGTAGGACCATAAAAAATTTGTTTGTAACATTTTATCAATTTTGAGAAATATTAGAAAATACCATCAAACAAATATCGACTTAAATAACTACTTCATTCAAATACCTACTTCATCCAAAAATATTACTTGGTAGTTTTTATAACCATTGTAGGATTTTAAATAAATAGTTATTTAAGGTACAAGTGTAAAAAGTGATGCTTTATTACACGAACTGGCGTTTAAAAACACGAGCGAGGAACGAGCGAGTTTTTTTAAAGCCAGGAGTGCAATAAAGAAACTTTTTACACGTGTGCCTTACAAAATTTTACCTTCGATCGTAAAGGATTTCAAAGAATATATTCTTATGAGTAATATTTTAATGTCATTTCAATAATTCAATTAATGAAAACATATTTTACCCGCAGTGCACTAATGAAAGCGTTACTTAGCAACCAGTAAACAAGTTGCACAAATGTCGGCCGCCATTATTATTTATGGCAAAATGTTCGCTTTATTGTAATCGCTTCGACTTGCATTAAATGAAATATTCAGAGTTCTTAAATCTGCCATTTGGTTTGTATTATATATTTTATTTATAGTTTATTAGTTATTTGTATCAATTAATAAAAAAATAAGTTTTTCGTCGAAATATATTCATCTGTCAAATTTGACATATCTGTGCACTAAAAACAGTTTGACATTACCGTGCAATAAAAACGTAAAAAAGCACTAGTGCTTTAAAAAGCTACTTTTACAATGAAAAATGATGCAAAAAGCGTCTACTTTCTGTACGATCGTAGATAAATGAGTATTTTAATCAGTTTAGGCTATGAGGTCCAACCTTAGCACATCTTTGACTTAAAAAAAATCAAATATACAAGTTACGAAGAAGAGGATTAAGAGTATCAAATAGATAATACTGTCAAAAGTAAAATTTTTTGAGTTGCTTTGACGAATAACTAATAGCACTAATAACCTTTCTTCTTTATTATTATTATGTATATCACATTAATGTGTCCCTTAAAGATTAAAGTAAGAATAAATATAATATTTACATTTTTTTAAATTTGGGGATTAATTACTCTCCAATTTCTTATGAAAGTCTTTCTGAAAAAGGTAACCCTACATATCTTATCTTATTAACTGAGTTTAGGCCTAATGATGAGTTCAAAGATATCCTCAGTACACTATAAAACTGTGGTGGTTTTTGAGAATAATGTATATCACATTAGCATACTTTAAATTGCCGTGAGTTTTAAATAGATTTGAAGTTTTTGGAAAAGATTGGGAAGCCATTAGAATCGCCTACATAATAAACAAAAACACTCATCCTTCCTCAATGTCACAATAAACCCCAGAATATATATGGATTCTCCGTAGTATATATATTAGGGAAAAATCAGAATATGTTGCGAAGACTTTAAATCACTTCAACGTCACTACAGCATTAGAAAAATAACCAAAACCAAAATTTTTCTGTCAATGTTAATAAATAATCCAAGCAGAAATAAAGAATCGGGAGTGTATTTACTCACTTGTGGAGATTGTCAAAATGTTTACGTTAGATAACTGGGAGAAGCTCTGAACAAAGAGTGAAAGAACATAGAAATTGTTTTATTGAAGGGAAATCCAACTCCACCTATGTCAATAATTTAACAGAACCAGGCCATTCATAAAATGAAAATTTGAAAATATTAGCCCAAAACTGAACCTACTAAAATCAATGGAAATTAACAATTTTTAATTAATTGCTCACTTAACCAGTGGTGAAACGTTTTTGAACTATTTTGAAAGAACAAACCATGTTGTTTTAGTTCTAACCAAAATAGTGGAAATTAACAAATTTAACAAATGTTAAATGATCAACTAAAACTCAATAATTAACCTTTGCTGAATATTATCGTGAGACAATCAAAATATAAGAACTTAATGTTGCAACAAATAATTCGGTCTTAAATCCATTATTATACATTTCTTGTTCCCTATTTGTAATGTGTTCTTGGTTACTTATTATTCTGTATTTTGTTTATAGACCGTGTACTTTTATATTACTTTTATAAAATCCTATATTCTGTGATGTAGTTATCGCTTCTGCTTCCTCCCCACACCACATCTTGTTTGCTCATTTTTAGTGATGAAGCCACTATGTGGCGAAACAATTGTTGCATAACAATAAAAACAACTTGAAACCTTATACTGCGTCAGTATTTTATTAGGTGATACCATGAAGTTTCAACGAGTTTTAGCCTCCAATACTTGGTTACGTTGTAATAAAGTTAAGCTAGTTTGCTGTAGAGGATTAAAGATTTACTTGAGGCTCTGGAAATGTTCAATACAAAGCGTAACATTTTTGTTTAATGCGGCAGAAATAGTACAAATTGTGCGACAATTGTACCTAAAATTACTAGTTTGAAAATAACTAGCTAAATTGTGTCGAAACTATAGTTACAATGGAAACAATAAAGAACAAAGTCTACTTGTGTTATTGAAAATTACAATTTGACAAATTTGGCAATCTAGAAGATTAAAGAATGTAATCAAATCTTAGAGTCATAGTGTTACCGAACAATTCTTGATCCATTGATTGCCTTCCCGTATCTAATGTTGTTGTATCCTGTGGGAACCTTGTGCCTTGAACGTATAAAAAATGCTTAAATGCAGGTGTAACGTAAGATTGTAACATCACGTAACAATCTTATTTAGCAGTTAGTATGATCCTCTATCCATTTTCAAAGAAATAAGCTTCGGTGATCTATAATTACTTAAATGGCGTAGGGTTTACTTCCTCAAGGTCACTCTCTCGCAGTCCTGAGATCTAGGAAAAGTTGTCATTATGCATTTTTTAAATTCCCGTTATTCTGCATTACATTGTATGCTAGGAAGATTGCGATAGAATATCCTTATTATTTCCACATAAACCAATGTAAGTTTGTTTTCTAAAAAAAGATGAATTTAGAGAAAACATATTTAGACTTCGTATTTTTAAGAATCAAATTAATAATTTTCAAAAGTATTTTTGTAATATGTTTCTTAATTTTTAAGAAAGAATATAATGGTGGTAATAATAATAGCCTCTTGTGAAACACATCATTAGAACTAAGGTAGGAACCTCAAATGTTCTTAAAAATAGCTTTTATATTAGAAAGAATGCATTTATGAGGAAGCAAAATACAAGATTGACTTCTCAATTTCATTCTGTTGAAAAACTATAAAAAAATCCTTAATTTGATTGTTAAATTTGAGGCTGGGAAAATTGCTTTGTAGCTTTTGATGACTAATAAAGTTCTGAAATAAAATATTCAGCAAAATTTTTGGCTTTATTGATATTATTTTGATGTGCAATTATTTCTTAGTTGTAAAGACGGGCTCTAATGACGTGTTTTTTGATGAAGAATATATTTTAAACACTATATAGGTTTCGCCACACTGGCTTCCGCAGGTAAAGAAAATGTATTTCTATGAACTATTATTAAAGATATTTTTAATTTTTGAGAAATGGTTTATGTGTACATACTGAAAATGCATGTGAACAGAGTCTGTATTTAATTGGGAGTTCTAAGACTTACCTAATCAAGGAATTAGGAGCTTATAGAAGAATAAAGGGTTTGAAAATTAAGACATATTAACATTTCACTCTACGAAGAGAGATGTCTTCGAGCAAAACTTGTGTTATTAAAACAGCGACTTTTTAATGTGAAGAAAAAGTTGATAGGGAAAGTAAAAATAATTTTAGAGTTGTTTAAAGCAAGCTTTAAGAAAGCAACGCAGAATTTATGAGAAATATATAAAGAAACAAATTTTATTTAAGGTTAAACGTGGTTGGCGAAAAGTTTCTGTGAAGTATAGAATAGAATCAAACTTTAAATGTGCACCTTTAAAGTTTGATTCTATTCTACACTTCTCAGAAATTACTAAAGTATAAGGTTGGAAAAAAAACGTAGTAGTTTTTGGTAATTCTTTAAATTATTATGTTTACCATGTTACAATAAGTAATCATCTCCGTTTAGAAGACAAATTGTAAGAATGAAATAATATGATTTTAGCTTAATACTCTGTTGGTATGATAATGATATTTTTGAGTAGGAAATATTAAGATGCTAATTGTACAAATTCCTTAAACTATTAATTTCATTATGAAGAGTGATTTTATATAAAAGGATGGATTTAACACTTTTGAAAATAATATTTAAGCATGAAAGCATGAAATAGAAAAATATAGCTTAACCTGGGTTAATCTATTCGAAATAAATTATTAAGTTTTTAAAGATTTTATAGTCATTTTTGGGAAGCTTTTTTAAAATATTTAATATTTAATAAAAACAGTAGTTTAGAAAATAGTTTTGTAGATTAGATGATTTTCCAAATTTATGTTATAGATGTAGAACAGTATCAATTTTCTAGAAAATCTAATTTTGAGAAAGGTTATCCAATATTTTTAGTGTATTATTCGAATCGATTTTTAATAAAGTGCTAGAGCATTTCTTCAGCTTAAAAGATTTAAGCTATGAGACAATAGGCTATAGAGTAATTTTAGAAACTTTAGAAAGGTGTACATGATCTTTTTATTCTAAAACTTGATGTGCAATTTCTTAAAATTTAAAGAACAGAAAGTTATAAGTAATAAATAGATGAGAATTTTGAGAAAATATTATTACCATAATGAAATAACTAGAAGATCTTCAAAATTATCCTTACCTTGGGGAAAGATGAATTTAAAAGGAGGAAATAAATAAGTTTTTAAATATGGTGAAATGATTTTACAATATTATAAATATTGTCATAAAAAAGAAAAAAATTTAAAGCAGCTTTTAGGGTAAATTTTTTAAAAATTTAAGCAAATATTGAGGTTTTACAATGATGAAAATGATGGTAGCGACCGTTACTATGTGGTAGTTCATTTTAACCTTTTTTTGTTTTACAATGAGTTTAAAATAAATTTTAACATTTTTAATATAATTAATAAAATTTGCGTCAAAGTAAAAATGTTTTGTAGCTTTTGATGATTTTATAGATTTTTGTAATACATATCAATGCTATGGTTATTACTATTCTCTTTAGAAGGCTACATACTTGGAAAGGTTATTCAACATTTTTTCGCCAAATAATCAATTCTAGACCCAATGACGAGTTCGAAGGTGTTAGCTCAAAAAAGGCGAAGATGTTATAGCAATAAAGCACCTTTAGGACATAAATAGCAAAAATATCCTAATAATACATGGTGTTATTAGCAAGAAAGAAAACATGGGAATATAGCATTCATTAAAATCAATAAGTTTATCATAAAAGAAAAGTCAGAAGTTGAGAAAAGGAAAAGGGAATCCTTTACATCACTCAAGAATGCAGAAATATATCACTACGTGATTCAGAAGAGAATAATATTACAGCTCCTTCTAAAATGCATAAAACTCGTGCATTTCCGTATATGAGGGCCAGATCTTCACTTTCGAACAAACACACACAACAAAATAAGGCATAGGAATTGTTGGACACCGGAAAGGCGAAGAACAAAAAACACAATACAAAAACCACATCGAAAATAAACAACCAGATCCCCAATACGGCGCATCATCGCGGGATGATAGACCACAACCCCTTAAAGCTCAATGAAGATAATTCGAAGACAATATTTACCCACAAATCACAGGATAAAACTAAACTAAAAACTAAAAGATCAATAAAATCTCAGGAATCTCTATTAAAACTAGAACACGCTTTAGAAGTAAGTTTGGATTGACTGAGACACGAAGAGCGGATGAGAAAATCGAAGAACACGAAAAATACATACTATACTTAAAAAATGAAACAGCTGGATTATATTGAGAAAATTATTGTGAGAAAACACCTCAAAAATAATATAATCGAATACAAAGGAACATCAGAAAAAATCGCCGTTTTAAACATCTGCCTCCCGGGCCATAAACAACCAACTTCAATTGTCTAAGTTTATGCTCCAACGGAGATTTCTAAAGAAAAAAATTAAACAAACGAATTTTACAACAACCTTAACAAACCAATAACAAACCTAAATAAAACTGTAAATATAATGGGAGATTTTAAAAGCCAAATCAGAAACAGGAAAAAATATGAAGATAAAATACTTGAACTTCATACTACTGCGAAAAGGTACGATAACGGACAAAAGATAACAAACTTTGCTTTGGAAAACAACTTACGCATTATGAACAGCTTCTTGAAAAGAAACATTAATAGAAAATGAACTTGGGTATGACCTGATGGGAAAACGACGAACGAAATTGATTATATTATTACTTGTTAACCAGCTCAACTACAATACTGATCATAGAATGCTAAGAGCCCAAATATACTTGATAGAAACAAAAACATCAAAAAAAATCATTCAAAACCATTAACTTTACTTTACCAGGAGATGGTAATTTAGATACCCTAGATACTAGTCTAATAAAAGTACAAAACTTTAACGAAATTCAAGAAAAATATGATGTCTTAGAAATGGAACTAAAAGAAATGGAAAATAACATTATAAGAAACATGACAAAAGTCAAATTAGGACCAAAAGCCAGAAGTTTAAAGGAACAAATAAAGATTTTATTTAAATAAAGAATATGAATAGACAAGAGAGAGTAAAGCTAAGTAAATAAATAAATTTAGAAATGCGTAGACATAGACAGGGTACAAGAACAGAAACAATCAATTACTATAAAGGAAAATCAGATGTTTTTAACACAAATGCAAGAATTGACAGAGAGCTTGGAATGGATAGAAAACATGACACACCGAAGAACTAACTAAAAGAAACAAGACCAACAGAATGGAAATACTAAAAATAGCAACAGACTATTACCGAGAGTTATACAACAATGAAGAGTCTAACTGAAGCAAGATAATCAGCTGTGTATGGAGGCAAAGACGAAGAAATTCTCAAAGCAATAATATCTCAGAAACGACAAAAAGCACCTGGAGCAGACTGTATATCGAACGAACTTTTAATAGGGACGTCTACCAAAATACTAAAGATCGTCACAGAGTTATTCAATGAAATTTTATATACAGAATATATACCTCATCAATGGGAAACCTATATAAAATTAACTCCAAGATTTTGGAGGAAAACCAAAAAAGGAGCAAGCAGGCTTTCAGAGTGACTTTTCAACACTAGATCATATTCACACCATAAAACAGGTCATTCAGAAAAGCAACAAATATGGTATTACTTACTATGTCGCGTTCGTAGATTATAATAAAGCGTTTGAGCCACTTAAACATGCAAAAATATGGGAGGCACTCAAGAGATTGACAAAAAGTTTATTCGCTTCATTAAAAATATATATAAAAACATGAAAGCCAACATACGAACATAGAGGGTAGGTGAAGATTCTTCTATAAAAAGAGGAGTTAGACATGGAGACTATTATCACTTAAACTCTTCTCGGCAGTTCTTGAACATGCTTTTATACGTCTCTAAAGGTACAACTACATATTAAATATAAATGGAACGTCCTTAAACCATCTTAGATTTGCAGATGATCTAATAATTATTTCAAGCGACGCGAGAGACCTGCAAGAAATGGAGATGGACACGTCATATGATGAGGAACAAAAAAAGGCGAAGGACGTTACTGAGTGGTGTCCGAGACAATACAAGAGAAGAAAAGGGAGATAGCGCCGTCGGTGGGAGGACGACGAATAGCAGGAATTACGTGAAGAAGGAAGACACATGATCGCATTCTATGGTAGGCTTTAGGGGAGGCCTATACGGAAAAGCAAGACAATCTTTGCGGAACTGGTGTCAATTATTGAAAATTAGTATTTAAGAAAATGTTTAGTATGTAAGATTGTTAAATAAAGTCTATTATTTTTAATTTTGAGAATGGTAAATATGATATGTTCATTCTATAGTTTGGTGTGAGTTCTTAAGATTTTAAGAGAGAAATGGTTAACTTGATAGTTTAGAGTGGCAAATATTACTAGAACCAAAATAGAAACTTTAAGATAATTTTAAAATAATTGTTTGATTAAAATCGGGGATTTTATATGAAAGAAATAATTGTTCTTAAGTAGTTCAGTAAGGGAGCTATGAGATGATAGATCATATAATAAAGGAAATTTGGATGACATATCTGCTTAACTTTTTTGGATATGTAACTTAATTCTTAATAAACAACAGAATCTCAGTAATAAATTTAGAGATAACGTGTACTTCCTAAGATCTAATTTTTGGTTTATTACCGTTGGCCATTTTTCACACTTTGAATTATACCCATTTGTGACTAGGCCGGACGAGTGCGTGCTGTAAAAAATTCAAATCATCTAATATTTACCGCTTCATATGCTAAAACGGCGTACCATTTGTCAGTTGTTAAACGCTACTTTAAACTGCAGATTACAGAGCGTGAACGGCGTAATACTTAATATTTATTACTTTATGCAAATCCTCGTTGATGCCATTAACTCGTTTACTAACGTATTTATCTTTCTTCATCACTGTTATTATTTCTTTCCAGTTGACGATAATAAGTTGCGAGTAATCAAAAATCGAGCTCTAGGGTAATTACAAAACTATTTTATTATTGATCGCGGCAAAGTAATTGCGCTCGATTCCCCCCACGAGCTGAACTACTGGACGCCGGCGAGGTAAATTATTTGAAAGGCTTGTTGGTTTTATGGTCGAGAGTGAGCTCGTAACGTGTCTACAGGTTAAACACCCTAAGTTTAGAATATCTTATCGATTTTTTTGAAATTACGTTTTTACAAAAAGTAGGCTTAGATTTTTGCTATAAAAGTATTAATTTTGAACAGTTTTAAAACTTGTTGGTAAAATTTTTGCTATCAACCCATTAATTTTTGAACAGTATATAAAACTTGTTGATAAAATTTTGGCTTGGATTTTTGCTATCAAACTATTAATTTTGAAAAGTAAATAAAACTTGTTGCTAAAATTTTTGCTTAGATTTTTACTATCAAACTAATAATTTTGAACAGTAAATAAAACTTGTACATTTAAAAAAAAATCATAAGACAATCAAAGTAATATACATATATGATTTAAAAATATCAATTTAGAGTAAACATCGTTAGCAAATTGAAGGTTTTTTAGGTTTAGGGTTATAATTACTGTTAAAAAGTTTCAATTACTTTTTTACTACGAGGATAATCATAACCCTAAAACATCTTTAGCTTCACTAATAATGTTAACCGCCAAAAATCTTATTTTTGCTTTAAATTAAACGTCTGTTACACGGGAAAAAGTTACATCAACACTAGAAGAAAAATCTTGCAAAAATTGTATGTATAAACTTACACAATTTTTTGATTTCTAAATAAGAAAATGATCCTTTTTTATCATAAAAAATTTTCAACGAGGCTTTTTGATAATAATAATAATAAGCGAATTTTATTTCACACAATTTTATATTGGTAAATATAAATTGAAATTAAAAACCCTAATCTGAAAATAAACATCTTCCACGCAACGAGAGGGTTGAACCATTTCCATTCAATACACATCCTCACGCCCTTGCGGATTACGAAAATAAAATGTACACACGATTCAATAAATAACGTTAATAAAAAAAGAGAGAAATTGAAAATTTAATATTAACGATCGAAAGCAATAGAAAAAGAGGAGACGAGAGGAAGCAATACCGCTATTCCCGATTAAGTTCCCCTTCGCACACACACACACAAATGCATGTGCACACATGCACACCAACTGTTAAGGGTACCTGGTGCACGTAAACGTGTATGTGTGTGTGTGTCTGCACAGCTGTTATATCCGAAAACGAAAAGCTACCCTCTTCTTTCAAAAGGGAGGAGGGGTTTATTTGTACTGGTCTCGTGCCACGCAAAAGTTACCAACAACCCAAATTGCCAGTTCATTTTATAGCACACAACACACGCGACATACCTTATCAAATATATATATCCGAAAACCGTTATCGAATTCAAAATTTCGCAAAAATCTCGGCGCGTCAATCATATGGGATATGTTTATGACAGACAGTTGCAAGTGATTTGAATCGTGGAAAAATAAATAACAATTTTGTGACAGTGTAAAATTAATTTTATAAACAAATTGAAAAGAACTACTTTAAAATGTGCTACAAATAAAACTTATTAGTGCCCAAACTGACATTATATTGTTATGATCGTTCGGTTTGTAACAAGCTTCTCACTAGTTTAGTTATAATTGTAAATCCTTTTAAACAATTTTTATTAGTTGAATAAACATAACAACAATAATGTCGACGATCAGTGTAGTGCAATACCAAAACACAAACAAAATGGGTAACATCCTCCAGCAATCACAATCTGGCAATACCACCTTCATCCTGAGAAAACCGCCCCATCAGCAGGATATCCTCTTAACGAACACGAAGAAGAAGCACAAGGTGGGTGAAAAAACATCGAATCCGCCACCGGTGGCGGTGGCTAGGAGGAACGCCCGCGAACGTAACCGCGTCAAACAAGTGAACAACGGATTCGCCACGCTACGCCAGCACATTCCGAACTCCATAGCCGCCGCCTTTGAATCGTCAAGTGGCAGGGGTGGAAATAAGAAGCTGAGCAAAGTGGAAACCTTGCGTATGGCCGTGGAGTACATAAGAAGTCTAGAGGATTTACTAGCCGGTGATGATTCTGATAACATCCATCCAAACATCTCTTCGTCATCAACATCCTCATCAACACCTTCATCACCTAATATAAATACAGCCAACACCAACATCTACACCTACTCGAATAATCTTGAGGATGATGACCTCTCAATTCATTCGCAATCACCTCACCAAACGTATACGACGAGGAATTATCAAATAATCACCAATTATTATGATGATAGCGAAAATCTAGAGCCACTCACTGATATCGATCTTGGCAATCAAGACCTTTCACTATTGAATTCGTCGTTATCACCGGAAATGTACAGCGACGATTCTCTTTCACCGATCGCCGATAGGCAACAATTCATCCCGGTTTTTGGACATAACGAGGATGTCAAGTTGAGGATGAGCCCAGAGCTGATGACGGAGATCAAAACAGAACCGCCGGTTTTGTCCCTTGATAATGATAACGACTTACCCACCGATTCCAAGGAAAACATGATTCAGGTGATGGCGTGGTGGGAACAACAACAAGTTAGGAGTTAGCTGAAGTGGTAAGTATAAAATATTAATAACACAAATGCAAAGTATTGACTATAAAATGGCATTCATAATTTTGTGTAAGCAACTTCAAACCGGATTTAAATTTTGGCGTAATCTGTAAACTGTTGTAGAAAGCGAACCTTTTTTAAAAGTTTTATAGCTTAGACTTAGATAGTTAGACGTAGACAGGCTAAAGATGTTTTCACTTTAACATTTGAAAAGGAATGATAAATTTTCAAATAACGCAAATGTATATATTAACCTGAAAATGATATATATTAAAAAATATAAAAATTAACTTTAAAATTAGCTGCAGACACTTGTTTTAATCTTATAGATCTCATCGGTATAACTTTATTATTAATTAATATTTTAAAAAAAGTAAAACAGTAACGAAAACAAATTTAATGTATAATTTGAACATTAAAGCACCAATTTATAATAAAACTATCAACACTAGTGACAGATTCTAATAATGACAGGTCTAATAATTTATTAAAGAAGTAGGAATACGAAGGAATTAGATTTTAATATTAATTAAATATTCTCATGTTTCTTGTAATATAGAAAATTAAAAAGTAATATATTCTGTAGTATAGAGATAACATAATTTAAGCGTTTTAAATATATATTACAAAATGTTTCACATGAGAAACTAATTCAAGAAACATATATTCTGTACTGAATTATTAATTTCTTTCAACAACAATGACAGACCGATTTCTATCTATTTTGATCTCACCAGTGTGTCGCTGTGGAAGTTAGAGAAACTTTTCATATATAAAAAAATCTAGAAATGATTTACAGTCTGATAAAGAATTGATATTTTTTTGAATTCATTTCAATATTATTTGATTAAGATGTAAATTTGAGACTTTTCTAATATTAAATTTTTATCAAAACTCAAAACATTTTAGGGGATTTTAATCTTGACACTTCATTGGGGAGTCTATTTCTTCCTAGGCTATTGCAATGTTGGTGAGGAAATTTCCAACTAGATTTTTGGCTAAATAGATTCAGTAAGTTTAAATCTGACACAACAAATTGTGTTGAATTAATTATGTGAGTAGTTAGATGGCATTATTATTGATTGACTACAGACTAAGTGGTCATTTTGCTGTTTTATTTGCAAAGGTATGTCCGTGAATGAGCTTACTAGTTAAAAGGATTACAGAAACTATCTAGAAGCACTATTAATTATCACTTAATAGCGAATGGTTATCTATTTAATTCAATATTTTCCAAGTCAATTATTATTTTGTGCAATAGAATCATTTAAGTTTAATTCAAGCAGCTTAAACTGCAATTTTAACACCGTAGAAATAATTCTCCTCTAATAGATATGATTTTGGGTCTACTGAGTCTATTTCGACCATTTCTAATATGCCTGGATGTGCGTCTGTTTACAAGCGCTGAATTTCAAGAATCATTAAGCTTTTAAACTAACTCTTTAAACTCAAGCCTTAAATTTTTGCTTTTTTCTCTAATGAACGGATTTGCTATACCTAATAATTTTAAATTTAATTTTTAAAAGATTTATTTGCCTAGAATGACAGCATTTTGTGTTTTGACTTAGTCAATTGTATAAAGAAGAAATGTTTAAAGTAATGAAATTTTACTACAAATATATTTATCCAGTTTTATTGTTTTTTTTAATTTTTAACTGCTAATAAATTTTGTAAATATTAAAATTAAAATAATGAATTGTTACCAATAATACCAATCTTGCTTTTGTTTCAAACACGAATTGGTAACAATAATTAAACTAAATCTAGAGATTCTCATATCTGAAAAATATTGTAGTTTCTAAAGATTGTAGACACTTTTTGAAATCTTTTGTAGTCTATTATAATTTTAGTTATTCACATCGATCAAATTTTTAAAATTCTAACTATTGGTTTTTAATCTTCAGTATTTTTATTCTAGTACTTCGTCTTATTTTTTAAAACTTCTCAATTTTCTACAGTTTTAGTAAATTTTGAATCTTCAATAACTTTCTATGAAGATTTACTAGAAAATATTTGCTTTCTTGATATATATTACCATTATGAGAAAGCTGCAAATTGACTCTTTCCTTATAAAAACTTATAATCAATCCGCGTTCAGTTGGTTACTGAGCCATCCTATTTTATAATTTCCACCTCATCATCCTGATAAACCTCACTTGCTATAATTAAACATACGCTTTCTATAATTTGGAATCAATTTTTAGAATCTAATCAAATGTATGTTTATTGAACAACATTTAAAATCCTTTTAATATCAACAAAAAATATTTCTACTGTATACATAACTATCTCAACATTTTTTAGGGCAAACCAAAAGCTTTTGAGCTTATCGATCAAATCATCTCAACGTTTCTAGCTAACTTTTGTGATCGCGATACAAAAAAATGTAGCTAACTAAAATGTTCTAGTATAAATAATAGTGCTAGATAAACTGTAGTTTGAATTTTTAGTTAAAATCTCCGAAAAACACATCTCGTAATATCAACTTAATCCAAAATTTAATTCTGTGTTCTTGTTTGCAATCAAAGTGTTTTTATGATAATTATATTCAATAAATATAATTATTTCCACTGAATAGGTCACGATTACGCATAATCCAATAGCTTAAGAATGGTTACATATCTGATTGACTAGTTTCCATATTATTAGGAATTAATAATAATTTATGTTTTAATTTATGTTCTTGAACAATTTGACGTACTTCTTTGACATTAATTTTTGAACAGTTTGGCTTTAAACAATCAAATTGATCCAGTATGTAGTAAGTTTTCAATCAGTCTCTTTATTTTAATTTTTACAATATTGTTAAACAATTAAATCACCTATTTTATTTTAAACACTTCATATGTTTGGCCATACTGTGGCTAAAAGTCTTAATATTGAATTTGGATTTTCAACGTCTAAGTGCCTCAATAATTAATCAAATGAAATTACCTTTTTCTATAGTGTAATGCTTTAGTTCTACTAAATATAATCTAATATAGGCTTCATATTCTGTATTAATTAAATTTTGTAACCATGAAGACCAAGATTTTAAGTGCGTATACCTTATAGAGATATTCTTGAAATTTTCAATTTTAATTTACATCTTAGTATTTATTGGGTTGAGGAATCAGTTCGTAGGGATTGTATCAAAGACTTTTATTTAAAGAAAAAATGAATAGATGAATAATTTATGTATTCGCCGTTGCTGTTTATGGCCTACTTCCACCTTTCAACCAATTTGTCGATGCCGTTTCGCCAAAAATCGCATAGTATGGTATTGAATAGATTGTTGGACCAGTTTTCAAGGATCTCTTCATTTTCGAAGGCAGCGCTCCTCATATGGTTCAACAGACAGCGCGAAAGATGGTAATCCGTAGGTACAAGGCCAGGAGAATACGGTGAATGATGAAAGACCTCCAGTCGAGCTCTTGGAGTGCGACTTTGACGACTTGTGTAACATGGAGCCTGCCGTTGTTGTGAAGGTGTATGATTTGGCCGTGTCGATAGGGTCTTTTCAGTTGAATAGCATGTTTCCCGTGGTAAGTCTGGGCTATGTGTTGATCGTGGCATTTCTTTAGAGGGTTTTCTAGTGCACCATGTCCCAGCAAATGCAGAGATCATAGTCTTTTTTGGATGCACGTCAGGCTTGACTCCTGGCTTTGGCGTATCTCCTGGAGCCCCCACTCCTTTATTTTTTCCATATTGATGTATATACAACGCTCTGTTTATGATTACGCGTTGCTCGATCGCGGGCAAG
Organism: Ontholestes murinus; assembly: GCA_963969525.1. Taxonomy (NCBI): domain Eukaryota; kingdom Metazoa; phylum Arthropoda; class Insecta; order Coleoptera; family Staphylinidae; genus Ontholestes; species Ontholestes murinus. The sequence continues at coordinate 54,370,887 of OZ018395.1, forward strand.
ATGTTGAGAAGCAATTTGAAGGAGCTTTTCTTTATTGTTTTCGTTAAGCTCGTAATGTACCCAGGCTCCCAATTTTTCGACAAATCCTATTGAATAAATATGATTGAGAATCGTTTCATGATCGCATTTCATTTCTTCCGTCCTTTGAAACGCTCTTTGACGAATTCAGAAAGTTTTCCGCTGCAAGACGTTTTCTCAACGTTAAAATTACTATTTTTGAATTTCGTAAACCATTTCTGGGTTGCAAACTAACCAATGACACCATATCCGTATACGTTGCAAATATTCCGGCCTGCTTTAGCAGCTTTTTGGTCTCGATGGAAAGCCAAGAAGTGCAGAAGTCGAAAATATTGCTTTTTTTACGTCGTGGATATTCCATTTTTAAACCTCAAAAGTAATAAAAAATTAAATTATTCAAGTACGAATATTATACACTACAAAAGAAAATATATAGAAACGCTACTAACATATTCCCCAACCTAATATGTTTCTAAATACTTTCAAAGAAGAAGCATACTCTGTAACAATTATTAAACTAAATCTAGAGATTTTGTAATTTATAGAGGTTGTTAACATTTGTATAATTTTTTTGTAGTCTATTATAAACTCACTTACAATAAAAATACTATATTTTCGACAAGACACTTGTCATTTTCAAAACAATTATATTTATTGTATACTAAAATGTATATAATTTCACATATTCACATCGATCAAATTTTCCAAAATTTTATTCAATCACTTTTAATCCTCAGAATTTTATTCTAGAAATTCGATCTAATTCGATATGCGGAACGTATTGTCGACATCAAAATCGCCATTTTTGAACTTCGCAAACCATTTTTGTAATGTAAACTAACCTATGACGCCTTCTCCGTATACGTTGCTAATGTTTCGGGCTACTTCGACAGCTTTTTGGTATCGATGAAAAGCGAAGAAGAGCAGGTGTCGAAAATGTTTCTTTTTGCCTCTTGGATTTTTCATTTTTAAGCCTCAAAAGTAATCAAACATTAAATTACTCCAATAGAAATGTTACGAACTTATTCCCCAAACTAATGTGTTTCTAAACACTTTGACGTACTGTTTTGATATTGATCGTAAAACAATTTAATTTTGGGCGACCATTATGTTTAGCATCACCAATTAGTTAAGTCTATATGGATCACTTTCTTCACACTAACTAAGTTTAGTTATTTTTGCAACGCTGAAATTTATGTTTCTGAATACTTTCACGTACTGCTTTGATATGGATTGATGAATAATTTTGTTTTGAACAAGCAGTGTGCTAATCACCAATCAAACCAGTCTGTCTTAAGTTATCAATCACTTCCTTCACATTAACAAAATTTAATTATTTTTGCGATATTGTTAAGCAACAAAATCACGTTCCTGAAATTTGCAACTCTTATTCACCGCTAAATACTTTGATGTACTTCTTTGATGTTGATTTCTGAATAATTTGGTTTTAGACAAACGGTGTGTTTGATATCTCCAGTTAATAAAGTCTGTCTAAAGTTTTCAATCACTTTCTCACAGTAACGAAGTTTAATCATTCTTGAAATATTGGTAAAGAATTAAATCACTTTGTACTATAGTGTGTTACTTCGGATCTAGTAAGCCTCATCTACCATAGATTTTAGGTTTTGTATCAATTGAAATTTGTAAACATGAAGATTTTCAGAACGTATACCCTGTATAAAACTTCTTGAAATTTGCAATTCTTATTTACATCATCGAATTTATGTTTCTACGCAGTTTGACGCACTGCTTTGATATTGACCTTTAAACAATTTGATTTTGGGCGTTCATTATAATTACCATCAAGAATTAATATAGTCTGTACGAAGCTATCAATTACTTTCTTCACACTAACGAAGTTTAATTACTTTTGTAATATTGTAAAGCAATGAAATCATGTTGGTCTGTAGTGTAGTTTTACTAAGACTACTATAGGCTTCAGACTGTGTCTACTATAAGCTTCAGATTTTGTATCAATTAAACTTTGCAAGCATGAAAACCCAGATTTTCAGTACCTATATCCCGTAGAGAGATTCCTGAAATTTGCAATTCTTATTTAATTCGTCGAATTTATATTTAGAAATTTTTTGTACTACTTTGATGTCTTTAAATAATTGGATTTTGGGCGGTCAGTATGTTTAGCATCACCAATTGATTCAGTTTATACGAAGCTATTAACCACTATCTCCACAATAACCAAATTTAGTTATTTTGAAAGGCAAATAATTTATGTTTTTGAATAATTTGACGTACTGCTTTAATATTAAATCCTGAATAATTTGATTTTGGACAACCAGTGTGTTTAGCATCACCAATTATAAGTTTAATGCTTGAAGCCATCACTTTGTGATACATCTTGAATCAGGAACTTTAAATGAAAATACACTTCGTTGATATCACACACAGGATTTTTAGGTTGGCCTTTTAAAGGTTGAAAATATAGTCACGTAATAAATCCTGTGTGTGATATCAACGAAGTGTATTTTCATTTAAAGTTCCTCATCACCAATCAATCCAGTTGGTCTAAAGTTTTCAATTACTTTCTTCACACTGATAAAGTTTAATCATTTTTGCAATATTGTTAAGCAAATCAATTTATTCTGTAGTGAAATGCTTAAGTTCTACTAAGCCTAATCTACTATAGGCTTCAACTAAACTTGTAAGCATGGGGGCCTAGTTGTTTCGTATATTTTGTAAAGAGTTTCTTATTTACGCTGCCGAATTTATGTTTGACCTACTGCTTTAATATTGACCTTTGAACAATTTGGTTTTGGGCAGCCATTATGTTTAGTATCGCCAATTGATCCAGTCTGTATGAAGCTTTCAATCAATTTCTTCAGACTGACGAAGATGCTATACCGTATACCCTGTACAGCTTCGAGAAATTTGGAATTCTTATTTACACTGCCAAATTTATGTTTCTGGACACTTTAACGTACTGCTTTGATATTATTAACATTTAATGAATTTGGCTTTAAACAATCAGTGTCTTCTTCACCAATTGTTCCAGTTTGTCTAAAGATTCCAATGACTTTCTTCACACTAAAGAAGTTTGAAATTATTTTTGCAATATTGTTTAGCAGTGAAATCACGTTGTTCTATGGTATAATGCTACAGTTCTATTAAGCTTAGTTTATTATGCGCTTCAGATTTTGTATCAATTAAACTTTGTAAGCATTCGGACTCAGACTTTCAGTTCTTATGCCCTGTAAAGAGCATCTTGAAATTTACAATTTTTATTTACATGGTCGAATTTATGTTTCTAATGCTTTGATATTGATATTTAGACAATTTGGTTTTGGACGGCCAGTATGTTTAGTATCACCAATTGATCAAGTCTGTATGAAGCTTTCAATCACTTTCTTCACACTAACGTAGTTTAATTAGTTTTGCAATATTGTAAAACAATGAAATCACGTTGTTCTCTAGTGTTCTACCTAAAAATAATCTACTATAGGCTTCGGATTTTGTCTAAATTCTCTATTGATCTAACTGATCAAATCTTTGAATCCCATCTAAAACTTTACACCTCAATCTTATCAAAATTTTGTCTAGATACTAACGAAATAATTTTTATTTAAAATATCTAAAACACCTACCTTAAAAATTAGTAGACAATAAAACATGCAAACTCTGCAATGCCTTTTATAAACCCGCAAGCCTAATCCTAATATTTAAAGGTAAATGTAGGGTAGGCCTCCCCTCGATCCAACCCACTAATCTTAATGGCATAAATGACGGGGTTGTTTAAATAAAAGAAATGGCTCAGAGAAGTGAATTTACATAATTGACTTAGCATAAATCTTTATGACTAGTTTATTATCATTTTCTTAGAATCACCATCGTGTAGTAATTAGAGGGTGAATTAGAGGAATCCCGTCCATCGTACATATGTATTCGTTGATAAATTTACTGAAACTTTTAACGTTTTCAAAATAAAATATGGTAAAATTGTTGGAACACAGTGTAAGATTTTAAAATAAAACCAATTTTGAAACCTTAGATTAAGTCAGTGCTCCACCAAATCTAACAAATTTTGAAAACTTACACAGCATCAGTGTTTTATTAAGTAATATGTGTCATCTTTAATTTTAAAGTGTATGTAGGTAGGGTGAGTTGGTGATTACTATCCCACACACCAATTAACATATGATGATTTAGAAGGAAGAAGTGGAAGAAAAGTATTTTATTAATTACTTAGGCACAAATTTTCTTATATTTAATACCTCTTTGAGAGTGACGAACGGTCAAAACTAGTCGTCGAAGAAATATAAAAATATTGAAATAAAGCCAAGTGTTTTAATTAATCTTCTTATTAAAATCAAAATATTTCACAATGGGTTTCGTAAGAATTTAATTCTTCTAATATTTAATTGTTTCATAGCATATATGTTAATCATTTGACAGTGCTCTAGAAGTCACCCAATTGCCATTTGTATTACGGCTTCAATTACTGTCACAGTTTAGGTTTCCAAAAATTGTTTTATTTTGTTTATGGTCCTGTAAATTAAATTAAAACATATAAATATTAGTAGTGATGACATTCGAACAAAAATTTCTTTAGCCACCATCCTTATGATTTCTTAGCTTCATTAAACTTCCCAACAGGGCTTGAATCTACGCACAAATCTTCATCAAAAATTCAATTCAAGAGTTTTTATATTTGGCTTTCACTGCACTTACTTTCGGTACGTTCAAATTGTTTGCAAGCACCGTGTCGAAACGTCTGACTCTTTTCGATTGTGGGAAAAACTGGTAGATAAACCGGTAGTGCCGGCATAGGAAGTAAATATTTGCTGTCCTTAATGTCTTCAATTGTTTGCTGAACGCGTTTGACAAACTGTTTCTTTTCATGTCGTTCCTTCCAATACAGACGATTGTTTGAAGAGGCCCAATATTTGTCTGCCCCCTCTAAACAAACGGACACATTAATCGAAGTTTCAATTTTAATGCACAGATTTTAAACAAACTGTCTACAATTTTAAAATATTACCTACTAAAGAAACGTCACAACAAGTTTAACAAAGACTAAACACTGAAACCTTGATTATTAAGAATCAGTTTATGCTAAAAAAATAATCTATTAATAGTAAAACAAATAATTTACAACTATTGCTAAAATTAGATGTATGTATTTTCTAGGGTAATAAATCATTTATGAAGGACAAACACTTAACTAACGCACTTACTATGTTTTAACCACTAACTACTTACTAACCACGTAGTAACAGTCGCCATAATTCTTATCATTTATGAAGGAAATAGTAGAGTTTATTCTTCAATCTTCAGTCAAATCACAAATTATCCAAGTCAAAATGACGTCAATTATATAGAATTATAAACAAATTTCTACACTTTTAATAACCATAATCTACATTAAAGACCTTTTTGAATAACAATGTGAGTATAAAGAATCAAAGAAGTTTAACTTGACTCTTTTCAAATCAAATCGTCGTTTATCCGTCTTTTTTTTCCCACACAACTTACGTGATTTATATATCTGAATGGAAAATTAAGAAATATCAAGTGTACAGCGTCGTTCCAAAGACGGACTTTCAACGAGTCAAATAAATCCCTCAAAACCCCTTTCTTGCTCGGTCTCTCCTTTTCTGTAACACGATCACCGTGAACGGACAATAGGAAATCGTGTCCAGGTATCAAACGCACATTTTCGGCTCCCAACAAAAAGCCCACCGAAAGTTACTTTTGATAATGAATACCTTTTTACCTCGGTATCGGATTGAGTTATCAAAAATTGTTAATTCTGATATATTGGTCAAAATATTTTGACAGGCCGCTCCTTATGTAGATTGCCGCACTTGACGCTAATCTCTTGAAATATACGACACCCTCGTAATTATCACGTGACTGGTATCTGGGTCATATTTTATTTCTCGGATTGAATGAATGAAAAGGACTTTATCAAAATCCAATCGAGTTTTTTTTTTGAATGAAGAAAAGGCATTATTTATGGCGCGATTTATAAAAGTGCGCACGTAGAATTGTCAAGTTTTCTAATTGAATGTAATTTATGGTAAATATTTTATTTTACGTGGTGGAATTTACTTTTCATAAATTAACTAAAAACAATATTACAATGTTTTTAATTTGAATATTCTGGTTACTCTTTGTTCAAAATAAGAAAAGGGAGATATTGCAAACAAGTAAATTAATTTTATTTTTAATTGAATGCTTTTTGCTCAATATTCTATTTTACGTTGTGGAATTTAGTTTCCTTAAACTATCTTAAAGCAATATTGCAGTGTTTTAATTGAGCATTCCTCTTTTTGAATATTCCGTTTATGTTTCATCAAAATAGAAAATTAAGAACGTATAATTGTAATGTGTAAAACATGTTTTAAAACATTCTATAAAAACTCTATTTTGAAGAAGTGTGTTCTGTAATTTAGATAATATCTGCATAATGTAAACAATCTAATTATTGATTTTATGATCTGTAAAAAGTTTCTAGGTGTTTTAAATTTAACGATATTACGAAAGAGGGGAGGGGTGAACGAGCTGTCGCATAAATACGATTTAATTAAAAACATGTTACCATAAATCATCAGAAAATGGTAATAAAAAATTTTTGGTGATCCCAAGATAAATTACCCTACACATGTATCTTCTATGTGGATAATGAAAGGCCCTAACTGGCAACAGATTATATAATGTGGAAATTATGCTAATACCACCGAGGTCCATGAACCATCAAAGTAGTGTATACCTGAAAGGTAGATTATCCTCATCCCGAATGAATTTGGATCGGCCCGAAAGAAATATGGAGCGAATTTACCTGTTTGGAATATTGTGAAACTAGTTCTCGGATCCGTGGGAATTTTTGATATTCTCGTATGGGACGTTGTGAATAAACATTAGCTCCCATTGAAAGGAGGCTCTCCCCGTCTTCTTTTTTTTTCGTTCTTGAGCTTTTGCGTAGTAGTAGTCCCCTCCAATATCGAAAAACCGTTAAGGCGGCGTCCGTGTGTGCGTCGTGTTTGCACGCACCGCTGCGTTTTTTCCCACTTTTTTGGAAACGCGGAAGGAAACGCCATTAGATTTTTGCGGGTAAATTGCCTTTTTTTTTAAACTCCCCTCGTGTTCACACATCCGTCGATACAAAAAAAACGTACGGATTATGAGGGGGTTGGAATTACCCCAAAAAAACCCATCGTTTCCGCGATTTATGTGTGAGTTATATAAAAATTTACGGAAGGTGTAAAAAATAGGGGTTGGATTGGATTTCAGATATTTGGGAAATATGAATAGGAAGTAAAGACCCTTCCAAATAATATTTAGTAAATATTTGCAATTCAGTCTAGACAGATTTTATAAATATTCAATAAAAAAAAAATTTACTTATTTCAAAAGTGTGTTTATTGATAAATGACAAATTAATTAAATGAAAAATTAAATTTGATAAATGTAAATCTTTTGTTATACTATCTTTTGATCTTTTGTCAAAATTTTTAACTATTGCACTATCGTCGACTGCAATTCACCCAAGAATGTGGACTACGAACTTTTTCTTCTTCATCCATCACTTGGTGAAACATAATTTAACAATAAGCTAAATTAGTAATTAATATCACTTGGTTTTATTTATTTGATAATTTTTATTTATTTATCTTCCTTAACTAGTTTCGATCACACGATTATTATCAAGGGGGTTTTACAACGATTACAAGAATGTGAAACCGAAAAACGAATTTATTTTGTATGCTGCTCCTTTCAAGAATGGAAGTTGGTTTCTATCAACTATATTCCACAAAGTTCTCATCTCATACACTGTATTTTAGGACGAAGTCGTTCTGAATGTCCCAAGATCTCTAGCTTCAATTCTTTGGTCCTTACTTGAATAAGCTCTGGAACATATGTTACTCTGGAACATATGTTACTTAATTTTGGTTACTTCTACTTGGCAAGTAAAGTGTTAAATTGGTTGCTTGAGTTATGTGAAGATCAAATTAATTTGACAAATAAAGCACTAATAACCTTTCTTCACAGTTTTATTTGAATAACCAAATGTACATTTCGGACACAATCCATTGATAATGGTCACTTTGTGTCCGAAATGTACATTTGGTTATTCAAATAAAATTGTGAAGAAAGGTTATTAGTGCTTTATTTGTCAAAGTAAAGTGTTGATAAAAATAAATGGTGACAAGTCAATGTTGTTTTCACCTATTTTTTGTTCATTTTTGGGAAATATACCACTTCTTCGGCAGATATGATATTCATAAAACCAGTTTAGCTTTAAATAAGTTTACAAACCTTATCATTTCAGCTAAATGTTTGTCTTTTTTCCGCAGCTCCAAGTTTAAATAATTTAATTTTTCCTTATGTCTCTGAAATTCACCAGCCAGAAAGTTCAACAAAATTTTGTTTGTTCTTATTGTTCGCCAATTAAATTTTCATGTCTTGCAAGAAGCCTTTACTGAGACAACTTACGTCATTATGTAGTATTACATTCTTTAGAAAACAACTATAATTATTACATTATTTTATCTAAAAGATTTCATAAGAACTATTTTACAGTTTAGAAATGTTATCCATGTATTTACCTACGAATAATGATCAGCTATAATTTGATGAAAGATAGTTTGTAAAAATATGACTTTAATGGAAGTGTCATATTGGCGTGTGTCCATCATTTAATTTATATCTATAAATGGAATCTAAAAAATGTGAGCGTCATGGAAATCACCCGACTTAAGCTCTAAATTATATTGATATGTTATCCGTATGAAGTATAATGAAACACCACATAATTTATGCTGAACAAACATTGATTTTTGGGTTATACCTATTAAAAATATTAGATAGAACCAGGAATAAAACATCTTTATTGAAGCTAGTTTTTACATTATATAATTATAATAATAAATATTAAGGTTATTTGTCTTCTTCATGGCTATAAACCTCAAGTCTTTCAGCCTGTATAAGGAGTACTATTTGGAAATAAGGATTTTAGCAAGTTGATAAAAATGTATGAGATGAGTTGAAACACTTTTTCTTCGGTATTGTTCAAAACAATGACCGTTTTCACTCATTCTGTTAGTGATATTAGACATATGTATTACCTTTGATAATTAGCTGTGAAGTCCGAAACGTGTCAGGAAAGTGGTACTATAAAAATGGAACTTAAGTGCTTGTCTTTTCCTAGTTTTCAGATTTAAGTGTTGTACTGTAGAAACTTTCAATCGATCATATAGAACAAGAGACTTTGCTTTGCAAAAGATTGTAAGGCATGAGAATTATAAAACAGAAGTTTCATATTATAGATTTAAATGCACTAATTACTCCATTTTGAATTGTTGCTTGCAAAACATCTGGCTCCAAATTGGTGATTTCTTCTTTAATGTTAGCTTTGAAGTCTTCAGCTTTTTGGTTTGTTGTGGTAAATGCGAGATTTTAAAAAGCCTCGAAGGAAGAAGTCTGGTGCAGTTAGATCTGGTGATCTGGACGGCAGTTAAAATCTCCAAAATTGGTGTCTCAAAATCTCCATAGTTACCCGAGCTGTGTGAGCGTTTGCTGCGTCCTGTTGAAACCAACAATGATTGAGACAAAATGCAGTAACTTGCGGCAAAAAAACTCGTTTAGTGTCTGCCTCTAACGGTCGCCATTTCGGATACGGCGGCGCCATCGTCGTCTTCAAAAAATTAAGGACTTTTTCACTGCAAATGTCGCACCAAACAGTCACTTTAAGGGAATGCAATGGATCTTCTTGGATTACATGTGGATTCTATGAGCCTCAGAAACGCAGATTTTATTGGTTAACATAACCACTTAAGTGGAAATAGGCTTCCTCGCTTATTATGATTTTTGATACGAAGTTATCATGTGTATCGCTCCATGGATTGTTGACAACTAATTCACTATATCATAAATATCAAAGCACACTGCCATTTGCAAAAATATAATAATATTCAAACTATAATATTACCTTGTATTTTGCAATCACCTTCCTCGCCTCTGACTTAATTATTTTTTTTCATCCACTGTTGAAACTGAATTCAAGATCACTAAACCCATAAAATTAAAATTTATGATTCTAAAATAGAAGAAACTACAGCATACATATTTGTAGGAAGATTATCTGCAAATTTTTCTTCACATTTTAATCAATTGTGAACGAGAAAATAACAGATTGAGGATAGTTAATGATAGTAGCAAATTGCTCAGATAACAAAGCTATTTATCCAAGTCTAGGTTCTTTTCATAATTAAAGACTATATTTGAATATATTTGGCCATCACAATCATTCATTTCTTACTTGACTATTGTTTTTTATCCATACACTGTTTCAACTGGGTTCAAGATTACTAAACCCATAAAAATTAAATTTATGATTCTAAAATTAAAAAAATCACAACATTTCCGTATAGTTCCTCCATTTTTTCAACAAAGTTGCTAATGATGAAAATACCGATTGAGGATAGTAAATGATAGAAGAAGTTGATCTGAATAGCGTAGATATTTATCCAAAGTCTAACTCCTTTTCATAATTACAAACTTTATTTGAATATATTTCGTTATCACAATCCCTCACTCCTGACTTGGTTATACTATTTTGCCATTTACTGTTCCCACTGGTTTCAAGATGGCTAAAGCCATAAAAATGATAATTATGATTATAAAATAAAAGAAGTTGAAGCATTCATATTTGTAAGAAGAAAATTCGAAAATCAAAAATTTTAGAAGTTGCTAATCGGTCGCAATAGTTTGTATTGCGAGACCATATATTTTAAGTAAATGATATAGATATTAATTTAAGATTAACTTTTCTTATCTGTAATATTTAAGGCTAAGAATAATGTATTGTATTTAATAATTGGTTTCTCATAAAATTAAATAATTATTACAATCCAGAATCTATAAAAATAATTTAGACGTAAGAAATATCCATGTATGATAAAACCTTTTTCCATCTATCATAAAGCTTCTGAATTTTTGATCCTCTCATGATCTTACAGTTGTTTTCGTTATTATTTTGAACATATCAAATGTAATAATCACAAATAAAAGTTTTAAAATGGCATCATCAGCAACATGTCATCCGTCTGATGAAATCACTGTATTGGGAAACAATTGTCGTAGGGTTCCAATATTAAAAACTGTGTTCATTCTTAATCAGAGACTTTCATTTATTACATATATGTTATATCGATCAGTGTTTCAGATCAATTTCCAAAACGATTTTGTTGTGATTTCGATCTGGTAACAGTTATTATTTCGAGCTTTCTAAGATTTGCTTTAAACCTCACAAACTTAATTGCTGTAAAAGTTTGACACTTGAAAATTTGATCATTGTCAAATTTTGAAAAATATCATAGTTTTTCCGAAAAGAAAATCATCAATTTGTTTTTAGATCATCTCAAAATTATTAAATATTTTGTTTAATTCTATAGATATATATAAAAACTTATGTGTAATTTACAAAGTTTCCTTTTTGTTCCTAAGATTAAGTTTATTGTCAATATTTCTCGGATTATCCTATTTGCTCCTTCTGTTTGGGTTTCAAGTGGTACTGAAATTATATTTAATTAATTGCTCCCTTAACCCCTGGTGCAACTATTTTGATTAGAACTAAAAATAATAATTCCATTCATATTACTCCTTGAGAATGACATATTGTTGAAACTAGTCGGAGAAGAAATAATAAATAGTATATTACACTACAAGTGGAGAAAGTACGCGTTTCGCTCACGCGTGTACCAATTTGCACACGAGGCGACAGCCGAGTGTGCGAAGGTACACAAGTGAGCGAATTCGTAACTCCACGAGTGGTGTATTACGTTTTGTTCAATCCTGCCGAAAATTCATTTTAAAACGTAGGTTCAAATAAAAGAAATGTATTGCGGCTTTGCGCGATGTGCCGTGCCCGGCCCGCTTTAAAATCTAATGTACGGCGGTCGGCGTTGCTCGATGCGCCGTGCACGGCCCGCACTAAAATAATCTAGTGTCCCGCTGTGAGCGACGACAAAAAAAGACAAGCGGCAATATAACACGATCGTCTACGTCATATAAACAACACAATCGGCGACGCTAAGTAACTTGTACCACTTTTGTCTGTAATAATAGTTGATATTCAATAATATATATAAAGTTTCGGCAAACATCCGTAACAAAATATAATATTATTTGTGTGTGTGTGTAAATGAGCTTGTTACTTTAAAGGATCGCCCCCGTCACTCTAAAGCACCATTAATTGTATCCCAATGGTACCGGTCACTCATCCAACTGCTGACCCGAACTAACGCTGCTTGACTCTCGTTAACGCTAGTTCGGTCGCAACCGAATGCGCCACCATCGGCGTGTTAATAATGTGTATTTATAAAAGCGTGAGCGAAAGTGACATAAGAGTGGGCGAAAGTGACACAAGAGTGGGCGAAACTAAATCTCCATAGCAACCATTTTGCGTGAGGTAAACAGTAACTTTCTAACAACAAAACAACGTATGAAAGTTCTACTTTCTACTGCAGGATTGAACAAAGTATTTTTTTAGTTCTAATCAAAATACTTCTGAAATGAATTTTTATGTTAAGTTCATTGGTATATTTTTTTTATTTTCTCTATAATTAGGAAGCTTATTTAAGATACATACTTCATTGAATTAATAATTAATTGATTTTTAACTCTTAGAAATTTATAAATCTCTTTGTTTTATTTTGAATTTGAATTTTGCAATTTTTTGAAACACTTAAACATACAAGTTAAAAGATTTATTTCTTTTATTGTTTCAACATAAACTAATCTTTTTTTTAATAGAAAAAAAACATGCAACAGGGTTTTTAGACTTTTTTTACCTAATATCAGAATATCATATAAAAATTAAAGCCCAAAAAATGTGTGAGTAATGTTCGCCAAGTTTAAACTCAAAAAGCCCTAGATAAAATAAACAAATCTCTATGAAATGTAATAAAACACTAAAACCTTCATGTTGGTCAAAATGTTGATTAATTTTTTTCAGCCTATTTAGGACATTACGCTTCAGAATTAAATATTTTATCGTAGTAAGTGGAATCTTTAATAAATGTAATAGGTAGATAAAACATTCATGGACTTGAGCAATTTACATCATTTTTTCAATTTTTCCTTGTATTGAAGAATAGTTTGATGAAAGTATTATCATATTTCTTACATATGCTCTTTAGTAAATGTTAGTAATTTATTCTAGGACATAAAACAAAACCATATTGTCTTGGTTTATCTCTTTTGTATTTTTGTTCCAAAGTGTATTTTTTAATAATTTTCTGCAGTTTTAAAAGATTTTTATTGCTTGTTATTAAAGTAGCTTTCTATGCAGTTCCTCTCTCTCAAGAAGGTGAAGATCTTCTCAGAAGCGGTTTACGAGTATTCGGAAGGCGTTGAATCATCTCCTCGGTTCATTGATAGTGTATTTCATTTTCAATTGCCTCCCGAATAAATCGTTTGCTCAAATGACAAAATTTTCGATTATTTTAGTTTTCCATACATTAACAACAGTGTCATCGTCTTCATTGTCACTTGATGTCATCGATATAAGGCTCAGACTCAGTACTTGGTTTAGATTGCAAAATATCTGATAGTGCAAATATGTTAATATATTCTCTAGAATAAGCTGTTTGCTAACCTTATTTTTTGTATTTTTGTCTGTTATCACCTAGGTTATAAAGTCTTCTATATTCTTCTGTCCTCTTCCGTCCTCCTCTGTTCCCTATCTTTTGTCCTCTGGCCTCTGCCCTATGTCCTACTCCTCCCCTATCTTCTCTCCTCCTCTGTCCTCTAACTTCCACTATCCTTTGTTTTCCTATGTCCTCTTCTATCATCTGTCGATATTTAATTTCTTTCATATGTCCTCTGTGCCTATTATCTATTATCTTCTCTTTGTTTTATTTACTTTCTGTTCTTTTACTTCTTCTCTCCTCTACATCCGGACCTCTAACCTCTTACTTCTGTCCTATGTTTCACATACTAGGTTTACTGATTTTTCGTTTCCTACTTATTTGCTTTTTTTTTCTTCTGCTGTTTGGCTTATGTTCTCTGTCCTCTGTCATCCGCACTGTGCTTTTATGCTCTATCCTCTCTCATCTGTTTTCTTGTTGTCTCTCAGTTGTCTTTTCTCTTTTATTTTTTTAGTCTTCTGGAATCAATATTTTTCCTTATAATTCTCTGTCCTCATTAAGTCTTCTCTTCTCCAATAATATGTCAATCCCCCATTATTTGTTCTCGGTCTTTTATTATGTTCTCTGTCCCAAGCAAACCTCTATCTATTGAAAATATCCATTTTTGAATATAGAAATATCGAACTTTGACGAACATGTCACAAATCAAAAAGTCTTAGCAAATACAAATGTTATATAACAATAAAAACTGAAAACAAATTTACTTTTGGTAAATTTTTCATAGTAGAAAATAAAAGAAGAATTGCAGTTTTATCGCGAAATCGCGAATATTTATACAATACTACATATTTTGGTACCCAAAAAATGTCAAATTTGAGCGGCCAATTTAGACAATTTTCAACTGTTGATTTTAAGATAAAAATATGTGTAAAATAAAAAAGTTTGTAACCTTTGTTCTTCTTTGTCCTGTGTCCTTTGTCCACATCTGTGTTCTGTCCTCTGTCCTTTCTCCTTCATCATTTGTTCTCTGTCTTCTGGCCTTCCTTTTGTGTTTCTTATTTTCTGTTTTTCTATCTTTTACCACCCGACCCTAAGCTCCTACGTCTATTCTGCGTTTCAGATTCCCTATAATATGTTTGCTGCTTTTTCGTTTCCTACTTATTTGCCTTTTTCCTTTTTCTGTTTGACTTATGTTCTCTGCCCTCTGTCTTCCGTACTGTGCTTTTATGTTCTATCTTCTATCATCTGTTGCTTTGTTCTTCGGGTGTCCTTTCTCTATTATCTTATCCTTAGTCCTCTGCCATCTACCTTTTATCTTATAATCCTCTGTTCTCATTATGTCTTCTTTCCTCCAACATCAATCTTCTTTATTTTAGCCTCTTTCTTTTACCTATTCTCAGTAATTATTTTCTCTGTCATAACCGTTTTCTTCTATCTTTTAAAAATATCTATTTTTGAATATACAAATATCCAATGTTGTCAGCAATAAAAAAATCTCAATAAGTATAAACCTTATTTAACAATAAAAACCAAAAACAAACTTATTTTTGATAAATTTTGCATGGTAGAATATAAAAGATGAATTGCATTTTTTATCGCGATACATCTTGGAAACAGTAACTTTGAAAAAGCACTTTGTTGATATTACATACAGAATATACTCTACGGTGGCGACAGCTTGCAATAATGTTAGCAAAGTGCAGTTCCAAAATCAAGTTTGTTTGAGGTCATCATTTGTGGGATGTATCGCAAATAGAGACCTCACACAAACTTAATTCTGGAACTTTAAAAGGTACTACTACGTACCCCCGTAATACTTCCTTGACATCATTTTATTCTTTCGTATCTACATTTTTTATTAAGAAAACGATATTGTGGGAGAGAGCATGTGAAAACATCTTGAATTATTTCAGTCTCACATTTTTTTAATGCGTAATAAATACAAATATTTCAGTATTCCCCCAGGGCTCCTATTTATTTAATTACACGATGACCTTTACAAGTTATAAATACTGAAGAAAAAAACAGTCAAGGAATTTAAAGTACAACAATATCCATTAAGAGGAACAAATTGAAGCATGCGTTTGTGTGTGTGAGTCTTGGGAAAGCGAAATTATCCGTCATTACCGCTTTTAATTTTCGAGAAATTTTTATTCACTTCTACGGCCATCGCGTGCCGAAAAAGTTATATTTAGAAGGACACTTGTTGCACACCCACTTTCATCCGCATATAACTCAGACGCACTTCCGCAGGGAAGGACTTGAACACCACATGTCCTTTTTATTTTTTGACATCTGGCACGCTTCTGCACTAGACGCGCATAGACCAGTTGCTGTCTGCTACCTAGCTGTTAAGTATATGAGACAACAAGTCCACACAACAGGCGGGTTGTCGTATAAAAAAGCTTCAAAGCCGCCTACACTACAGTGCTGCTAATGCGGGACGTAAATACTCCAAAAAGTGGGTTGATAAAATAAACACCCCTAATTTTTTTTGTGTTTAAATCGAGAGTAGAACATTTTTCCCTGACCTATAAATATTTACGTGGAACGCGGGATGATAATGGGTTTAATTAGTACAGCAGATAATAGTTTATAGGATTTAATTAGTAAATTTAAGACAATATCTTTATTATTTAGATATGGGCTAGACGCGTTGTCTTATTGATTGGAATTTATCGTCGATTGTTTGATTCTGTAGACGGAGCGGGCGGCTGCCTTCACGGAAATAGATAACTACCGAATTATTTTCCTTGGTGATAATCTTAAAAAGCTTTTAGTTAAAATCCTGTTCTCACAGTTGTAAAACGATAAGTCCATTAAGACAGACGAAAAAACCGGATTTGTTACGATCGTTGTTGAGAAAATGAAATGCATATTGTTGCTTCATTAGGTTGCTGTGTGTAATTTATTAAGCTTTTGTGTGCCTAAATAAAAATTTCAGATTTCATTTTAGTTTGCCTCTCATTGTAATATCAGATTGATATTACAAAAGGTATTGATTGGAAATAATCCAAGCTTTTATGCAGTCCCGGGTCATGGTATAATTGCTAACTCAGGGGTACCCCAAGGCTTATATTTAAATTTCTCATTGTTGTTACGATATTGATGTCTATACATAAAATTTATATTTCTTCGTAGACTTTGATAATATTTATATGGAATATATATTTAATTTATTTAATTGCTCACTTAATCCTTGGTGAAACAATTTTGGAACTATTTTCGTTTAAACTAATAATCACTTGGTTGGTTTTACAGATAATTTATTATTTCTTCTTAGTCTAGTTTCGATAATAAGTCATTATCAAGGAGTTGATTATGACTTATTGTCGAAACTAGTCGGAGAAGAATTAATAAATTATCTGTGAAGCAAAGAAATGATTTTTAATAATTTCAAAATACGAAAACATTTCGTGAAAAATGTGAAAATGATTTTTAGTTTAAACCAAGATTTATAAGGACAATATTTAGATGATTTCTTTCTATCGATGTTTTGGGAAAACTTACATAATTTCTTATAACTATTTTTAAAACATGATCCATAGTTTAGGGTTTTGAGAAAAAATATTATAATAATTCCTATCTGACATTGAACTTTAAAGTGTTTGACCTTAATAGGTAGGCACATTGAATGCGTGCGTACGTATGTAAAGAAATAAAGGTCTCCTGAGGCTAACTAGCTCCCTTTTTTATTATGATTGTCTGTAAGGTTCTTGAGACCAGACGGTCGCGTTTCTTAAAGACGTCGAGCCATTACCATTCTTTGCACTTGAATGCACACTCACTCGCCAAAGCCAAAATCCGGAAGAAAGGAACGTGTTTTCGTCTCCCTCCCGCCCCACTGTCGCGCTCGCTCGCACGGCCCATTCGTTTGACGGATGAATGGCACCAACACTAACCTAACCTAACCCAAACGAAAAAATATCAAGACACGCGCCTCGTGCGTTGTCTGCGAGACCTGTTTCCGTTACCAGACTGTACATAACGATGACCGTTAACAATTTTTTTCCACCCTTCTGGATTCTAATTTCGTTCCGTCCGAAATTGGTTTATCGATTGCTGCGAATTCGCACGACGCTTATGGGGTTCATTTCATCATCGATGGTGTCAGGTTTCACCCTCTCAAAATTTGATGCGGTAGTCTTTGATATTATATCCTGTATAGAATTGATTTATAATTCCATTTTTATAAGCTCTATATAAGCCAAACGATCCATACTTCCTAAAAAACGATAATGGTACCAATTCAATTTCAAACGAATCATCCACTTTATTATAGTATAGATAATTGAAGACACCTAGAAATCCTTGTTTTCTGGCTGCTCGTGGAGATTGACGCCCAAACCATGCAGAATGTGTTGCAAAAATTCACCCACCTTCATTTCGAATCAGTAAAGTTAGGTGTTGTATTCGCTTATTCCAAACATCATTTAGAACAAGTAAAGTTTGGTATTCGATTATTGCTAATATCGTTTAGAACCACTCAAGTTATTCGATTATTGCTGACATTGTTTAGAAACTTAATCGAGGTCTAGAACCACGTGATGACTAATCTTGGAAATTCTGTTTAAATTATTGTTTGCGTTATATAGCTTAAATATTGAAATATTTGCTTTAGATTTTGGTTCTGTGATGATGATTTTGTGAAATTTATATTTAGCACTCGAGTCCCTAACATTAGATATAGTTATTGGTGTAACACGCATAACCTTAAGTGACATATATTGTTAATTCAAATTAGCAGTAAGATCTTAACGATTTCCTTTATTATCAATAATTTTCTTACTTTTCTCTAACTTAATCATTTTCTTCCACATATATTTCCTTCCCCTTTTAAACTGTAATAGTTTTCGAGTAGATTAGTTAGGCCACATCTTCACACTCCTTTAATTTTTTTTTAACTTTCCTCGTTACCTTTTGTATTATACAAACATGTTAAAATTCATAATACTGGTTTGAAAATATAATTCCAAAATATTTAGCTTATGTACAAAAGGTACAATAAGTGGATCTGCACGAGTATTATGAAATTGCGTTTTTACATAAGACCATAAACTCTTTCATAACAAGCTCAAGCTTATTGATATCATCCTGCTATGTATATTTTTGGCTCTGAATTACTTTTAGTCGTTCCCAGAAGATTTTTCAAAAAGGTTTCTTATCAGCTTTTCGTGGTTTTCTGCGCAAGTGTATTATTTAATTTAAAACCAAACAAATCTAATATTAAGTTTCATTAAGAGTGCAGTGAATAAAGTATCTACCGAATCAAATCTATATGCAATTTGAGCAAAAGAGATTACTTGAAAGCAAGTACTATTAAAATAATGGCTTTAGAAGCAAAAATTAGTTATGCAAACATGCCGCTTTTAATAAGACAAGTATCTTTTCCAGAAGCTGCGAATGTCAACATTGTAATTCTTGTCCTAATTCAACCTGCTATATAGTATTTAGGTTCTGAATTTTCTGCAAATAAAATGAGTACCTGTTGGGACAAGATAATTCTGGATGTGCTTAATAATGACTTCAGAATCAAGGTAGAATCAATAATTTACTGTCTTGGCAAACTAAAGGCTTTACTCCTTTAATTGATGAATAAGGTACAGAACTTTAGCTAATTAGCATTAGTATCGCATACTATAATAAAAGTGATGGTATTGGTTACAATCCGTTCAGAATCTTCAGTTCATATATAAGAGATAGAATAATTGTGTATACATGAGTAAGACAAGAACCTCTTCGATAAGTAGCTAAAAATAATGTCTGTCAATATATTTAGCGTTGTACTTCTTGCAGATATTTTAAGAAGATATTTCAAAAAAATCAGGTTTTCTTAGTTTTCTGTTTTTTTTTCTCTTTGGCAGTGACTTATCTAACTTTAAACATATTAAAAAAACAGAGAACTTGTTGTCTCTTGCTAATTATATCTTTATAATAATGCCTTTAGAAGTAAAGGTGATATCAATGATTTCTTGTCTCTCTGTTATAATCAGTGCTTTCTTCCTTTAATTTGGCTATTGATGTACTTACTACTGCAAACATTTTCTTGATATTAAAGATATTAGGTTGTAAATATAACAAGCAGATTTCATCAGTATCACATAATCTCCAACATTGTGTATAGAAGGTAGATCGACTAAAAGAAAAAACACTTTTCTTTTCAACAGAATTTATTCTATGCAAAATTGAAGTCGCTAAAATAAAGGAGCTAAAACTAAACCAAAGACAAAGAAAAAAAAATAAAACAAGAATTAATAGAAAATTCCCATATAGAAGTGTATAAAAAGAAAATTATATATATATATATATATATAATTAGTGGGGATTCGTGACCGGAATTTTTAGATTTAGAAGTGTTTTTAGTGGGCCATCGGTCGAATAAGGTATTAATTATTACGAAAATGTGCAAATATATATGAACGCAAGTCTGAGACGAATCGTTTCGCTCTTTCGGAGCTCATCAGCCAGACGAACCGCGATTTCATACATATCTACACACTTTTTGGATGTTCTATATATACTGTGAATGGAAATGATAGCGCTAGAGTTAACGCCACCATTTATATGAATTATTTGCCACTGAGGAAGTTTGTCGACCGATGGCCCACTAAAAACACTTCTATATATATATATATATATATATATATATATATATATATATATGGAAGAGAAATTTCTGGAAAAGCTTAGAATCATTAGTTTCATATCATGAGGTAAACTGTAGAGAAATTTTAGAAATTTAAGTTTGATATTTTTAGATAAACTGTAGAGAAATCACTGGAAAATTTTAGAATTTTTAGTTTGACATGTAAATTTTAAAGAAATTAAAAATATTTTGCATGCGAAAGAAACCAAGGAAAATAAAATTCTTATAATCGTCTACATTACTAAATATTTTTTTAGAAATTTCCTCTATGCAAAACTAATGTGACTGCAATAAGAATCCCTTTCATAAGCAGATCAAAATTATTCACTTAACCTCCTATCTATATATTTAAAAAAATAAAAATAAAATAAAATAAAAATTGTTACAAAAAAGATTTTTTAAAAAGGATATTCCAAATACATTTTTCAAGCAGTATCTTATCAAATTTGATTCAACTTCATCTGCAACGTGAAAAAAATGAATACCTGTGGGCACTTTCTACTTCTGGATCTTCATAATCATTTTGAATTAAATATTAATGACTTCTTGTCTTCTTGTATTCAGGACTTTATTTCTTCAATTTAGTTATGGATATGCTCATTAATACCTTCAGAAACAAGGGTGATGAACTTTTAACTTCTTCACGTTATAATACAGATTGGGTTTTGCTCCTCTATCTTGCTTCTTCACTTAGATGGTCAACATAAGGTTCACAATATATTACAAGGCTGATGCTTTTATTTTCATGTAATCTTCGATATCGTTTGGAGGATTGTTTAAGTGTGACTTTTTGAAGAGAATTTACGTTATGAAAAATATTGCCACAATAAAGAAGTCGCTATCTGTAGAGATATTCAAATGAAACAAAAGTCAAACGTAAACAGGATTTGCTGGAAAATTTCAGTATAGAAAGGTCTAGAATAATAATAATTTTTTAGAAATTTTTAATAATTTTTTTTAGAAAATGTAGACAAACTTTCGAAAATTCTGAACAATCAAACTAAGAAAACGTAGAAAACTCTAGAAAAAGTAGAAAAATTACAAAATTTCAATAACTTTTGGTAAATTTATCAAAGCTGGAAAAAATTACAAAATACCTGAACCCTTAAAGATATCTTTCGTCGTTTTTTAAATAAATTGTTGGAATATTCTGAAAATATAAAGATATCTAAAAACAATTTCTTTTATATTGATAAGTTTTAGTTCTGTAAGTGAAAAGTTTTAGAAAAGTTTCAGAGATAAAGTTATGTAATTTGAAAGATAAGTTCCTGAAGAATTCTAGAATTTTGGCCAATAAAATTACTGCAAAATTCCAGAATAATAGAAGTTAAATTATCTTTTATGTTCATTATCAATTGATAATGTGTTTTCAATACAATTTACTATAATAATCTTCACACAACTCGAGAAATATATTTCTATATTACGAGAAGTTGCTAAACAGAAATCCCGAATATAAATTTCTACCAAAATCTATAAGTTTTGGTAATATAATTTCTGCAAAATTTTAGAACATTCTTGAAATTGGAGGAAAATTAAAACAGACGTTTTTAATTAGACAAGATAAGACAATCAATAATTCCAATTCCAAAACTGCAAAATTACAGTTAAAATTAGAAAGTTCTAGAAATATGGATAAAATTTAAGTGAGTTTCTAGAAAATTGTGATATAAAAGTTTTATTTGAAGTTCCTTAAATGTTCTAGAATTTTTCTTTTTTTTTTCTAGATTTCCGAAAATTTCCAACAATTTCTCATTTCCACTTAATATAATAAAAATAGTAAACTATTTATCATTTTCAACTATTTATTTTACTTACTACAATTGTTTTACTATACTGTAGCTTCTTTAGGTGAAGAAATATAATTTAAAGCTCAAAAATTCTAAATGAGAAATTGTTTGAAATTTTTGGAAATCTAGAAGAAAAATTCTAGAACATTTAAGAAAATTAAAATCAAATTTTCGTAATTTTAAATATAAATACTTATATTATTTTAAAAATTAGAAATGTACTAGAACAGGTTAATGAGACGAAAAGATTTCGATAAAACCAATTTTATATTCATAAAAAAAAACGATTTTAAAAGAAACTTAATTAAAAGCTTGAAAGATAAGTTGCTGATGCACACTTATATTCTAGAAGAAAGTTATGGATTTAGGAAAAGATTGTTGAAAATTTTAGAAATATAATTTTAAAAAGTTCTACAAGATTTGAGAAGATTCAAAGAAAAATAAAAAGAAAATTCCTATAAAAGAAATTCAAAAATTGTAATGAATTCTCAAATATGAAAAAAAATGCAGGAAAATTGTAAAATAAATTGCTGATTTTTTTAATTCTAAAAAAACTTTCAGAAAATTTCAAGAAGCTAGAAACCTAGTTTGAAGACAATTATTTGGAATATTTTAAAAATCTGACTAAAACTCACAGGCAAATTGAAGGAAATAGTCGGGACTGTCGAATAAAATAATAAATAAAAAATAATAAATTCGAAGAGATTAATTAGACGTTTGGAAGAGAAATTGTTCAAATTCACTAAACTCCTAAAAGTAAATTATAGAATCAAGAAAAAAATTGGTTTTAAATATTTTAGAAATGCAATAAAAAGTTGCTGCATATTCAAAGAATTTTTTTAGAATTGCTAAAATATTATAGCAGACCGTTTTGGAAAATTACGATTAAATAAACCAAGAAATAATGGAAACTTACATTAACATGGAAGGTAGTTTTGAAGTAATTGTTGATAAAAAGTTTTAGAAATGTGGATAAAATAAAAGTTCCATTAAGATAAATTCAAAAATTGTAAAATATTCTAAAAATGAAGAAAATCGCTAGAATGTTTTAAATGTTTTAAATATGAATTACTGTAAATTGTCAAATATCTTTAATAAACCTGGAATATTCAAAAAATATTCCCAAAATTGTTAGAAAATTAACCCAGAATTTTTGGAAAATGAAAACAACGATAATATAAACCAAGAAATAATTAAAAATTATTGTAAAATAGAAGGAAGCCCATTGAGCAGAAATAATAAACCAATGTCTTATATAATAATTTAGTTTCCCATTACATGTATTATATTTTATTTTTTTCTGTAAATAAAGATGTTTAGTAGTAGTAGAAAGAAGCATGTTAGAAAATTCTGAAGCTCTAAAATTAGGTTGCTAGAAAGTTTTAGAAATGTGGATAAATTAAAAAAGGTTTGCTAGAATTGCCAGAATTTTTGGAAAAATATGTATAGGTAAATGAAAAAGTGATGGAAAATTATGAAAAGAGTAAGGAAATATGTTGAAAAATTTTAAAACTCTGAAATTAAATTTTTTACAAAGTTTTAGATTAAAAAAAGTTGCTAGAAAATTTTGTTAAGACAAATCAAAAAATTCTTAAACCTTTAAAATTTATTGGTCGTTTAAAAATCATCAAAGTAGGCTTATAATGGAATTTATAATTGCCTACATACTCCTACCTTATCACATGTCCTTTAATTCAAAGCCTACTTGGATGTATCTATAATAATCCAGGAATAAAAGTTAGAACTTTCAACTTAAATAAAAAATGTCTTGTCGATAATCAACATACATTAATTAATTACTATTAGTTCATATCTTTATTTTTAAAGGTAAATTTATTAGAATTGAAGGGTGGAATAGTAGAGATCCACCCAAATATTTAATTGTACTTCTAGCCAAAAACTGGTTGGACAGATTAAAATCAACAATAATTAATATATTTTCTATTAATTGATGTCTTAATTATTGAAGTGAACTCTTGTTAAGTTTGCGAGAATTGGAGGGTGGAATTGTGGACACCCACCCACCCTACATATTCAATTGACCTTCAAGACAAAAAGTTTTTGTGATATTTCTACTTATTTTGACGCTTATTTTTGTATTTTCAAAAACCAAAAACACTGACTTGAGTTGCTGGAAGTATGTAGGACGGGTGGGTGGCCACTATCTAATCTTCTAATTCTTTTATTATTATCCAAAAAGAAAGCCTTATATACACTTGTATAAATAAACAAATCAATTGCTGAAAAATTCTAAAATCTGACAGAAAAACTTTTATAAAATTACAAAAAGCTGAAATAAATTCGAAATTTGGAAAAAGAGAAATTTCTGAAAGATACTAAAACAGTAAAGGTAAGTCAAGAAATCATGAGAAAAAACTGTTAAATAATTGTAGAAATTTTATAAGAAATAATTCAAAAAACTTATGCATATTCAGAAGATTTTAAATTTTTTCTAAAAATTGCCGTAAATAAAACCAAAATTTTGGAGAAATTGCTATAAGATAAACTAAGTAATAATGGAAAACTTATAAAAGTATTTTGGAAAAAATCTAAATTAAACTTTTTATTAATAATAGATAGTTTCTGTTGAGACATTCATATTTAAATGTCGATTTGATTATATGATCAAACATATCAAGCAAAAATTGAAAGAAGAAGAACGTAGAAGTTTGAGAAAACAAGTTTCTGTTTGCTTAGTTCTAATAATTATAATATATTTAATAAATTTTATATAAATAAAGTTTTTATTCCATTGTCAATTTTAGAATTAATACTTATATTAGGTAAGGCGTACTTAAATGAGCTTAGATAAGACTTCGTGGAGCAATTGTAAGAACTTCAGCTCTGGCTTTTATGAATATTTATATATACTTATAAGATAAAAACTAAGTTTAACGCATTAAATATAATAAATATACATAAAACCCACAACAGAAGTTCTTAAAATTGCTCCTAAGAGTCTTATCTAAGCTCACCTATGTACTACTTACTGGTACGTTACGTAAAAATTATTATGGCACGAGAATAGATCCTTGAGGTACTTTAATAAGCAAGTAGTGAAGCAATTGGAAAAAAAACAGTCGACTAGAATAATTAGGGTAGATTAAATATATCGCTAAGAATTAAAGTGAAGAAATATACAATTTACAATTTTACTTTTCAATATCAGCATAAGAATATTAATTTTTTTTAATTTATTGTTTGCTTTGTTTCTCTTCTTAAATAAAATCTAAAATACATACTATTATTTATTGTGCTCTATTTAAGGCTTCTTTACTTGTAGAAAATTGCATAAAAATTTAAGTTTTATACTCATTTTATTAGGATTGTCACAATGTACTAAATGGTTTAAGTATTTATTACCAACACCGACTTTTTGTGTTACTGATTGAGGAATCTAGTTTCAAACAGCGAACTTTAACAACTATTTATTTAATTTCAACTCAATTTAATAAACAAAAAGTTACAAATGAAAGGTTTTTTTATTAAAATATTAAAAACTAATTTCTAACAAATTTAATGTTTTAATAAAACAATCAAATTTACAATTATATTAATTATTCATGTATTTTTCTTTTCAGATAAACAATTGGATGAAATCCACTGCAGCCAGTTAACGAGAGGAACATCAATGAACTCGGACTGAAAAATTAAAGAAATAAAGACATTGTGATTAGTGTTGGTAAAATGACATCACTTGACATTTTACAACCAGCTGTTATTCCTGTTATGCCAGTTATTACCATTAGCGTAATTTATATAAATTTTAAGAAAATGTTTCATAGTGTATATTAACAAGTGCCATTATTAGTACTATAGTCCATAAGTGTATAAAAAAAATATTAATATATTCTTTAGTCTCTAGGTATAACGACCATAAATTACCATTGTAAATAAGCAAAATAGATCTCATTAGCCACAAGCGTCCCGCAGCTAGAAGTGGAATGAATTATTTTTAAAGGGCGCCTCGCCGATTGTAATGAACGACTACAATATACATCTGTTGACTTGTTCAATACATTAAACGATTTGCGCCCACTAAACCCCGAAAAATCGCCGGTTTGTTATTCAAGTGCACTTTTCCCTTCGAGCTGCGGGACCCTTTAGGGAGAGGGTGTATCCAACTGTGTTTTTGTATATCATCATCAGGGCCCGCATGCCCACTATGGGACTAATCAATTAATGCATTTCATTCTATCCTCCTCACATGCACCGTATTGCCAAAACCCACCCAACACTCTTTCTATCTTCAACCGACAAATTAAGAAATCTCATTCTCAATAACCCTACCCCCAAAATTTCTATAATTCTCCGTTACAGACAGAAAGAGAGGGTGCAATTTTTGCAATTCAATCGAGTGTGAGAAGGTGAAATGTCAAAAGGTATTGACCCAATCGTTCCTCTTAACTGGAAATATTTAATTAGTCCCATACTAAGGCTACCAGGGTGTAATTAATGAATGCCTTTTTTGTAAACCAACTTTGTTTTTAATTACACCCTGCATACATTCCCATGTGTAATTAATTATTATAGAAAATTAACGTCTTGTGCAGGGTTGAAAAATTATCGAATCAAAATTAATTAGTGATTGAAAAAAAATCCTGTGGTGAGCTTTGAAAGTCGGTCGCATTTATTTATTTTGGAAAATGCCCGAATGTACTTGTATATAGTGAATAACGTGCTCTTATTATGAAAGATATATCAATGTTTTGAAAATATATAACATGTAAAATACTATATGGTTTTATTTTTTTATCCCCCAAGATATAAAGTAAATGCAATGTATTTTAAAAGAAGTTTTTCATTTACCTTCATAAATCGTAATTAAGTTAAGTAAATTAAATTTAATTCAAAAGGAATTACAAAGGGTGCAGAATGTAGATGCATGAATTTAAGTTTAAGTTAATTGTTGAAAATTTCTGTAAATCTTAAAGAAAACTTTCTGAAAGTCTATTAAAAATTTTTTTTTGCAATTTGAAAGAATTTACTGAAAAATTTCGACAAAATCGGGAAAGAATTATTGAGAAAGTCTAGAAAATATCGACTAAAATATGGAAGCAAATTTGCTAGAAAATTTAACAATTCTCGAATCATTTTTAAGGATTTGGAAGGGAATTTGATAGAAGATTCCAGAAATTTTAAAGATCCATCTGACAAAATTGTTTCAATTTTTACTGAAAAATGGACCAAGTGCGAAAAATTTTTAAATTAACGAAACAAGAAAGAAACAACAGGGAAAAGAAAATTTTTGGAAAGGTCTCAAAAAATATAAGAGAAATCCATTTAAAATTATAATTATAAGAAATATACATTTTTTAAGAATTCCAGAAATCTGGAAGAATACTACAATTCGGAAGAGTTTTTGCAAAATTCCAATACAGAAAATTTTAGGTAATAGATATTTCTAAAATAGTAACAGAGAAATTAGTAAATAATTATTGTAGAGGCTTTAACTTTGTGATACATATTTTATTTAAAGTTAGTAAATAGTACCCTAAAATAATATTTCTATTATATTTTAAGGATTTGGAAGGGTATTTTTTCGAAAATCAATTAATATAAGATAAAGGGAGATATTTTAAAAGAACATATGATTCTATAATTTTAGAAATTGGGAAATTTATTACAAGAAATACTTATAATTTTTAAAATCCTAGAAAAAATGTTAAATAATTTTAACAGTCCATTAAATATTCCTAAATGAAAAAGCAGAATATGGAAACTATTCCAAAAGTTTGGAAACTTTCTTAATATACTGAAAAACAAGTATTTAAAATTATAAGATTCTAGAATTTCTAAATAAACGTCCTTTAAAGCGAGGAAATAATAACAAAGTTCATAAACGTTGAAAAATTTCTTCCAATTTAGAAATAAAATTCCTAGAAAATAGAAAAAAAAATCAGACAATATAATTTTAGGGATTTGGAAAGGAATTTGGAAAAAACATATAAGATAAAGCTCAAGTTTTCCAGAAATTATGAATAGAAATATGACAAAGTTGTTTTAATTTTTTCAATTAATATATGTAATTAATGACGTATGTAAGGCTTTATGCCAAAAACATTAATACAAACTTACTTCCTTACTACTTACTTAATTTTAACTGAAAATTTTGGAGAAAACATAAAGAAAATAATAAAATTCAAAAATAAATTCTCACAATTTAGAAAAGAAAAGTTTGAAAAAGACAAATTTACTGAATATTTAATATTATATTACTTTTGGAAATAGCAGAAAATTGAAAGAAAAATTGTTGGAAATATCTAAAACTATCGAAGAAAACTACGCACTTTGCGTTTTTCCTGCAAAATACTAATATAGAGAATTCTAAAATTTGAAATAAAAAAATTTGTTGCAAAATTATAGTTCCATTAAAAAAAATTCTAGTTTGGAAAAGAAATTTTTCAAAAATTATTGGATACATTTTTAGAACAACAAACACAAGAAATACATTAGAATTCTAAAAATCTAGAGAAAAAGCTAAACAAATTAACCAATTGATTGAATATTTTAGAAATAAAGAGGAGAATTTGTTAAAATATTGTAAAATTCTGGAAGAAACATTGTGTAAAATTTCTTAATATACCGAATTTTTTACATAAAAAATTGTAGAATTTTTAAATAAAACTTCCCACAAAATGAGGAAATAACGACAAATTTTCTAATCCTCGAAAAAAACATTTGTAATTTACAAAAGAAAATTCTAAAAAATGAAAAGAAAGTTCAGAAAATTTGAAAAATATGAAACGAAATTTGCTAATAAAGTCTAGAACCCCCGAAGAAAATTTTAGAATTTAAAATTAATATCAGAAAAAGCTAAAAATATAAAAGGGTTTTGAAAAATAGAAGATTCTAGAAATGGAATATGACAAAACTATTGGAAACATGAAAAAACTAGTTTAAAACATTTAAGAGAAAATCATTATATTAACAAAAAAAGATGCATTTTTGAAAAAAAACTAGAAATTTTTAAAATAATTAAAAAATTATCAAAATTTGGAAGTACTTCCTGCAAAATTTTAATAAAACTAGAAAATTGAAACAAATTTAAAATATAAAATAAATTTGATGGAAAATTATAGAAACCATATTTTTATGGAAATTTAGATGGGAAATATCTCGAAAGTTTCTACAATGTAAAAGAAAATATTTAAGTAAATTAGAAGACTCTAGAATTTTTGAAATTGAGAAATGTTCCATAATGAGATAAGAAATTTTAAAAATCTATAAATAATGTTAAAAAGGTTTGACAATTGATTGAATATTAAAAAAAAGAGAAATTTTCTAGATATTTGGAAAATTTGAAGGAATCTAGAATTTTCATATAAAAATCCGACAGGATGAGGAAATAATTAAGAATTATATAATCCTTGAAAAAACTCGTTAAATCTAGGAAAGAAATTCCCAGAAAATAAAATAAAAATATTGAGAACATTTTTAAATATATTAGAGAAAGTTTGCTTGTAAATTTTAGAACTATCAAAAAAAATATTCAAATTAAATATTATCAGCTGCACTGATGAGCTGTGATACAGCGAAACACGTGTCTGCAGATAGTCATTGCATAACACTTTTTGAGAAGCGGTTAAAAAATGATAACACCACAAAATTGTTACATCGTGCTGAATATCAGTTCAGACATGTAACGACAGTTAACAGTTATATCATTCAATGCCTGGCGGTGCTTTAGTACGGGGAGTAGTTGTTTTAACTGTTAACTGGAGTTTTTACATTTATTATAAAACACAGTGCAGAAACGCTCATGGACATCATATTTGTCTTTTTATTAATTTTCATAAAAAAAATATTGTAGAATATTAATATAAGAAAAACCAAATGATAGAAAGATTCCAAAAATTTTGACAAATTTGTCCCAAAATACGAACAAATTTTAAAATCCCAAAAAACTCTTATAATAAATTAATTGAAAATTATATCTTGAATTTTAGATATTAGCAAAATTGTCTAAATAAAAATTCTTATAATAAAAAGTAGTAAAAAGGTTAACGTTTTTCTGTTATTAATTGAAAATTATATTATTAAGATAGATACATTTTTGAAAGACCTGGAAGAAAAATTAATAAACTTCTAAAACCATCGAAGAAAATCATCACAATTTGGAAGAGCTTCCTGCAAATTTGTTCCAGAAATAAGGAAAATGAATTGTTTAAACATTTTAGATATCAGCAAAATTGTCTAAAGATTCTTTAATCTGTCGATGTTTTTTATGTGAAAGATTACATAATTTCTAAAATTTTAATCCTCAAAAAAAGTTTTCGAATTTAAAAAATTCCTGGAATCATGAAAATAAAATGTAATTGCTGAAACCCATGAAAAAACTGCGAAGAGTTGAAGAAGACATTTGTAAAATAATGAAGATATGATAAGTAGAAATGGTAACAGGGAAATAAATAGAAGTGATAGAATTTTTCATAACCAACAAAATTAGGCAAACAATCCTGAGAAATTCTAGAAAATCTTGAAAATTCTGAAACAACGAACCAAAACTATATCGAAATATTTATCTTGAAGTAACAAAAGTTCTAAAAATAGTTGACAGAATTAAGTTTCATAAAAGATTTAAATAGCGTTGATATTTCATCTAATTAGTAAACGCAAAACTGCAGTTCAAACGCTACAATCAAATAAATAAAGGGTACCCGAAAAAATCTAAAAAATTGACATAAATATATTTGAGGGGCGAAATGCTGTTTGGATATTGTGCGCCAGATTCAACAGAAAAAAGGAATTATCTATAAGTAGAACTCTAGCTAACATTAATTAATTAGAGAAGGTAATATTATGCCAGGAAGCATTTAAAATTAAGTACGAAGTTATTACTGAAACTGGAGAGAATATTGCCACTGTTGAACAGAAATAACTAATAAATAAAGTATATAGAGGCTGAGAGCATATTATAGGTAAAGATAGTTTAAGTCGCCTTTATTTATTATTGAACAAACTTGAGTAATTATCTGATGATCTCATTTAATTTTTAATGATTGTTAAATGACATTTACAGACCTTGAATAACTTACAGTTCTCTTCAAATCAGATTAAATGCCTTTGGATTAACTTAAATAGCCTTCATAGGTCGTTAAATGATAGTTAGAGGCCTAAAATGACTTACATATGAGCTTAGATAAAATTAAAAGTCCTAACTAAACTAACTGTTAAATGATCTTAGAATAGTGTCTGATAACCTTAATTAATTTTCAATGATAGTTAAATAACATTGAGGGACATGAAATATATTTGGATAACTTTAAATACCCTTCACTTGCTGTTAAATGTTCATGATGGATCGACAGATGATCTCAATTATTTTTTAATTACCGTTGGATGACATTGAAAGACATTTAATAACTTATAGGTAACCTCGAATTAGATTAACCGTTAGGTAACGTTAAGTAGTATTAACTTATTGTTAAATGACCTTAAAGGATCAAACTGAGACAATAAATACTTTATTAATGACCTCGAATCAGTTTAAATGTCTTTGGATAACCTTAAATAGCTCGAACTAACTGTTGAATGAACTTGAAAGATCTTGCAATAGCCTCAATTGATTTTTAAGTATCGTTGAATGACATTGAAGTATCTTCAATATCTTATGGATGACCTCAATTAACATTAAATGTCTTTGATTAGTCTTAAGTAGCCTTCAATTTCTACTGAGGACCTTGAAGAATTTTAATAGTTTTGAATGACATTGAACGAACTTGAATACTTATAGATAACCTCAAATCCGATTATCCTTTAGATAGTACTAAATAGCCTTCACTTACTAATGAGTGACCTTAAAAGTTCGTCTAATGACCTCAATTGATTTTTAAGTAGCGTTGAATGACAATATCCCTCAAATGAGGGCTGGGAAAGTTTCCGGCCTGATGTAACAAAGACCACTCATGGTTAATTTATGGAAAATGGATAAATGAAACCCACACTAACCTGTGTTGTCTCTGTTTCGCATCCAACGTAAGCCTTGTAGGGTTGTAAGGCCTTGGCGTGTTGTCCTGCGGTGTCCGATGGAATTCTTGGTTCCTGAGAATCTACCCGTTTCGACCGTAACAATTTTGGCCGCTCACGAGTAATAATAAATTGGTTGGCTATGATTTTAACACTAGCGGTGATCAATTAGTCCGAATAAAACTATCAACGAATTAAACTAAACAACACAAAACGATTTTTTCTAAATCACTGCTCAATCAACAATTCGCGCAAATATCTTCACGCGCATGTGGGTATATGATGTACAAATAAATGAGGTTCGAATGAAAAAGGATAGCCAAGAATAATCTTTGTTATCTCCACAGAATAACTTATATATGGATGACCCTAAATAGCCTTTACTTAAGGATAATTGATCTTGAGCAGTCGGATAGCCTAAATTGATTTTTTTTTTCAAGAGATCTTGAATAACTTTTAGATCTCGAATTCGATTAAATGTCTTTATATAATAATAAATATCCTTCACTCATCATTAAGTAACCTTGAACGATCGTCTGATGGTCTCCATTGATTTCTTATTATCGTTGAATTATCGTCGAATGACATTGACTTAAAGATCTGCTTGAATCTGATTAAGTGTTTTTGGATCAAAACTACCACATAGTAACGGTCGCTACCATCATATTCATTTTTGGATCACCTTAAATAGCTTTCATTTATTGTTAAGTGACCCCAATTCATTTGTAATGATCGTTGAAAGACATTGAGACACCTTGAATATATTATAAATGACTTCGAGTCAGATTAAATGTGTTAATTAAACGATCAAGGTCACTTAATAGTAAGTAACCTTGATCATTGAATGACATTGAGTAAACTTGAATTACTTACAGATGACCTCGAATCAGATTGAATGTTTTTGTATAGGCTTAAGTACTCGTCACTTACTGTTGAGTGTCGAACCGACGATACTTAAGTTACACTGAATCAATCTACTCTTTTCTCGACGCTTAATCCTGCCTAGAATTAACTTCCGATCCAGAAAAGACAGAATTCATAAAACTTCTAAGATGGATAAAATCCTTGAATTCAAAACATGATAGGAAAGAATTTCAAATTATTCTTCAGAATTCTTGTATTTAATAGCGCATCGCTAAAACTTTAATTTAAAAGCTTAGAGAGCCAGACAGACCTAAACAGTTTCTTATTCTAAGGTGCATATAATACCAGTTACAATCTAAGATATTTACAATTGATCTTCCTATAAACATCCTGGCGTATTAAAGCCTTAGACAGCTTAAATAACTTATAGATGATTAACTGTTGCATCTTATTTATTCAGTACGACTACTAGTAACCTCAATGAACTAGCTTAAGAATGCAACATTAATTTATGTTGAAATTTATGAATGCACTTTTTCATCACTAACCCGCTATAAGAAAAACCGAACTTATACAAAATAATTATTTGGATTAGTTGACACAGAAATCAGTGCCTAAAATATTAAACATGCTGATTGTCATTTTAGTCATGTAAAAACAACTATCAGTTTTATTTTTAATATGAGAATTTGTTGTTCTAACTAGTAGCTTCTAATTTTTCAGGTACGTAACTGCGGTGCAGTAAAGCTCGGAAAAATAAATATTTTAGATATAGATTATTAATGATAAGGTTGTCTTGGTTATATGTTACACTAAAATATTATAATTTATATATATTTGTATATCTATAAAGTGAGCTTTTAAGCATACAATTTTATTATTATTTTAGCTCTCGTCCTAATTTCTAATGCAATTTTGAATCACTTTCAATTGAATATATCGTGAGAATTAGTAAAAGTATTCCTTTTCAGGATTATCTCTAAAACTAACGAGTTATTTTAAACGAACTTACTTCATCTTATCTTTTATTAGTAACATAAATCCATTTCTTCTCCCACTTAAATAAATTAGCAATTAGTTCACGTAAATATCAATCGCATTCAACTAATTTTATAATTCCCTTATCTAATTACCTACAAATGATTATTACAAAAACCAATTCACCCTCGGCCACGTCAACTTTGATGTAATTACCGAAAAATGTAGATTCTCTAAAAAAAAACTTACGTATGTGGGTCAGATGATAAGTCTTAATGAATTTTATAAAATCACTTATTCAACGCGGGTAAAATCCTCAACTCGTCGCTCTGTAATTAGTTAGATAAACAACCTCAACCTTTAATGTCTTTTTATAATTACTTCATTATCATTAAGGGAACTACGGGGGTATGTAATTATTCTAAACAAAAAACGGGTGGTTTATTATCTTAATTACTTTTAATAATCGGGGATTGATTTTAATTATTCCATTACTAAAATTTTATTTGGGATTAAAATGCCTCGTGTGGAATGCTTATTGTGTGGATAAAAAGTGAGGAAAAAAATGCATTAATTGTTACAAAAAATGTAAAGGTTGGAACAATATATAATAAATAAATAGTTGAGCAACATGAAGGCAAGTGTCGTAGACAAAGAGGGATCAAGTCAAATGAAATTAGGTTCATAAATTTTTTAATAAAATATGTTATAAAGAAGAGGCGATGAGAAAAAAACAACGAGGTATCGATTTTTACATCATCATCAAATAATTTTTTATCAATATTTCTAAATTTGATTACAATTACAATATGTATATATTTATTAAATTATAATATTATGGCATATTGACCCTATTTAATTCATTTACATAAATTTATATAATATTAATGTCAAAGGCCAATTACATTTGATACATGTGCTGAAGTCACGCTTGTTGCAGCTATTACTTACCATAGTATTGCCAACGAATAATAAAATAATTTTTCCACAACTGCATTGAATGTGTAAACATCAGATATTTTGTTATCCTTTATTTCATCAGAATACGTTTATATACTGAATAAAAACTTTGTTTTTTATTTTATAGTCTGTAGAAATAACAGAATTTTAATATTTTAATAAATAAAAATAAATTAGTCTTTGTTCGTTGTCTTTTTAATATTATATCTTAGACAATTGAATTATTATTCCTATAATTTTTGCTGCTAACAGTTTCTTATAATTGTGTAATTATTAACTTAATCTAGGGAAATCTAGTGTAATGCTTTATATAATAGATGTCACTTTAATTATTTCTCTATATTTAAAAAAAATATTAACGAAAACTCAATATTTGCTGTTGCTTCTATAATATCGACATTTAAACTATTGATGCTGATAATTATGAACAAAGTAAATGTTAATTTTGTATAAATACTTAAACATGCACTTTTCGTACCAATCTTTTTAAGAATGCTAACCCTAAAAACTAGTCGAAGAAATATAAAATTAAATAAACCAAATGTTTAAGAATCAAATGTTATTATTAATGACAATAAAATCGATGTCGTTTATTAAATATCACATTAATGTATACCATTGATTGATTACATATATAACCATTAAGAAAAAAAGTTTTTCTCTTTTCAATAAATCCAATGCACGAGGCAACATAAAATTTTCAATTATCTCAGGCTAATCGATTGCCAGCCTTGTTTCGAAAAATCATTTCTTTTTCTACTTGCAATACAACAGCCGTCATTAACCACGGCCATATAAACGCAATTACCGACAATTATTCGCTACTAAAGAACCTTAATGAATTCCCCATCCACTTAGAAATGTAGGTCGAAAGGCGAAGAAAGAGGTTCTAATTAAAAATATAATAACACGTTTCTCTGACCGTCAAATTATTGCTAGCTACATTTGTTTCAGTTAATAGTATTTTTTTAATAACGGTTTGTGCAACTGATGCTGTAATATAGAGAGATGATCCAAATTTAAGGGTACAATTATATTTAGTTGTTACTTAAAAAAAATCAATAGTTTAAGGCAATTTATGCCAGTGTAGTAAATTGAGTATAAATAATAAATCACTTTTAAAAGAAAATATATATAAGTGATTTTTAAAATGTTTTTTTTTTACAATCTTTATACTTTCTTGATTTTGGAAGAAGGGTGTCGATTAGTGTACTTTCTAGTGTTCACTGTTTATACATTTTATTTTCTGTACTAGTTTCAGGAACAATATTTTCCCATCTTCATCTTTATATTCATTCATCTTTAGATATTAGATGATATGCAATTGTATACTAAATTGTCATTTAAGAGTACAACTTAATTTAGAGTACTTGTAGAAAAGAAGATCTAAGAGCTCACCGTAGTTATTTATCATCCTAAAGTTATATATTATACTGAAATTTGAGATTTAAGGTTAAAGTAAAGTTTAAGAACTAGAAGAATCAACATGAGTAATTGCAAAACATTTGGTAATAACCATGTCATAGAATTTTTATTTTATTGTGTATTGGAATTTGTCATAAATTCAGTAATATAGGTGTGCATGTTACATACAGAAAGATAGACATACAAAATAATCCAGTAGAGCGATATAATATGAAACTAGCCACAAGAAAATGGATCATAACAGTATAGTAGAAGAAAGCGTGAAAAGTCTTAGAAGACGTCTGTTATTAAAATACTGCTTTTTATTAGCAATAGACCGATCTATTTTGTTCATCAACAATATAGCACTGTTAAAAGTAAGGAAATGAAATTCTACGAAGGATCTAAAGGATATCAAAACCGGTTATGATTATTATTATTTATTATTATTATTATTGACACGGAAACAATTTTGTTTACATCGGGCTTGAAATCATATGATAGTAAAGATAGTAAACATTTAGAAAGAATAATTTAATAAACATAGATTTAATAAACATTACTCTAGGTGTTCCACAAGGGTCAATCTTTGAACCACTTCTTTTCACAATATACTCTTCATGCGAACGACGCGCAACTTTATTACTCCTTTTCGCCGGATATTAATATTAATGTTGTCAACAGTGAACAATGCATTAATGCTGATCTTCATAATATTTTGCATTATTCCAATATGTTAGATCTTACAATAAACCCCGAAAAATCTTGTTTCCTGTTGTTTGAAAAAAATAAATTATGCAATATTATTGGCACTCAACTAACTTTACATTTAAATGAAGTAAGTATACCCTACATACAGCTAGCTAATAATTTGGGTGTAGCAATGGATAACACGTTCCGGTACAAACAACTAATAAATAGATTTACATCTGCCGCTTATATGAATATAAGAAACCTATATCCTCATAGGTCTTTTCTAACCAAATCCACTAAAATCACTTTATGCGAGTCGCTTGTACTCTCTCACTTTAGCTGTTGCTCAACCTTATACCATCCAACTATTGACAAGAATACACATATTCGGATTCAAAGGGTTCAGAATACGTGCCTATATTTTATATTTGGTATTCGCAAATTTGACAGGAGTACTCATAAGCTTATTGATGCTGGTTGGAATAATATGGAAAATAGAACGATTATTAAATCGTTGTGTTTTTATCATAAAATTATACATAGTATGAAACCATCTTACCTCTACAGTCCCATTGTATATACATGTAACATGAGACAGAATAAAGTATATTATTATTATTATTAATGTTACAATTGTTGATACTATTCTATATAATTATCTGTTTTCAATTATACTACCCTGATGAGATCCAAAATAGATCAAAACTGGTCTATATATTTATCAGGTAAATAATATACAATATTCATGGTGGATCAATCTTCTAACGAATAAATTAATTACATAAAGTAGAGATCAATTAAACGATACACAAAACTATATATTTCATCGCTATGTAATATAAAAAAGCAACTATCCAGAGAAAATTAGTGGGGCTTCAAACTAAATGTTCTAAAATTACACCTGAAGCAAAAACTATCGAGCATATATTATTGGATTATCCAGATCTATTTAACTAATGAGATTCAACAATAGAAGAGGATTGTTTACAATCATTAGCCATTTAGACTTCAAGTCAATAGCTGTAAATATTTCACACTTAGTTTTATTCTTGCTTCTAACCCTTAAGCAAACTATATGCAGTCAAAGAAATCTCATAAGAAGATCAACGGAAAAAGTTTATACACTACTGAGTAGTAATATCAGCAATTGTTAGTTACAAAATTACCTCAGCAAAAACGATGGAAAGTTGGGAAGCTTTGAAGGTAGTGGCAGGTTGACGTTAACAGAAGAAAAATCTACATGATATTAGAAGGATTGGCATGGAGAGAATTCAGGTACTCATTATGACGGATACCTTATCATAAGAGTACATCCACTAGATATCACAGAGAACTAATTGCTTAGCAAAATAATTAGACACTGAATCGAACTAAATTGCACCTGAATCTATACTGATTATATTTTAGCCTTATTTATATTTTATTTAGGTCAGTTTATGAAAGGCGGGATGTTAGATTAAGTGTTAAAACAAATGATGGGGCATGAAATTTAAAAAAGATTAAAAGATCAGAAAGGGAAAATGTACTTGTAGAAATAGAATAGATAACGCAGAACATGTTATGATTTCCTGTTCGATTACGCAGGAACAACGAGATGTACGTACCTCTAGTCCTGGCTGGGCTACAGTGACCAAATAATTTTAACGAGCTGGCCGTATTAGGCTGGAATCTAAACTTTGGGAGGTTTTTAAATCATTCACGAGATCAGTAGATAATTTGAGTCCTTCTTTGTGTTTAGATTGCTTGCATGTGGCACATAACTTGGACTCACTTCCGATGGAAACTGTTGATATTAAAATAAAAAGGCACCGCGACGATGACAAATAATCATGCCTTGAATAAAGTAGCCATCGATGACTTGAAGCAAAAAAAAACCAGCCATGCAAAAACCAGGTTGTGGATCGAGTAGCAGCCGCTGGCATGGACGTCCAGAAGAAGAAGGAAAGAAGAAAGAAGAGGAAACCGGCATGCCAAGAATCCGGCGGTGGATTGATCAGCCACCAGGAACATGAACATGAAAGAAGGAAGAATAAAGAAGATGCAGATAAACCGGTGGTTGAATGAATAGCTACCTAGGCTTTGACGTACTAGAAAAATGTATACCTGTTCCTGTTTGTGTCATATAAGTTACCACAAAAAATAAAAAAATAAGAATGAAGAACAGATGTAGTCAACAAACTAATGGTGGATCGAGTAGATGTGAATAGTTGTTTGCAAAGAAGAAGTGGTTAATTTTAAGGGGACAACTGAATATGATGGTAGAATAAAGTTTAAGGGATGCGGACTGTTTTATTTTTCACGAAATCCTTACTTTCTGGGCAAGTATTCTTAATTAGTATATTGAATTGACGAGGCGGATATATGATGAAACTGCACAACAAATTGAAATAAAACAACCCAGTTGTGAGTGTTTCACATTTATTGTTTTTTGTTGAACACTGCAACATGTTTCTCCACACAGTGGCTTCATCAGGCAGATGAATACAGTATTCATTGTTTTTGATCGTATTTTGGATAATTATATGTGGAAACTTTTTCATCATTTTCATGGAATTCTAAAGTACAATAGTTTATTTGAAAATGATTTGTGAATATTTTCATCATTTCTCCGACAAACAATAAAATTTGTGCATGCAATATATAATTATGAGAAAGCAAAGGCTTGAGATTTTTTAGTTTTATACTTATATGTTAACACATGTATATATTTCTTCAATCTTTGATTAACGAATGGAATTGAATTGAGAATTGGTTTATACTTTTTTTTCTGTGTATATCGCCGTCTAGATTTACAAGTTTCAATAAATTTGAAACCTTCCCAACTGTGTTCTTGTATTTCAATTAATTAGTATAGGTTAGATTTAATTATAAATTTAAATATTGTAATACTGCTGTTATACAAATATTAAATAAATTAGCCATATATATATATATATATATATATATATATATATAGAGAGAGGGTATAAAGCAGAGTAGGAGACTGCTGATCATGTACCCTCATTGCCTAGTTCGATTTACTTTGGGATGGTCCATAATATTAGAAAGACGTCTACAGCTATTAGACATTAAGTATTGGAATGGGAAATCTAGGATTCAAGCAAGGGTCACTTTTATTCATTCATTTTCCATTTCAATACGAGTGGATATCTACAGCAATTAGATTCTTGTGCTCAAAATTATTTTTTTTTTATGTATGTGTCTAATAATATATTTTGTTAATAGGTGATCCAAAGCATCATATTAAATAAATGAACAAATAAATATTACTTATTCACTAAGTTAATAACCTCAGCATTAATGTTGGAAAGTTGCAAAGCCTTGGAAAAAGTGGCTCGTGGCAATAAGGTGACCCAATGCTGAGTGAAAAGACCCAAGAACAGCAGAAGTAATAGAATAATAATAGAAGGCATATGGACGAAGGAAATGTGGGCCGGACCCCCTTGACGCCCTCTCTACAAGACTTGATTATCCTACTAAAAATGCATCAATACTACACTCTACAGTCTACTCCTATCTGCAGAGGGTTTAAGAGGACGATGAAACCGCTGAACATGTATTTCTGGACTACCCGGTGTTATCCAATCCACAATAACAGAGGGATGTCTAAAGTCATCAGTCATCCTAAGAGTCTCTTGCTTGGGGTCCTGGCGTTTGCTAATCCCTTGAGTTGGCACGGCCGTAGCAAGGATTGAAAACGCAGAATAGAAAATGAACAAAGGGTCCACTGGGGCACTTCCATCAAATAATTCCAAATTTTAATCCCAAAATATGCCATTATTATTTATTTAGAGAGTCAATCTCTAAAATAATGAGAATATTTAAAAGTAGTGGGTTTTAAAACTACCCAGCTTAGTTTAGTTTTGAAAATATCACAAGATTAGATGAGATACATCTGGTTTCAGACTTCATCATGATAAATAGTTAAATAACCAGACACCATATGCAACCGTTCAGAGGATGGTGATTGGGTTGCTAAATGAGCATTTCAATCTAAGATTGCACGTGAAGCGAACGAAAAGTCTGCCGAACATGCTGTGTTGGATGGAGCAAGAAGCTGTCAAGTATATACTATTGGACAGCTAAGTTGTATTAAACTTGTTTTAATTCAAAATCATAGAAAGTAGTGTTTAGCTATCAAACTTTTAATAATCGTAATAATTAATGTTAAAATATTTCGAAGCTTGTA
The DNA here is from genome assembly GCA_963969525.1 of Ontholestes murinus. Taxonomy (NCBI): domain Eukaryota; kingdom Metazoa; phylum Arthropoda; class Insecta; order Coleoptera; family Staphylinidae; genus Ontholestes; species Ontholestes murinus. Next base: position 54,412,005 of record OZ018395.1, read on the forward strand.
ATTCAAATAATTGGCTTTTAAAAAGAATATTACTCTATAGTGCACTAAAGGATGTAACAAATTGAAGATGAGATTGTGAAAGTATCAAAAAATCCTATATTAAAACCACATCTCTCCATGCAATTTCTTTGCGGAAGAATCAGTTGATCACATATAGCAAGAAGCGATTTAACGATTTTTTTGTTAGGGCTTTTCATTGGACATTGCAAATGATTATTGAACATGAACAGGCTAGGACTATAGCTAACCCCTTTATGCAGATGACTGCCGAGTATGCACTATTAAATCAAAGTGGAGACTGAGAGGCATGCATTATCTACAGAAATCATAGGCCAACTACATGCAGCTAAGGAAATTTTTAGCCAGAGATAAGAAATGCTCATATTACACGCTAAACAGCATCAATGAGTGCCACTTTTATTGGATTACTTCAGTATTAATGCTGAAATATTGCGAGGCTTTATAAAAAGTGGCTTGTGAAAAGAAGATTAATCTATGCTGCATTAAAGGACGTAAGATTAGAAGACGAGTACTGAAGTACATCATATGCAGTAATATTTGATGGTATAGGCGTTTACTTCGTGGTACATCTTGAATGACTTGTTATTGAGACATAATAACTTTGTTTTACCGCTATATTTTCAAAAATTACAGTGACTATTTTAGTTTGTTCTGGACACTTACATACAGTATTTGGTTTTCTGTTCATTGTAATGAAGTCTGTACATCTATCGTTTTATTGCTTCCTATGATATCTGACTGATTCATTCTTCAGCAGAGAAATTGCAGGGAGGGATCCAACTTGCATATAATATCTTGTAGTTGAGACACAATAACTTTGTTTTACCACTACATTTTTTATATAACTATAGACACTGTAAGTTTCGAATATAAGCTAGTCATTAGCTTACGATGGATTATGAAGTATCTTAATTGCTCCTCCATTAACACAGAATTAGCGCCACTTGGAGTTACTTAGACAGCATACTGCCTGAAGCACTTGATGCTGCCTTTTAGTCCTGCAGGTTGATTTGAAGGCACTCTCACTCTCTCTTCATAGCTGGGCCTTAGAATAATCGCCCCTTCTGTCATCCTTTAGTTAGTGCACATCAGCCTTCTTCTCGGGCGGTCTATTGATCCCTGTAGGCTTGTTGGCCTCTGAGGCGGATTACCTTCGGAAGAAATTGCTGTTCTGGAACTTTGAAATAGTCAAAATATGGATGGTATTATATGTCAACATAATATCTGAATCTATAAACTATACCATATTACCTATTGGACAATTATCGGAGGAGATCAAAGAAGCCGTTTTATCATTCAAGCGTTAAATGACCTCTGAAGTAAGATAATATGTATCATCACGTAATCGTGTTTGTTATACAAATATGTTGGTCTATATATTGCAATTAAGCAATATTTGTAAGGCAGGTATTACCTAATTGCAACTGCGATTTACCTTCATAAACATATTTTGTTTGCAAACATTAAATGCATAAATAGTTTTAATAGACTTACTTACTTACATAACGATACTGTCATCATAGTTGGTACGGATTTCAACACGAGATACGTCGTTGGATCCAGGGGAATGAGAGTGATGTGTTTGAATGTTTGCAGAGTTTAGTTTGCTATGATTTTAGAGATACTGTTGAATAATGAATAGATACGTGGCGTGATTGCGTGCAGTGAGTTTTTCATACTTAGCGTAGACAGAATGGGCGCGGTATCAAAAATATTGACACTTTGGTATGCTCATATGGTAGCCAAAACAACGTCACCACTTAACTGTAAGCGGATGGATGTCGGAAAAACATTGTTTGCATGTGGATAACCTTCAAAGCAAGTGGTTTCTAACTTAGCTCCACGAGCACCCAGAAGTAACGCCGAGTAAACAAGTTTGACTTATCTGATCCATCTTGTCAGAATTCATAATCGAAAAGCGAAATTACTGTAGCCCTGGCGTTTGCCAATACCTATAGTTTGTTGGATAATTAAAACTGTTAAGCTGTTACATGAAGTTAATATAAATTCAGTCATTTCTCTTTAGATTTCAATCGAAATTTTCAGAGATTTTTGCTAGACAACAAAGGAATGTGTAAAAGCAATTATTTAACCAGCATGTTTCAATTAATTGGTTAATTTCTAGATACAAATAGATCCCGAACTAGTTGAGTTAGTTTAATTTATAATAGGATAAAATGATTTCTACTTCATACAAATTGTAAAGATTCAACCGTTAATGCATTAAATAGAATAAAATAAAATATTGTTTTATTAAAAAAATTCAATCCCTTGAGATAATTATAGATGCAACTTTTTAATTTCAAATCTATTTTATTTATCTACTCGAATGGCTTTTTTTGCGGCTGATGTGCTGGATGTTCAAATATGGTGGAACAACATGCTGTTGTGGACTTTGGGAATTGCTGATGTCCTAAGATGTGGATGTATATGCCTTGTTGAAAAGTTTGGGTTGTGTAAGCAGACTTGATCATAAGAATAGTTGCAACCGTATTCAAAACAACAATCATAAATTATCACGTGGTAACGGTTGCAATTATTCTTATAATAATAATCTTTTCATTTACTTCAAAGTACGTTTCCAATTAACAAAGTGTTTCCAACTGTCTTCACTCTTACTAAAACAATTCTAGAATGTAAAATAAAAACACTTGGTAACTTTGTATAACTGGATGGAGTTACCAAGTGTTTCTATTTTATACTCCAAAATGTATAACGAAATAGAATCCTCAAGAATCAACGATATCATCAGTACTAGTGTGGCAAAACAGCTAAAACAGTATAAAATAAAATACATATATACATACAAAGTTACCAGGTGTTTTCATTTTTTACTCCAAAATGTATAACAAAGTTGAAGCCTCAAGAATCAACGAATTTTAGAATGCTTCTTATGTAATAGCTTTTAGGTCTGTCGTCGCGTACGTCTAATATCTACAGTCCACGTAAATATTATTTTTAAGGAGAACAAGGTTACGGTAGTGGTGGGTATATATTAAAATCTGAGATTTTCTAAATGAGTTATAAATTAACTTCACATATCTATTTATTATTACCATGAATTGTCAGGAGTTGAGACAATAAATTGATTTTGTTCAAATTATTCTATTATTAGATATCGCAAAATGACATCATACATGGTTGTAACATCTTCAACTAAATCTAGACCATTATTGGGTGTACCACAAGGCTCTCACCTAGGCTCAGTTCTTTTAAACATTTTTATTAATTTTTATTAATGATATTGTTTCATGTTTTCATCATTCTCAGTGTCTCTTGTTTGCTGATGACATGAAAATTTTCTTTGAAATAACTAATGAACAATCTTCTCAACTTTTTGAGCAGGATTTACATAGATTTAATAAGTGGTGTTCATTAAATTAAATGGAGTTGAATATTGATAAATGCAATATTATAACTTTCTCTAGATCCCTAATCTTAAATAATTATTTTATTAATAATATGTGTCTTGAGCCTGTCCAGTCTATAAAAGACCTAGGTGTGCTTCTTATATATAATTGGAGCTTTTCGGAACATATTAACAAGATTACCTTAAAAGCATTCCAAATGCCTGGGTTCTTAAAAAGAAACACACATGATTTCATAAATTCAAGAACTATGGTAAAATTGTTCTTAGGGCTTGTTCGTTTCCAATTGGAATATTGTGCCTTAATTTGGTGTTCTTATATTGCGAAGGAAATTAATGCGATTGAACAAGTCGAGCAAAAGTTTGTTAAACATTTGTCTTTTAAATATGGAATGCTGAACTGTGATTACCTCTACCTGTTGAATCTATTTGGCTTAACAGCACTTAGACATATACGCTTTAGTGGTGATATTCTTTTTCTTCATAAGCTGTTACATGGTAGTATTAATGCAGCTCAACTACTCGAAGCATTTGACATCCATGTGCTATCCAGACCATTAAGAGCTTTTTTCAGCGCCTTTTAAAAGGACAGATTACGCTAAAAAATTTGGGATTTCGTGCATGGTCTGCAGCTGTAATACTGTAGATGTCGATCTATGCTCTATTAGTTTCAATAGGTTACGCAATATCGATCTCAATCTTAAGTATTAATATAATTTTAGATTTTGTCCTTAATATTTTACTCATTTTTAAATTTTGATGTCTTTTTTAATTTAGAGCTCTTATATTTATGTGGTTTTTATTTCATGACTCAATTTTAGTTTGTTGTCCTAAAATTTGTATGTTTTTATGATATTTCTGCAATTTTTAAATGTTATCACTTATGTTTAAATTTTTGTAATTCTTACATTTTGATGCGTTTTAAATTTGTCGATCTAAATTTTGTATTTATGTGTTTTATTTTTTAATTTTATGACTTATTTTTTAGTTTGTCCTAAAATTTATGTTTTTTTTAATATTTTAGTAATCTTCAATTCTAAGACATAGTTTTAATTTGTTGTATTCATGTGCACGTCCTTATGATATTTTAATATGTATTTCGAAAATTTAGTTATACTTAAACCTTTTTTTAAATCAATAATATGTATTATATTTTATATTGCACTTAAGTGGACTTCCGTAAATAAATACACAAATAAATAAAGAAAGAAATAATTTTATACCACCTAAAATATGCCTTTTCGATAAAGGTCAGACCTCTAAGTCACTCTAAGAACGTTTTATAATGACTGCATCAAATAGAAAATTATTTTTTTAACGAAAAAATCGCAATAATTATGCATCAAATTACATAAGAAATTGTTATGGGAAATCACTAGGAAAATCATCGAAGAAAAATGTCATAACTTCACCAATACTAGTAAGGATTAAAGAAGTTTGCAGCCAGAAACGGCATTATAGTTAACTGACCAGCAACATCACAAAAACTGAACAAATAGTGTTGGGATTGTTTTTGAAAACTAACATTAGTGTATAAGAAGTTGACAATAAAAATAAACTTTGTAATTCAAACAACATCCGAATTGATCATTTTTTGTACAACTTTTTTATTAGTGTCTGTGAGTAGTTTTTTGGCCCATTGAAGCAGAACTTTTCCGCCGTAAAATAAAAAGGTCAAACAAGTATTGTGCGGTCTCACCTGTCTTAGCCGAGCATTGTTTGAAGTGTAAAACAACTGAAGCGCGCCAAAAATTATTCGAGCGTCTCCGGACGCGTGTGCTTTATGTGCATGAAATAAAATTATAATAAACAGTTTACATAATATTATTTTTCCTTTGTGACACATCGCATAAAAAGAGTTTCATATTATAATGTATACAGGCTTTGATACACATGAAAAAATTATATTATAATATGTACATAATTTAGAGTTAAAGTCCTCTAGGTGTTTAAGTTTTATATATTTTGTTATCGTTTACCTTAACAAATCTATTGTAAAACATAATTTCTAATTTGATACTTATGTAAGGTTATTAGCTTCTAGCTATAGTTCTAGATCGTCTTATATTTTCAATCTTGACGCTCTCATCAGCAGTATTTCTCTTTTATAATTAACTTTAATTTTTAACACTTGCCTCTTTCTTAATATTATCATAGGTCAAATTTCTATTCTTACTCTTACTATTTAAAAAGTAACCTATTTTTTATACTGGTTCAAATTAAAGTATTATTATCTTAGAGTACACAAAAAATTGGAATATGTATATCTTAAACCTTATGCTGAATTACTGCTTATCATTATTTCGATGTGTTAATTTTAAGAACGTTCTTAACTTAAGGTGATTAAATTCAATCTGCCAAATGTGACGAAGTTACTCGCGATTAATAAATGAAAACTGCGGCGCGTAAACGAAAAAAAAAAACGCTTAAAATTTCACTCGCGAATAAACAAACGTAAAAGTGGGAAAGTAAATTCGATTATACGAAAATTTCTTAATCCGAGAATATATGCGGCGGCATAAAAATTCCTCGAGTATTCGATTAAAACATTTTACTTTTCGGGTCCGGTTCGAAGGGCCATTAATTCGCTTCGATTACAACTCAATAATATACATTTAAAAGTGCTCGCGTGTTTTTCTCGTTAATCCCAGAAATTAAATTTAACGATTGTCCGCGACTTAATTAAGCCGAACGAAAGCCAACGGTAGTCTTAAGTTCTGGACATTACGTATGAAGTCCGAAACATACTAAAATCTTATATGTTGATAAATACACAAATTTATGTTTTGTTGTATGCTCATATTTTAAACAAATATATCACTTAAGAATTCTTGTTTAATTGCAAAAATATATACTATAGCAAAAATTCATTACAGTTAACGTGTTTATTAAATTACAATGTACCTTAATTATGATAAATTAGTCGCCACGTGTATTCATGTATTATATTTGCAAAAAATATGCAAATTTATCAGCTTTTTGGCCATATTTTGACTAGGTTTCATGCCTTGGTGTGATGGAAATCGTTTCATGAGGGTGCGGCACACTCCGTTTGATAACAGGAAGTAAATTAACACGTGGAAACGGTCACCCCGGAAACACAGGAAACTGATAATTGGCGCACGTGCCGTTCACTAATGACGTCACGAAACCGTGACGTTTTTCGATATTCGTCCAGCTTGCGCAGGTGATGCATAATTCTATCTTTTGGGTGTTTCCACTGATAAGAGGAAAATTAACTACACGGGTAGACAGGTATTATAAGCGTAACAATAATTATTTTAAAAAGGTTAATCTGAATAAATTATATGGGTTTTTGATGTTTACAGATAAACTATTATACCAATGTATGTTGTCATCAGATTAGAATTGTTTTTTGTTTGTTTGTAGATTATTATTATTTAATAGGTAAAATAATAGACTAGTATATCTAGAACACTAGCTAAAATTTCCTACTTTTAGATTCTATCCAAAATTTCCTACTTTTACTGTTTAGTGTTTTATCATTTAATATTTAATTTATTATATTTACTTATTCATATTTTAGCTTATGTTTTATTGTCAAAATTTCCGATTTAATATAAAAACAAATTAAATCAATTAATATCTTTAAAATGTAATCATTTATTATATTTATATTTTACATTACCCATTATTAAAGAAATAATTAATACAGTTGCGTTGTAATAAATAACACTGTTGCACACGGAGTAATGAAATGTTATTACACGAAATATCAATTAATTTGTATCTGACTTACAATTCAATCATACGTGATTGCCTTCGCGTTAAAGGTGTTGAAACGTCCATTAGGTAAAAGAGTGCGTATTTCGTGTGAATGACTATAATTACGGATCAATAACGCAAAAAACGAGATGAAGAAATAATTGATTAATAAATTACACGAATTGTAACGAATTAATAATTCCAAGGCAGTCAGTTATGCACGTGTGAATTGAATTCAAATTATATACTTGAAAACTTAATACGTGATAATAGAACGTAATAATTTAGAATTCGTAGATAATTAATAAGCTTCTTCAAAAAGAAAAGTAATTCTTCTTCATATCCCTCAATTAATTCCTCATTTCATTTGTAACTCTAAGAAATACAGCATAAAAACGCTGTAGTTAGATCTAGTAAAATATATCACTTCGAACCCTAGTTTACCTTAGAAAAACAATGAATGAAATATTAATTCCAATTATTAAATATAAATAGCTGTTTTGCAGAAATATTAAACTGGCACATTTTAATATTCCAATGTTGTTAAATAATTATTACGTACCTTTTTAATCAGAAGTTAATAGGAATAAAAAACTAAACTAGTTTCATTAATAAAGTTCATTCATAAAGTTCTTAATTTGCGAGAAAAAAATTAAAAATTAAAAATTTTGATATTTTTTGCCTATTGCGAATAAACTATATGAGTAACATGATATTTATATAACAAGTAATTGCGATGATTTGAAAAAAAGGAAGAAATTATTAAGAATGGCCTTTTTGCGCAAACCTTATATTTTGCTTTCAAATTTTGTAATTTTCTACTAATTTAAAATTTCAGATTTTTTCATAAAATCCTCGAAAAAATTTCACCAGTTCATATAAGCATTTGTTTACAGAAATTTATTTTCTAATTTAGAAAATGATCTTAGATTGTTCTAATACCTTCCAGCATACGACCAGTTTTTTTTTTACTCTTCAGGAGATTTTTGAAGAAATTATTTTAGTTAAGAGGTTGTTTTTCAAAGTTTATAATTTGTTTTGAACTTCTGAATTAAATTTTTTTAATTTTGAATTTTAAGCATTTCCTAGAAAGAGAGAGAGAGAAAACATCTTTATTGTAGAAAATATTATAATATATAATTATAATAATTTTTATGTTATTGTCGATAGCCAAGAAATGGGCAAAGATTTCTTGGCTATCGACCGTAGGTTTTTCAGCCTTTCCAAAAAATTTTTCTCTATTTCTTCCTTTATTTTAACCGAATTTTCCTTTATTTTCCTATTCTAGGAATCTATTTTGAAGTTAAGGAATTTTTTTAGGGTTTTAAAATTTTGTAGGAATTATCTTTCTATTAATTTTGCCTTTAGAACTTTCCAGCATTTTTTCCACTTTTTGATAATTTTTCATTGAGTTTATCTTTTAGTACTTTTCAGAAATTTAGCTTTTACAATTTTTTAAATGAGAAATTAGAATTTCCCAAATGTTCTTCAAAAATTTTAATTAATAAATTTACCAAAATTGTTTCTTCAATTTTCGTTTTTTTTTTTCGATAGTCTTTAATAATTTGTAGTAAATTATATCAATTTTTTTTCAGAATTTGTTCTTTTATTAATCTTTCAGTTTGCGAAATTTTTTTTTCAAAGCTTTTAGAACTTTTCAGCAATTTAGCCTTAAGATATTTTTAAATTGTCTATAACTTTGAGAGTTTTAGAATTTCACAGTTTTCAGAAAAAATTATATACATTACGGAATTTACCAAGTTTTTTTTCTTCAATTTACGTATTTTCGATGATCTTTAATAATATTCAGTAAATTTTATCAATTTTGTTCAGAATTTGTTCTTTTATCAATTGAGTTTCTCTTTGAGTTTGTGAGATTTTTCTTCAAAGCTTTTAGAACTTTTCAGCAATTTATCTTTTAGATTTTTTATATTTTCTATTACTTCGAGAATTTTAGAATTTCACAGATATTATTCAAAAATTTTATATACATTACGGAAATTACCAAAATATTTTCTTCAATTTACGATTTTTTCGATGATCTTTAATAATATGCAGTAAATTATTTCCATTTTTTTTAGATTTGTTTTTTTATTCTTAGAGAATTTTAAAGGATTTTCTTTTTCAAGGAAGAATTTCCTTCAGGAGTTCCAACATTTTTCAAGAAAATTGCTTTCAGATTTTTTAAATCGTCTACCACTTAAAGCATTTTCTAGCAATTCTTTGAAAATATGTATTCCAATTTTTCTTGCTGTATATTAGTTTCCAGCTTTTTTCTTCTGTAAGAAGCTCTCCTCTAATTTGCGAATATTTACTTCACGGTTATTAGTAGTTCGCTTTCCCAGTTTTTTCTTTAATATTGCAGTCTACTTTCAAGATTGTGTAATGAAATTTTCTTCCAAGTTGAGAGATTTTTTCTAAAATTTTCCGCAATTAACTTTTATAAAATTTAAAACATTTTGAATTTCAACCATTTCATCCAAAGCTTTCCACTATTTTTTGCCTTAAATAGGACGGATATTTCAGCAATTTTTCTTGTACAGAAATCTCCCTTTCAATGTATAAAATTTTTTTTCAATAGTTCTAATATTTTTCAATAATTATTTTATAGTTTATTTTTGAAATTTTGAAATTTTACAACAAATTTCTCTTTCAGTATGCGATTTGTCTTCATAGTTCCTTGATATTTTAACAACTTTTCTTTCTGAATTTTATGTTTCTATTTTTTTCCAAAAATGTCTCAAAAACTTTCCACAATTTATTGCTATTTATTTGCATTATTATTCTTAGAAAACCTTTCTTCCAATTTGCAAAACTTTTCTAATATTTTCCAGATTTTTTTAGGTTTGAGTTTTTTCTTTCTTATTTAGAGATTTTTCAAAAAATTCTCTTCCAGGTTGTAATTTTTTTCACCAATTTTAAATTTTTCAAACAATTTAAAATCTTTATCCACAAATTCTCAATTGCTTTGTTTTACCAGAATTGTTCTTTTCTTCTAAGCCAGGAATAAATGAAATTTTTTTCAAGAGTTTTAATGTCTAGTTAATTTTTTTAAATTAAAATTTTCTTCAAAAGTGTAATATTGTTCAATAATTATTTTAATAGTTAATAGTTTTGGAATTTTTAAATTTTGCAATAAACTTCTTTTGGCGATTTTTGTTCACAATTTCTAGATATTTCAAAAACTTTTCTTACTCAAGTTTTAATGTTACTTCTAATTTTTCCAAAATATTCTCAAAAGCTTTCCATAATTTATTGCTTTTTATTTGATTATTTTAATCCTAGTAAATGTTCCTATTTGCAAACATTTTCTGGTCTTTTTTAGATTTTTTTTAGCTTTTTAGCTTTTTCTTTCTCTTTTGGAGGATTTTCGATTAAATTCTCTTCCAGGTTATAATTTTGTTTCACCGAGTTAGATGTTTAAATTTATCTAACAATTTAAAGTTTAGATTTTTTCGGGAATTTCTCAATTGCTTTTTTTGCGGAATTGTTCTTTTCTTCCACGCCAAAAATCAGTAAACAAAAATTTCATAAGTTCTAATGTTTAGTTAATTATATAATTTTTTTTACATTTAGAATATTTTTTTAAAACTTTTTCCAGAATATTTACTTGTAGAGAATTTTACAAAAAATCATTTATCTTGTTAGTTTTATAATTTTCTTTTAAACTGATATTTTTCTGAAATAGGTTAAATTGTTAATGACTACTTTCTTAGTTTTTTAGTTACTTATTTTGAGTTTTTACCTGTTAGCTTGTAGTACTCTCAGCCTCTTTAATCTCTTGCCTTTTGAGTTCTAGGAATTGTGTTATATTATTTGTTTAGTTTTAGAGACTCTTCCATTATCTTTGTGATCTTCAATGCCTTTATTCGTTTGACATTGATACTTATTAATTTAATATAGTTGATGCTTGAAGCCATTGGTTAAACTTTTATTATTGAAATAATTTTTGATAAATCGCTATACGGATGTGCATTTTATTTATGGACTTGCTGATAGCAATTCATTACAAGCCTGATTGAAAATTTTTTCAAAGTATACATCAACTTCTTCTTGAAACAGGCACTTTGAAAAAAAGTGGAAAAGGCCAATAAGAACTATAGAAGTGGAAGAGAATGTGCTACATAATGGACTAGAATCCAGGTACCTCTCCTCGAAAAATTGCAAGAACTATTAATGTAAGTAATGAGGGTATTTAGGAAAAAATCGAAACTATTCTTCTTCTTCCTGCTGATCTTCACTCAAGTATTGCATTTTGTCAATGGTTTTTGCACACGTTGGTTCAAATACCTCAACTTACTGATGTGGATTTTTTTTACCAATGAAGCGATTCTTTTTTAAGAAATGTAATAAAGAAGTTTTATAATAACCATGTGTAGGTTGAAAAAAAATCGACATGAGATACTATACGATCGTTTTAAACATTAGTTCTCTTTGAAAGTTTGAGTCGGAATTATGGCTAACTGGCTAATTGAACCGGTACTTCTATCAAGTAGACTTACTGGCGAGGTACATCGCAACTTTTTAGAAGAAACGATACTTTAATTTTTTGACAATAATAATTGCAAAGTGGTTTATGCAAGATCGTCGCCAGTTCATTTTAATATGGTAAGTAATATTCGGAGATCGCTGGATTGGTCGAGGTGGACCACACTCAACCCTTTCGATTAGTTCCTATAGAGTTATCTAAAGTTATTAGTTTACACTATTCCAGTGAAAAATGTGGAAAACTTGCGAAATCGATCCTGGTGTTTTTGAAAGAATTCTGCAGTCAATGAGAAAAAGAAGGGATCATATCTGGAGGTCATATTCACCAATTCTTGTAGATTGAGAAAGTTTACATGTAATTTTTGGTAATTAAATCTTTTTATTGTCAAAACATTTGATTCGCCCTGTATCATCGAAACAAGTAGAGTAAAAATGAAGATTCGTAAAAATGTATTATAAAAGTCTTCAAATGACCAAGATGCAGGCTATCAAATTAAGGGAATTTTAACATTTTTCTAAATATTTTAAATACAGTTTGTGGTAGAGGCCTGAAATTTTGTACAGCCTAGAAGATAATCAAGAAAATTCTTTAGGCAATTTTTCACTTCGATAGGACCGCACAAACCATGCTATATATATAGGGTGTTCCTAATTATGTACAGCCTAGAAGATGATCAAGAAAATTCTTTAGGCAATGTGTCACTTCGATTGGACCGCGCAAACCATGCTATATATTTAATATGTGTGTTGACAGTTTTATTTTCGTGCATATTAAATTTCCGCGATAATTATACAATATATTGTTCTCGAACCTAGACACTCTTTACTTCTCCTAGATCCTTTATTTAAAAGTTTGAATTTAACTCACCTATTAAAGATTTAGTTTGATTTAAATCATTTGAAAAAATAAAGAAATCGTCTACAAGCAACGCGATTATACTTAATTCTTTGCTTCCTTTGATATGTATATAATATTCAAGATCTGATCTTTTAAAGTTCATTGAAATTAAAAGATCATCCACCATTGTGTACCAGGTTCTGAAGACTGCTGTAGGACATATACCGCTTGGTTCAATTTAGAAACCATGTTTTCTTTACCTGATATAGACAGTTTCTTCTAAAACATCGTTTAAAAAACCTGTTGTTACATCAATAAATCTTATATCTTAATTTAATTCTACAGAAAGCGCAAATAAAAGTCTTAAAGTTGAGTGACAAACAACTAGGGAGAAAGTTTCGTCATAATCTATGCATTGCTTTTGTGTAGAACCTTTGGCCTCTAGTCGTGCAAGATATCACACTTCATCTCGAAGATCAATTTTTCCTTTAAAAACCCATTTGCAGTCCACTACACAACCGATTCTTTGAGGTTCGGTGAGATCCAAGTAATATGTATCATAAAAGGACTCTACCTCCTTTCTCATAGCCATCCACAGCAGTGGCTTTGGGTTCTCTGTCTGACCTTCTTACTGCTTCTATGTTAGTTTCATATTTTATCTGACGTTTTTCCTCATTCTTCTGAGGTATCTTGTTGGTCTTCAATGTCATTTCCCACTGAATCTAAGATTCTGACTAACACGCTATCAGTTTTATTATCCATTAGAATTAGGTACATCTCTACTAATGATTACCTTATTCCTGGTTTCGCCATACAGTCTACATCCTTTCGTGTAATCACTGTAGCCCAAAGGAATCATCTTTCTGGATTTATTAACCCATTTGGTTCTCTGAGCTTTTGGAAAGTGGCTTCCAGAAATTCTGGCTTACATGAGGTTTCTTGTTTTTCCACATTTCAAATGGTGATTTATCCTTTATTCCTGAATAAATTGATCCATTCGTTAGATATGCGGCAGTCGGAAAGCAAAAATCTTGCCTTTTCTACAATAATTCTGTCGATTCTCTATGATGAGCCGTTTTGTTCCGGAGTGTATGGTACTGTTATTGATATTCCTAAAACTTCTAGATTTCTTTATTACAGAAGTCGGTTATTGTATCAGATCGTAGGATCTTAATTTTTCTTTATTGCTAATTTTACACTTGTCAAGTCTTAAATATCTTGAAATTGTTGAGGACTTGTTCCTTCCATTTTAGAAAATAAACGTATACTATCCGGAGTAATGGTCTTGAAAAGTAACAAAGTATTTTAATCCTCAAATAGACTTGTTTCCCATTGGCTCCCACAAGTCCGTATGAATGATTTCCAATATTTATTTTGATCTGAAAGCATGTTAAAGGTTAACTTCGCCTGCTTGCCAAAAAATGTAGTTCTTGATAATACGGTTAGCATCCCCTTTAAACTATATTTCTACTACTGCACCGTTTCTCATCTTGTTTAAATCTGATGAATTTATGTATCCATGTCTTCTATGCAGTGTGTCTTTTGATAGATTATTTGCAGTAGCAATCAAGCAAGTACTCACTTGGTTTAGCAAAATTTAATCTATATACATTTTGCATGAGTTCAGCTACACCAACTAGTATAAAAAAACGCAGTTAAATTCCTTTCTTCACTGTTTTTATTTAAGCACTAGATGTATATTTTGGATACTATGTGTCCATTATCAATAGTTGACTAACCTTTAACGTTAGTCAACTATTGATAATGGACTCATAGTGTCCGAAATGTACATCTAGTGATTAAATAAAAACAGTGAAGAAAGGAATTTAACCGCGTTTTTATTATGAATATACAAACCTCAAAAACACATACATATTACACCAACTAGTACACTATTGCTATTCAAAATGTTGCTGGAATTCTTTGTGAAGTTGACTGAATTTTCATTTTATAATAAGTGGAGTGACAGATAAAGATTTGTCGTTAGACTAGGAATATATAACACATATTAGGTAACTACACTATAACTGACATTATTTACCACTGTTATTAAATCAACGTCTCCCATGCATGTAACTGTGAGACTTTCTTCATTTGCCACTGTAATTTCCCGAAAACTAGCCCCTTAATCCACGTACCAATAGTTTATTTTAAATTGTCCAGTTAAGAAGGTGGTACTAAAAGCATTCACTTCTGCACCTCTTGAACCGCATTGGTCATTATTGAGATTATTCTTCTTGGTACATTGTGTCTTAAAATGTCCGATTTGTTTACGTTGGTAGCATCTTATTTCCTCATTGTCGCTGCTATTAGATGTCGTCTTTGGCGCAAAAGTGTTACAAACCTGTTTTTTCTTCTTGTTACAAAACCGTGTGGCAGTGAACGCGCTTCCTAGCTTCATATCCAGCAATTTTGACCTAATGACTTCCGTGCTTATGTTAATGCCGAATGCTCTATCCAGACGTGAAAATCTTTTAGGAAAACCTGGTAGTATTTGTGTCAATATCCACACGTCGTCAATGTTAAATTCGGTAGCTTTTAGTTTCTGCTCCGTTTCCACCATTTGGTTTACATATTCCTTTATGGAATCATAGTCTTCTAAAGAAATAGAAATTGGCGTGCGGAGTAAACTTACTCATCCTACAAACTCTGAATAATCAAATAATTTTCTGAGATGTTTCCACAATGCTTTTATCGTCTTCTGATCTTGAATATGAACGTATAATTCCATTTTTAGTCCTCCTTGTCTGGTTTGAATATAAATACCACCATAACTTTTCTTCAGTTCTGGGGGACATATCTAAAAGCTATGCAAAATAGGTTAAATGGTGAGCATTCATTCATTACAAACTTTGTTCAAAAATTAATAGATTTTTCAATTTGATAAACAATAATGTTTGTATTATATTTTCAAAATATTAAAATCAATTTATCAACAACAGTTTTGAAAATATTTATTTTTGATGAAAAAGGATTATCATCAATATCGTTCAATCATTTTTTTAGCTAGATGATAATTGAACTCCTATTCATTTAATAAACTCGAAAATTTACTTTGAGATTTAACAAACATTCCCCTTATTCGTAAGAAACATCTTGTAGGTTAGTTTATCGATATTATAAATGATATGATAAAAGTTTATTACCTTTTATTTTGTGTTTTAATAGTTTTAGACTTATTTCTTTGTGTCTTAAATAACATGCTTTTTTCGTTTTAGGTTTTGTGTGATTACGATCCCACACTGTACTTCCATGCTAATTGCGAGCTGAGGAAGATGGTGAAGTCAGCCTGATCAGGAAGAAGTTATGGGACACCCTGATGTATAAATCCATTGTGGAAACTGGGTATAGGGGCGAAAGATCAGTTGTACTATCTACTAATTGGTTCGCTCCAAAGTTTCCCACAGAACAGCGAGTCTTAAGGTCGAAATGACCTCAACCTATTCTCAAATTTTAAATACAGACATCACACGGCTTGTTCAATGAAGCCGCCAGATCGGATCAGAGTACTAAGTAGGCCCTTTGTGGTAAGCAGAACTGGTGTCATGGGATGATACAAACGTCGCTTAAATTAACGCTTATAGAATACTATGAAAGGTGTTCGTAACTTCTTGCCTTCTAAGTATTAGTTTTTTTGCCATTCACGTCTTTAGTGAAACTTAAATGATATGTTTCAGGAAGAAATCACCAGATAATTGTTAACGAAACTGAGTACATTTTTCAAAACATATGACGAAAAACTGAAATTCAAATGCGAAATAATTTTAATAAATATTGTTATATATTAATTTATTATTTTAATTTAGTAAGATCCTTACTCTTGATGTTTGCTGCACAGAGATTTTATGTTAGGTTCCAATTTGGCTAGTTTCAGCCTCAAGTCTTTCCGTTGTGTTATATCTAGACGATTTATATTTCTACCAGTAAATCATTTACAGAACTAAATCCACATTCAGCTAAATGGAAATGGTAATAATAGTGTTCTTGCACATTTGGTTCATTTTTGTTTTTGTTTCCTCAAAAAGCCATGCCTTCACTCCTTTTGCATTTTAGTGATTTCTTCTTCATACTACATAATTGATATCTCAGACAAATCCACTAACGTTGGCTGCATCATCCATGTTGGATAATCAATTTGTTTTAAATCAAAAAATCTTTCTTTTAAATCAGTCGCTAGAATTTTCAGATGATCGACAATAATAAGTATAGCGGTATCATTTACTGCAAATAAATCTCGTCTAGGTTAAAACCCTTGCCTCCCTGAACATGGAAGATATCATCTTCAGAGATGAACGTGAAGCTGAAACCTTGCGACTTCCAGAAAAAGCCGCCTTTAATCAACATTTACGGGCACATCAGCACTTGTTTGAAAAGAAAGGAATCCTTAATCTGAATACCACCAGATAAGCTTGAATACGAAGACCCAACATAAGAGAGCCGTCGTCACTGTCTTCAAAATGATTTACCCAGTGAAGACCAGATTTGAGTTAAGTAGAAGAACACTTCCAAGACCTGGAAAAGCTATTCCGCAACCTAAAAAAGTTTAAATTCACAATTAATCAGATAAAGTGTATTTTTTACCCAAATTTCCAAATCCTTGACGAAGTTGACAAGAAAAATGTCGCGTGAAGCTGGGGACCAATGCAGCAGGTAGTTTTCGAAACGTTGAAGCAAACCCTGGTCATCACCCCGACAACAACAAATAGCCGATCAAACTGCTTCGTTTGTACTAATGATCGACGCTAGTTCATACGCTCTTGTCACAGCTTTGAGAAACCTAACAGAAGATTCATCGAATACGCTGGCCGCCTTCTAAACAAATCTGAGATTAATTACAGTCTTGACCATATAATGGGCGATCAAGAAATTTCGTGGTTATATCAAAGATAGTCCTTACAAACGATCATCAACTTAAATGGCTAATGACATTGATGACACACAAAATATTCCGCGCAAGATAGACACTTCAACTACAGCCCTATAACATTACCACTTAATACATGGCCAAAAAAGCCAAATACATCGCCGATTTTCTCCCCAGATCCCCAATAGATCCCATAATCACAGTGTACCCACCGTCGAACGATCCTGTACTTATTCATCAAGAACAACATGAGCTTGAGGACTGAAGACAAAAAATAGTCGAAACGTTTGAGCGTAATGCGTAAAGAATTCCTAAAAAATAACGCGATAATCATACAGCTGGGCACTATGGATGTAACAGACAGAAAATCATACTGGCTATGTATAAGAAAAGAAATGACCGACTATGCTTAACACTGCCAAGAATGTCAAAAATACAAAGCAGAAAATTACAAGCCCCTGGAACCTCCAAAATAAAAAAAATAGAAGGTTTTAAGTAATCGCAATGCCTCATTGGACCACTACCAGAAGGTCCAATTAAAGAGAAGAGTATCCTCGTTACGGAAGACATGTCATCCAGATAGATCAAACTCTTTTCGCTAATTGAATCAGATCACGATGATTAATGCAGTGTTCTTGCGATATCGACTTCCTCGCAGAGTAATCAGCATCAATGTCACGCATTTCATCAGCGCATTGATGCACCAAGTGATCCACTGCTTTCAAAACGTCCGCCGACTTAAATATGAATACCATCCAGCCATCAACCTAGTAGAAAGAAAAACAGTGACTTATAAACACAAATAGCAATACAATTTGGAATCCAACACGTCAGCTGGATATGCAGTTCAACTGGAGTTTCATCTGCACACCTAATATTTGAATGTAATATTTTTGGAGCCAATGAAACTATTAAAGTTTATGTTAATATATTTCTGACATAAGTCAATAAGGGTAATGAAACCTAATATCTTTGCTTTTGCATTGACAAGAGTTTTATTTGTTCGTTGAAGTTGCTTATTTAATATATTATATACTTTTTTTGGTTTTTAGCCTTCTGTTTATAGATACCTTTTTTATAATTTTGTCTTTATAGTCTCAAAATCTTGTAGTCCTTACCCTTGAGTCTTGTTCGTTATGTCATTAAAGTTGCTATATTTTAGTCTTTCTTAGAGTCTTTACAGTCTTTAGTCTTGTTTTTTTCCTGGTATTTATTATATTACAAATTATATTATTTTAATTTTATTGTTTATATATTTAAGTTTCTCTAATATTACTATAGTCTGTAAACTCTTAAAATTTTTAGTCTTCAGTCTACAGAATTAAAAAATTCCAACCTTGACTTTTGATTCTTTTTATTGATTTAAATTATAATATTATTAATTAATTAACATATTTGAGAAGGTTTCATTTTTATTCCAACATATTTAACCACCCAGAGGCCTTATAAAGAAGTATTCATCTATTTGATAAGCCACTGTTTGGAAAATATCATAAGAATAGTTGAGACAGTTACTACGTGGTAATGCATGATAAACACTAAACCAACTGTGTGTTTATTACTTTTATGCTACGAGGGTTGCGTTTCATACTTTAGGAATAGAGAAATAAAGAAATTTATCATCATTCATGAGTTAATTGTTTTTAAAATTATTCTTCATGAAGATCAATACAATATTGCATGCACTTAAACAAATTTTCGAAGCACATTTTCACTCCGATTAGGTTATTTTCAAAAATACATTTTGGGCGCATTAACCGCATATTTGGCCCTTAAAAAGCGTAGACCTCGTAATTTATTTTTAGTCTTCGTGAGTTGCTTTCCAGAAAAGTATTTTAGCTTATAATTTTTAAAATAAACGCCTTCTGTGACAGACAATTACAACAACTTTTATTCATTCGAATATTAATGAACTAACTGAATATTGTTTATTTATGATACGCATGAATTAGTTGTCGTATGATGCAAGTGCTTATTAATGCATATTCAACGCTAATATTAAATGACTTGCAATGTCACGAGGTCACAACCCCTAACAAATATATGCGACACACGTAAGTGAATTTCAATAATTAAATATTTAATGATTTTCGATTTGTCAGTTCTGTTTACGGGACAACATTTTTTTTCCTGCGCTGTTTGATCATCTCTGTAAAGACCTGTAAATTGAAGGGGTTTTGATGTGGTCGGAATCTCCAGAAAACCAATTATTCTCACGTGGAGCGCGTCCAAGTGTTAAATCATCACGTCTTCTTTTTGTCGGTTTTCGTCGAGAAGAACAAATCTCGGCACTTATTGTTTTCTTAACCATTAAATCAATTTAGTATTAACTGAGTGTATTTTGAACCATGAGGTTCATTCTATGGTCTATAGTTTCAGCAAGTAATCTGTTTTGGTTACAAAACTGTATAAATTAGAATTTTGGCAAAATCTTAATTTATTATTCTATTTTAAGCAATATAGTTTAATTAATATTGTATATATTTTTATAAATTCAATTTATATTTTTTTATGTATAAATATTTTGTGAATTTCCCTCAATACCATTAACCCGGGCAAAAATTAATCCACGATCTCGAGGTGAAGAACGAGGGATAGAACCGTCCATATATTATATATAATATTTATGTATTCTTTTAAATAAACTGTTTATTTCTCAAAAAAATGGGCTAAATAATTTTGAGGGAAAACATGTTTTCATCAAAATTTTGAATTAACAATAATATGAACAGAAGTTAATTGATTTAAAAAAACCTTAAATATGAAGGATATAATAGAGCAGTTATTATGCGGATGATATCTAAAATTTTTGATACTTTTTTAAATTGGATTAAGTCTTTTTACTATAATAATCAGAAGCGAGTTTTTATAGAAGAAAATAACTTTAGTTTCAGTTTTTCAGAATTTCTGGTCATTCTCAGCAAAAAATGAAGCTGTTTAAACCACCTTCTAAGTTTTATGGTCCATCAAATCCCATTCAAGCTTTAGTAACTTCTGGAGAGTCACTAAACTTGTGTTGTCATGGTGGAATACAACACCCTTACGATTTACCAATTCTGGCTGCTTTTCTTTGATGACTTCATTTAATTTATCCAATTGGCGACAGTACATAGCCGTATTGATAGTTTCGTTCTGTTTTAGCAGCTCAAAATATAGGACAGCTTTGTCTTTTGATGGATATTTGCAGTTTGCTTTGCACAACATTATCGTAAACTATTAATTTCTCATCGCCATTAACAATTTTAAGAAATTGATCATTTCCATTGTTTTTCAAGAGCTTGCCACAGGCACTTATGCGCTTAGGTAAATGAATTTCTTTGAGTTATGTGGAACCTAAATATTGAGTTTGCAAATGTTTCTCTATGACCGTTTCAGAAATGTTTAATATTTCTGCGACCTTTAGAGTCATGTAATGGCGGTTTGTTTTGATTAATGCCTATCCTCTTTGGCTTGAACATGTGTTCCTGAATGTGGCGTATGATATTCAAATTACCAGAATGAAATATGTCAAACCAATTCTAGTACCGGTGTTAAGTTAAGCAATCTTTACTGTACCCAGAACAGAACTTTTTATGCGTTCCGTTTTTCCCATTTCTGAAGTAAATAAGTTAAACATAGCTATATTCCACGGTCTGCTTTTCCATCTTCCGACCACTGAAAATTTGAAAAATATTCTTAAAGAAAGACATATAAACGGAAGAATGCTCGCAATCGAAATAAAGTTGGACAATATAAATGTATGGACATTAATAGTGGGACATGCACCGAACGAAAGTGCAAGGAATGAAGAGAAAGATATATTCTTTGAAACAATGCAATCTCAAATTGAGATTATATAGGATAATAATAGGAGATATAAATGGTAGGGTGGGAAAGAATAACAGAAGAATTGAAAGATATATGGGAACACATGGAGAAGACACAAAAAACAACAACGGAAATAGACTAATCGAGCTATGCGTAGAGAAACGATTTTATAATAACGAACACAAAATTTATGCATAAAAATATACACAAATATAATAATATACGAGATAAGTAAAATCCAGGAAGAAAAGATTTATCATAGATTACTCTATTGTTAATAAAGACAATTGGAAAAGGATACAAGATGTAAAAGTGACAAGTGCAGAAATTGAAAGCGATCACTACTTGGTTAAAATAAAAATCACAATTACAACAAAAAATGTAACAAGTGGACAAAGAAGAAATATAGTAAAGAAATAAAAGTCGCAAACTTAAAGAGGAAGAAACACAGAAATATTATCAATTAGAGCTAAAGAAATAATTCGAAACAAGAAATAACAAGGATATCGAAATAGAAACAAAATGGAAACAATTTAAGGAAAAAATAATTAAAGCAGCCAGAGAAAGTTGCGAAAGCGCAAAGATCACTAAGGCAGACACAAAAAAGAAAAGTAGATGGTGGCCAAAAAAGATCCAGGAAAAAGTCAAAGACAAATCAGAACAGAAGAAAATTACAACATATACAAAAATGCAAGAATAGTGGCAAAGCAGACAATAAAAAATGCAAAAACAAACTACATGGGAAGAATTTGGTCATAGACTAAATGAAAACTACTTAGAAAACCAGAAATTATTTTATGGAACACTGAAACTACTGAGACAAAAAAGAAAACCTAAACTAAAGAACATAAAAGACAAGGATGGAAATGTGAACACTGACGAGAATCAAATTCTAGAAAGATGGAAACAATACTTAGAAGAAGTAATTGAAATAAATAAAAAGGAAGAAACAGTAGAAGCATCAATTATAGAACAAAATATAGACAGAAATATATAACCAATAACCGACATAGAAATAAACCAAGTAATAAATAAACTAAAACTAGAAAAAGAACCAGGAGAAGATAATATCACAGCAGAATACATGGACGATACAGCAAAAACGGCATTTCGAGAACTAACGACGTTATCAAAAAACTATTGAACGACGTTATCAAAAAAATACCTAAAGATTAGAATATAGGATAAATACTGCCGTTATTCAAAAAATGAGACTCAAAAGAATGTTAAAATTACATAGGAATAACACTGACCAGCATACCGGGGAAAGCACTAATAAGAATATTAGAGAAACGGGTCAGAGATAGATTAGAAACAACATTGGAAGAAGCACCACAGTGATTTAGAAGGAGAAGAAGCACGCAAGACCTACTATTTATAATGAGACAACTGGGAAAAAAAATACTGAAAAGGGAAAAAGATATGCATATTTGTTTCATAGACTTACAGAAAGCCGTCGACAGAGTGAAAAGAGTGTGGAAAGCACTAAAAAAAAGGGGAGTAGAAAAAGGCATGATAGACATAATAAAAGCGTTGTGTAGAAACAACAAAA
The DNA here is from genome assembly GCA_963969525.1 of Ontholestes murinus. NCBI lineage: Eukaryota > Metazoa > Arthropoda > Insecta > Coleoptera > Staphylinidae > Ontholestes > Ontholestes murinus. The sequence continues at coordinate 54,434,668 of OZ018395.1, forward strand.
ACAAAGTTAGAACACACAACGAGGAATCACTTGAATTCGAAACCAAACCAGGATTGAAGCAGGGATTGCGTACTGAGTCCGCTACTATTCTCTCTGATTATAGAAGATGCGACTATGCATTTAAAAGTTGTACAGCAAAATGTAAAACAATGAATGTGGGTAATTAGAAAATGAAACCAGTGAATGTACAAGAACTCCTATTTGCAAATGATATGATACTAGTAGCTGAGTCAGAAGAAAAACTACAACACAACATATCGGTATACCAAACGGAATTGAGGAAAATTAATATGGTTATAAACACAGACATAAGGAATACAATGATTATAGCAAATAAAGAAAAAAAAAACATAAAATAGTATTATATAGCAGAAATCTAGAAGAAGTAAAAAGTTACTACTACCTAGGAACACTTAGAGAAGAAAATGGGAACAATAGACAAAGAAATAACAGAAAGAATAGGAAAAGTTGGAAGAATATACAACACACTAAAGAAGACTTTTCTGGGAAGAGAGGAAATATCAAAGGAAATAAAAACAGAAATATACAAGAAAGTAGTAAGGCCAGCACTAATATATGGAAGAGCATCTTGGACTGTAACAAATAAGATAAAAAGCAAGGTAATGGCTATAGAAATTAGGTTTCTAAGGAAATGGAGGGAATTACAAGAAGAGATAGAATCAGAAATATTATTGTGATGGAACAGCTAAACATAAAACCAATAGAAACATTGATAGAAGAGAGTCCCTCTTCTCGCTTGGATGGTTAGGACACATGTACCGTATGGGAAATGATAGGAAAGCAAAGGAAATATACGAAGTCAGAGAACCGGGGAAGAACAGAGTAGGGGCTAAAATGGAACCAACAGACTTATAAATACGCGAACAGTTTTTATCTTCATTGTGTCAAATACTAACTGATATAATACTGTAGGTAATAAATAAACGCATTTCTTTAGAAAGTAGTACGTTTAATAAGCAGTGGCGCATAGGACTTTCCCTGTACTCACCATCAAAAGTAGTTTTTATATAAACTTCCCGTTAATTTTAACAACGTTGTTCATTTTAATACTATTTATATTCTTTCCTTAAAAACAATTGTAAAATTTTCATAATCTAGAAAAATTAAAGTAGGAAAAAATATAAACACCTAAACCAAAAACTTCTCATTGCTTAAGAAAATCAAATTATAAAGTTTTTAAAGCTCTACCGAAAATATTTTAAGTTTGGAAGTTACCGAAGCAATTAAGCAATTTGCGGTATTATAGAATGCTTACGAACATAAGTTGCTCTTATGGTGTACATTCTATACTTCCACAGGTTTGTATGTATTGGTGTCTCTCAAACGAAAAAAAGATTTTTAGAGAAACCTTAAAAATTTGTTGATCGGACAAGCCCCCCTTGTCATTCTTTGGAACCTGAGCTTTCAAGAAACCATCGTATAACTAAACTGCTCATAAATCAAATTAAAATCGACTAATAACTATAAATTTTCTTGAGAATTAAGAGTTGACTTTATAGATGCACCATTGGTGAATAATTTTTCAAATATTCTGTGTTATATCCCTTTTTATATTTATATTGATAGCGTTATAGTGCTAAGATTGACGTATATTGGCCGACAAAATCTTAGCTCTGTTGTATGGGAGATGAAGACTTGTTGATTCATTTGTTTAGGAAGCTATGGGTGATTACCTTCATATCTACAATACTGGTATCGTGCCTGAAACATATACAGTAGATTTTGAGGACTAATTTCATAAGCACTTGATTAGAGCAACTTTAAAACTCTTGAGCAGATGCTGATAGATTGGCTTACATTGAGAGAATATACGAGACATGAGAGGTCTAAAATAAAGACTACTATTTATTCATATAATATGGACAAATTAAGTAGAACTTCTTGGAACTTGTTTCCTACATAACAGAGATATTATAGAGAGCACCATGTTTTATTATTACTAGATGACCAACGGAAATCGCCACTGAAATGACTACATAGAAATTTGTTCTTATTAAAAACCACTTAAAACTAGACACCTCTGAAACGCTTTATTCTCCGGGTTATACCGAAGAATAAAAACGCCATAAGAAGTTGATACCAGTGGTGCCTTTGCTACGTTGTTGTTAAAGAGAAGCTGTTACGAAAGCCAGAAAAAAACCCTGCAAACAAATACATTACAAAATTTAAGTTATTTGAGTAGGGAAAAACGCAACTTAAGCCCATAAGAAGTTATATTCTGTATATGATAAAGATTGCTTAACAGAATGGCCAAAATTTTCCAAATTTCCGTTTCGGTAATTTCAATATCAAAGATGCCATTTGAAGCTAAAATAAAAACATTAATCGAAACAAGCCGCAATTACACCACTCGTCTAACGACCGTGGAAAGACATTTACACAAGCTGGGATATGTTAGTAAAAACTTTATATTTGGATACCGCAAGAACCCAAAGATGTTCATTTAACAAAGCCCATAAACGCCTGCAACAAGCTCTTAAAAAACAATGAGAATGATCAATTCCTCGAACGTATTGTAACTGTCAGTAAGAAATTGATAGTTTACGACAACGTCGTGCGTAAACGATCAAGATGCAAGCCCGACGATAATGTGCCAGCCACTTTGAAAGCAAATATTCATCAAAAATAGATTGTGCTCTCAATTTAGTGGGATTATAAAGGCTTCGTGTATATTGAGCTGATGCTACAGAACCAAACTATCAATACGACTGTGTAATTACCCCAAATGGAGCAATAGAATAAAGCCATCAATGAAATTGGCAAATCGTGAGGGTGTTGTTTTCCACCATAACAACGCGATACCAGACTTAAGTTCAGTTACCCTCCAAGAGTTGCTGGAGCTTGGATGGCATTTCATGAACCACCATGGTGCGCTATGCGAATACTATTTGATTCAATCTTTGCAAAACTTTTTGAATGGTTTCAAACAGCAATTAATTCATTTCCAGCTGAGTAAGGCCAGAAGTTCTTTGATCATGATGTTACCCGAAAGATGGCAAAAGGTCATCGAAACAAATGGTCAATATATAACTGAATAAAATGATTTCTTTCTATTAAAAACTGCCTTTGATTATTATACATCAAATATGTCACAATAACTAATGTCAAATAAACCTCTCAAAAGGGACAAAAACATGGTATTTGCTTAAATACATTATAAATGCTGTCAGCATGTTTTACTGGACAGTGGAAGGATATAGGTTTGAGTGGAAGACCATTGATAACCAGTGAACTCCGCACGTAACTTTAAATTTATTGTACGTGGATGATTCATTTATGCATTACTTATTATTATAATGTACCAAGTTATAAAGAATAAAGAATTGTAAAAAAAACGAAATGGTCCATTAATTGTTTCTCTATCTATTACGTCAAAATTACATGGACAAACCCAAGCATTTAAATATAAACTTTCGATGTCCTAAATTCGTTGCTCCAATCTCCTAATAAGGTTAGCCTACGGATATATTCTAACAGGATAGAGACTTGCATATTGATTTCTTTTATTATGACTTTAACGCAGAACTAATGTCGTGTCCGCAATCAGCATACCTATGAAGTATGTATATTTTAAATAGACTAATATGATCATACGATATAAAAATTATGTAATATGTTGCATTCAAAAATTAGTTTTTCAATTAATTATTTAAAAAAATAATTTCAAAATTGCAATAATTGTGTAAAATTTTGAATTAAGTTTGTGGTATTACAAAATAATTATAAACTAGAAGAAAGAAATAAGTAAATCCTAAAACAAAATGTAAATTCTGTAGCATTATACCATAGCCTTGCTTCATCTTCCTTAAAAAATATTTACATTAAACATGCACTAATATTGATAAATAATATTTTCTATCTCACCAATTAATCACACTTGAAATAATACTATAAGAGACAATAATCTTTAAAAGAAGATATATTGATTCAAGTGTTTATAAATTTTATTTTTTTAAACATTTATTAAAATCATCAACTATCCCATGGTATTGTGTTTTACGTAAAACTCTATTATATGTGTAATGGCATGACTCAGTTGAATTTGAATATGTATTGTATGCTAACGTGAGCAAAATAAAGTCAAGGTCATACTGATAGTTGTTTCAGACATACAATTCTAAAGTCGAAGGTGAGAAAAGAAAACTGAACAATTATATATGATTATCATTGTTTGAAACAGTTTTACTTTCTATGAATTAGCTGAAATGATATTAAACCAATAACCAATAGCAATGAAATGGAAGACGTTAGACTATTGTCTTAGAATTTTATTAGCATTATCATGTTTAAGTGGTGTCCTTAAAATATACGCATCATATAATAAATTTACAATAATTTACATAATGTATGATAATAATAAAACATTAATATGTAATATGTAAATATAATATTTTACTTCCTGTGACAATAAAGTTCGGTGAATAGTTCTATAACATTAACGTAGATGAAATATTAACGAAAGTTACTTTACTGCCTTTAGATATAGTCACCACCCACACATATGCACCACTGAGATCTGCTATACATGTCCTGGAAGCATTTCAAGAAGGCTACTTTTGGGACGGAGTTCAAAAGCTCCGACATATTTCGTCTTATTACAGGAATACCTCCAAATCCCTTTGTTTATAACGCTGCAAAGTACATTAAAAATTGTATGCAGAGCACGCACAGCAAAATTCATGATTGATTAAAAAGGGTAAATGAAAATAATTTCATTTACTACCACATAGTAACGGTCGCTACCATCATTTTTATCATGGTTTATTGTTCACAACTCGCCTTCACACAGCCAATATCGCCAAACCCTTCCTCGCCTATAAGAGGGTGATGCAAATTAAACATCCACCATACTCTCCTGATCTCAGTCCTCCAGATTTCTTCCTATTTCCACGATTCAAACTCGCTTTGAAAGGAAAGAAATTTGAAACGTGACGTGGCTTTTGAACTCCATCCCAAAAGAATGCGTATTGTTGCTTTTGGATAATATTATTGTTATTTAAATGATCTGTTATTAGTATTTGTAAGACTGTTTCTAATATTTGAATTAAATTTGAAAGAAATGAAATGGGTCTACAATATTTTGGATTTCTTTAAAATTGTTAATATTTTTATTCTCTTTTTCATATAACTAGAGTTTATCTTCTTTCTACTCTAGCAGCATTGATTGATTTAACAATTATACTCCTTAATAAAGATGAACAAATTTAATAAACATAATTTATTTACTTAAAAGTATTAAATGTGTTCATCTTTAGTAAGGAGTGTAATAACTCCAAACACGACCACAAACATAGAACCACACTAAGAGTTTTAATTCGAATATCCCTTCGAAATATAATTAGCAGTATTTATTACATTAAACATAACAATATTTAACTTTGAAACAGCTTAAAATCGTAAATTTAATTTTCACGTGTGGGAAAGTGTTTTTATAGTTAGTACTCAATTAATGTCTGGAAGTGAAATGTTGGTGGTCTTTCGAATTGGAGCGGACTTGTGCGTGTTTGTACGCGAACGTGTACGTGCGTGTATGTGTGTGTCTCACGAACTTCGGCCCGAAATTGGACATTCGCTGCTCACTTAATTTCGCGTGAAGACCATTTTTCACGGCGGCAATCTATTCGGTACGCTTTTAATTGAATTCCAAACCCCACTTGACTCCTCCGTGGCAAATCCGACATGAAAGGGAAAAATGTAATTGAAAAATAACAATGCCGCTAATTGGCTCCTTGAATGTTGCCATTAATGTGGCCATAAAATTTTTAAAAATTTCTAAAATAAAATCCGTCGAATTTCAATTTTAACATATTATGTTTGTGACTCAACAATCTATTCGTATATAATATACAGGGTTATTCACGCTATACGGCACGGAATATTGTGGCCAAAATACGTTACTTTCAAAACTACTTTTTAAAATTACTTTCATAATATACAGGGTGTCCCAAAAACCCTAAAAGTATCAAAGTTGTGTTTTTTTTAATGAAACACCCTGTATTTTATTGCATTTTTGGATCCTTCGATCAAAATAAGTGTGTGTTTTAATAAGGTTTTTATTACTTAAACCTTAAGGTTTTTGAAATTATTTGAATTTTGTAAAAATTTAACCTAATTTTCATGTTTCAAATACTTAAAAAGTAATTAAGTTATGCATACTAAATTTACACTGAAATGTAACAATAGATCATATTTTATTTTCCAAGTATAATAAATTTGACATCTAATACCGGGTGAAAAAAAATTGGAATTAAACAAATGAGAACTTTAAATGGCTATAACTTCATTTATTTAAATGGAACGCTATATTATTTAATTTATCAGCAAATGCACGTTTTAATTACCTATCGAATGGTATTTATATCTTAAATGTTAAGCCTTCTCGTTTTTACAAAAAACGCAAAAATATTGTTTATTGCACCGTTTTAGTACTTTTTAAGTAAAAATTTTAATGTATCTATTTTTCCATCGTATTTAAAAACGTAAGATAATTAATTTAGTCTGTTACTTTAGTTTAAACAGCCTGTCTTTTGTTATAGTTGTGTTATTTTGCGTTATTGTGTTAGATCGTTAGTAATCGTTATTGTTTGAATATCGTTGTTGTATTTAATAGTAAAAAATGAAAATTTACACAGATTTTCTTATACTGGGGTTTTAATAACTGACACTTCCAATTTCTTTAAATTGGTTTAATAGTCTCTCAAAAATGGCTGGCTTAGGGTGATTTCTTTCGGGAAACCTTTAAGTATAAACTCGACAAGCCAATAAACAATTTTGATGACATTCTCCAAGCATAAAGATAATGCCAATACCCCCTTCTTTTGAGTAAATCTTCATTTTTTATTAAAAAAATACAACAGCGATGTTCAAACAATAACGATTACTAATGATCTAACACAAAAATGCAAAATAAGACAACTATAACCAAAGACAGGCTTTTTAAACTAAAGTAACAGACTAAATTAATTATCTGACGTTTTTAAATACCATAGAAAACTAGATACATTAAAATTTTTACTTAAAAAGTACTAAAACGGTGCAATAAACAATATTTTGGCGTTTTCTGTAAAAACGAGAAGACTTAACATTTAAAAAGTGCATTTGCTGAGAATTTAAAAAATATGGTATTCCATTTAAATAAATGAAGATATAGCCATATTAAGTTCTCATTTGTTTAATTCCATTTTTTTTTACACCCGGTATAAGATGTCAAATTTATTATACTTGGAAAATAAAATATGATCTATGGTTACATTTCAGTGTAAATTTGGTATGCATAACTTAATTACTTTTTAAGTATTTGAAACATGAAAATTAGGTTAAATTTTTACAAAATTCAAATTATTTCAAAAACCTTAAGGTTTAAGTAATAAAAACCTTATTAAAACACACACTTATTTTGATCGAAGGATCCAAAACTGCAATAAAATACAGGGTGTTTCATTTAAAAAAACAAAACTTTGATACTTTTAGGGTTTTTGGGACACCCTGTATATTATGAAAGTAATTTTAAAAAGTAGCCCTAATAGACCCCCATATATCCCCAAAGTGAAACTTTTTGAAAGTCACGTATTTTGGCCACAATATTCCGTGCCGTATAGCGTGAATAACCCTGTATATACAATATTCCAAACTTAAAATGGGACGTAAATGGTGTTGTTTATAACTCTCTGGAATCTTCTTATGCTATTGCTAATATAGTACTGGAATCTTATTGTTTTCTTCTCAATCTTAAACAGAGTAACATCTTACCGAATGCTCGTAATGTGTTTCTGGATATAGTATTTAGCAATATAACTGGGTTAACAATATCCAAAGACAGCGATCCCTTTTCCAAGTCTCTAGACCACCATTTTGCTTACAATATTATTATTGACAGTATTAGATATCATCCTCTAAAGACTTACACTAAGAAATTTTTGTTTCATATGTCAGATTTCTCAGATTTGAATATGTTTTTGAGTCTGTCGATTGGAACGTCCTTCGTGGACTTGAGTTAGAGGTGGCTACGGCCTTATTCTATAATATTGTTCATACGGGCATAAATAGTTTCATACCATTCAAATATGTTCCAGTTAAATATGATAACTTTCCTAGATGGGTGATCAAAGAACTTAGAGCATTAATCAGAAAGAAAAAGGAGGCGCATATAAAATACAAAACGAGCAGAAGTTATGAAGATTATCAGAATTTCAGTCAACTTAGATCAAATTGTAAACAACTGAATTCCCTACTTTATTATCGTTACCTCACTAAGGTAGAATCAGCAATAAGTGAAAATCCAAAAAAAATTTGGTCTTATGTGTATGAAGTCAAAAATGAAGACGAGCTTTCCAGTGTCATGTACTACAACGATGAGGTGGCTCGTGATGGAAGTAGTATTTCGGAACTATTTGCCAAGTACTTTTCATCGGTCTATGCTCCTCTTAGGACTTGCAAGGATAATACATCTACTAGTAACAACTAACAAGCACATTATATTCCATATTGACCGAGAATGGTTACTTACCGCACTTTTAAGGCAAAATAATGCTACGGGCCCTAGCTGTATTCTAAAGAAAGGTGCCTTTACTCTGGTGAACTCAATTTATATCTTATTTTCAAGGTCTATTGATGAAGGGATTGTACCTGATATCTGTAAGAGAAGTTTCATTCGTCCTATCTTTAAGACGGGGGACCGAAAACTAATTAATAGCTATAGGAGAGTATGCTTGCAGTCCATCATTCCAAAGCTTCTAGATGAAACCATTTCTCAGCAGTTTCTTTAGATGTCCAAGATTTTAATTACGGATAGAAAGCACGGTTTCCTGACTGGGAGGTCCACAATAACAAACTTATTAATATACCGCGATTTTCTGTCGAATCGATAAGAATCTTTAAGTAGACGTCATATACACTGATTTTGCTAAAGCATTTGATAGGGTAAATCATTCGGTGCTATTACGGAAGTTGGAAGAGCTTGGCTTTCATCCAAATGTGATGTAATGGATTAATTATTTTCTAATCCTAGGAGAGGATAGATTTCAGATTGTATTTAAATGATAGATCTAGAAGAATTACACCTCTTTTTCGGCTAAGGGTACACCGCACTAATTTTTCAACTAACAACACTATAGACCGTTTTATGCGTCTGGGGAATGAATTTAATCGGGAACAAGTTGACCTGTTTGGTTCATCATTTTCACAATTTAAAAAGAGTTTGTTCCGTGTCGTTACGTAATTTATTTTTTTTTTGTAGGGCTTGCTGTCGGTTGGATTTTCCTAGCTGCGTGAAGTGCCATATCAAACTAATGTTGTGATTCATCATTACAAACTTTTATTGTTGCGCCGAATTGTAATTATATCTTAATTTTAAGCAATATACATTTAAGAATTTTTTTATGTAGAATAGATTCTTTTATATATTATTATTATTTTAAGTATTATATATTATATTTAAGTATTTTTTATGAAGAAATTGTAATTGTTGTAAAAAGGGGGTACTCGTTAATAATAATAAACTAAACTAAACTAAACTAAAAATAGCCTTCCACTCAAATTCTAACTTTCTTCTAGTAATTGAACATTCCATTACACTTTTTACGATGCTAGACGCTTTTTCTTATTTTATAATAAGTTTCTTTTTAGTACCAATAAGTCTCTATATTATGTTAACATGGCATCTATTTATTTCAACTACATTAATAAGTTTTAAAATATCAAAAATCATCAAAGGGCAAAATATTCCTAGAATAACCTAAGGAATAACCTCTTGACTTTTTGTCGTATGTTTAGTAAACATTCTGTTTAATATAAATACTTAATAATTTAATAATCCATCATTCTACAACAGAACTGAAAATATTTAATTTATTGTAAAATTATTAGAGGAGATTCTACACGTAAAAGACTTAATAAATTTTTTATACAAATATTTTACTCTTTATTGACACAGACATTTAACAATCATACTGGCCATTTCTGTTCTTAAGTATTAAATCTAGGAAATGTTGGAAATAGAAGTGAATTTAGACAACATGTAAATTGGATATTAAGAAAAAATAATTTATAGACTTGTAACATAGGCAACACTTCTTACACAAGTGCCAGGAATAATTAATATAATAATAAAATTACATTAAAATTAAGCAATAATAATTTATAGCAATAAATTTAAACTTTATTTGACTAGTACAAAAATATTGTTAATATAATATCCATATCTAAAAATAATCTGTTATATATGCAACTTAAGTAACCGTTATTTCTAAGGGCGACCAAATATTCCAAATAATTTAATTTTTTATATTTTTATAGAGAGATGAAGATATATAAATTAATGCTTATTGTTAGATATAGGAGAATGGGATATTAGAACAGACTCTTTACTTTTGGGATAGAGTTAATGCCACTTAATAGCAACGGGTGCAGTACTTTAAAGAAACAAGCTCATTTATATATAATTAAATACCCAAATAACACAGCAGAGTAACCCTATTACCAATATCCAAATACTTCTACTAAGTACTATAAACTATATTAATCGATTTTTCATCAATTATAAGCAAATGTGACAACAAACAAAAATGTATGTAAATTTATAACAAAAAATACGATTTTCTTATTGCTTATTAAAATTGTCTAAAAGAATAATGATGAACAACGGTCTAATATGTTTAATACGAATTATTAATTTTGTTTCATAATTTTCGTAATATTAATTTTTATTATCTTTAAAGAAAACCTTCTTTTAACGTAAGATTTTCAATGTGTAAAAGGCTAAAGTGGTAATCTAATATTTATGATTTACAGTTCCACGATAGGGTCTTAACATAGGCAACACTAAATGCAAGTGTATAATAAATTGCATATATTGCAAATTCTAGGGAATGTACAATAAGTATATAAAATAAGTAATACTTATGTTACTGCTAAATAGATAAACATAAGTTCTAAAATAATAAATTCAATTAAATTTAAATACTCATAACAATACATTGATATTAGATAAAACTTACTAAATTCTTATTTCATAGTATTGGTTTTAGATATCCCAAATAAACTTTATTTGGATCACAGACATTAGTATTCTTAGTGACTATAGTGTCGAAACTAACAATAATAAAGTGTGTAATATGAACATAGTTTATTTTGTGTTATTTAAAGTTATCAAGCATGATAGTAAAGAGTTAAATTGTATTAGTTTCGTTTAGTTTATTATTTATTGAAACTATAGTCACGAAAAATTACGTAAGTGGGTGGTGTAAACAAAATTGATTATCTTGGGTCTCCTCTCTCTAAAATTATAAATACTTAAATGGGTATACATTTGAGAAACATAGGGAACTATTAGTAGTGACAAATAGCTGCAATTAAAGAAGCAAGTCTTTGTCTTTATTATATAAATCTTAAATCCTCTTATGATACTCTCAATCATCTTTTTTATAAACATAAGAAGTTCTTCTTATACTGACTTTTTGACAGAAATAAATTAGATGTTACTAGAAAGGTACCATCTATTGTATATATATAAATAGGAACTTTTATGGTAATATCTGTTTGATGGTTTAGTCGGAGAGTTAAATACGCCAAAGTCAATCTCATTTCCATATCAAAAATATCCAAGAACTGTTTCGATCTATTATGCATCTCACCAGCGTATACCAGTTAAAGCGTGAAAGGAAAATGTTATTTTTTCCGACTAAAACCACTCCTCCGCCATCACTAGTGTGACAAGTCCAGGACGAAAAGGCCTTTTCTAGCTGTATCTGAAGTGAAAAAATGCTATTGTTTAGGGGGGTTCTATCACCCTTCGTGCTGCTCTCCAAAATAAGCAGTGACGCCGATCGGTTAGGCTTTCGGGGGATAATTAAGTAAAACTCCTACATTAACATTATTACAGATCAAAACGACGACCAATCGTAGCGCGGAATAGATGACTTTAACTCTGCAAATTTCTCTTAACCGAAGTTATAAGTTGTATTAGAAACAACTAGATTTTTGAGTAATTTTTATACCTATTAATAATTAGAAAAAATACGAAAATATTTCGTAAAATCTACAACAAATGAGTCTTATTAAGACTACAAAAACAAACCACTTTTGAAACAACTACTTCTCTAGCTAATACTTCGACAGACATTGAATAATACAAAAGTAATTTGCGTGTTACAAAATAGCACGGCTATTTTTATACCTATTGTCAATGAATTTTGATGAAAATTCTCAGGAAGTAGTAATGAATCATGCGAATATTTCCGGGATATATAAAAAATTAAATAGTTAAAAGTATTAGCCCTTAATTAGGATCATACGTGGCTACGATGTTTGCAGTAACATGGTATTTCGGAATTTTAATTCCAGAGGAGAGAATACCGCCTATTTTGCTATAAAACTTTAAAGCGAGCTCTTTGATAAGGGGAATAGAGTTCTACTTTGGACTTTTTAAGTCTCCAGATAAGCCATCAGTCAAAATATTACCATATATTTCCCATCTATTGTCTGAGCGTTGCATTGGTTGCATTTTTCGGTAGGGTTAAAAATAGGGAAACGGTTTTTATTGTAAGAGGAGAGGAAACCCATCATGGACATCTTTTTCCCTACAGACTAAAACCATCATCCGCATTCGCTGTTGTCACTAGTCCACGACCAAATAGCCTTTTCTACTATAATGCTCAAGAAAATTGATCGCTAAGATTTGGAGGATCAGTTACATTGGATATAGGCTGACATAGAAGTAACCTTTAGAGTTTTTAAGTAATATTAGTCAGGATATTACCACAAAGGTGCCATCTATTATCTGATCGTGGCAGTGGTTCCCTTTTTCGGCACAGTTGAAGACTGGATAAGGATTTTTATTAAAGAGGAAAGAAAATCCACCATGGACACATATTTAATAGGGTAGTGTCAGATTTCTACCTATTAAGTCAACTCTCCTCCTCCGCGATTTCTAGTCCAGGACCAAAGAGTCTTTTCTAGCGAATCGAGAGCTAAATTTTGAGGATCAGGTCGTTTTAAGTGACGCTCTTCTTGAAAGAAACAGAGACGTCGAGAGAATTATGGTGGCTCTATGCTTTGAGGGCTAATTGACTACCAATTAGAATCTTACCTGACCTTCGTATTTCAAAAAGGTAATTCCAGAGGCAATGTCTTGATATAGATTGCTGTAGAAGTTTGCAGTGATTTCTTTAATGTACTCCAGCACATTCCGAATCTTCCTATCATGCGTATTCATGCGTTTTCCTCATATAAGGCGAAGTAATAAGTACAGGGTCCACCAGTGAAACGAGAAGATTTCATCAATAATTTGATTGTGAAAGACTTATTTTGTAATAATTTCTAAAATATTAATGGAATATATAAGAGTGGCCATTTATTTGAAAATATAAAAAAATGTTGAACACTACATCCGCCAAATGTCCTCCGTTGAAATTTAAAATTTAAACATTCTTGGAGTCTTAAACTTAAAGTTTTGCATAACCCTTCTGAGCACATTAACCGGTATTGCTGTAATCTAATCGCGAATCCGTTGTTTGAGGGCTGGGATTCTCCTGGGTAAATCAATTTGGAACACTTATATTTTCAGCAACCCTCATAACAAAAAGTCGCACACTGTTAAATCGGGAGATCGGGGGGCCATTTAATATCCCCGATTCGGGATATTGCACACTCCGGGAACCAAGCATTCATAAAATTCATTCAGATTCGGGCAGTGTGGCTTCCTACCCCGTCTTGCTGTAACATCTTTGGAAAGCGAAGGTGTTGTTGTATGAGGAAGTTCCAAATCATTGATATTTATCGCAGGATAGTAACTGTCAGTGTATTTTCATCCTCGTCTTCGAAAAATGAAGGACCAAGAAATCCATTAGCCTTTATCGCACATCATTGAACTTGAAAAGGTAATTGGTTAAGTAAACGAGGGATTTCCCTCGCTCGGTATCTAAGATTTTGTTTATAAACAAAACATTTTGATAATACGTTTTAACTGCATAGCCTCATTCACTTGTTTGGTTGTTGAAGTAAAACACTTAAATTTTCAAAACACTTTATTGTTGCTTTTTTTGAAAACGCAACAATTCAACAATTGTTTCGCTACACTGTGGCTTTTTCAGGCAAAGAAATGGTAGATTTCCAACAAGTGAATATGAATTTTCAACATATAACAGCCTTATCAATTAATATATTGCATAACCTCGTTGTTCAGGAGTAAACTAAATGGCAGACCATACAAATTATGATATATCGACAACTGAATTTTAAACTATTTCACCACGAGCTACCTTACCTCAAATATGTACGTTTCGCTGGCGAACCCTTTACTTGTCTACGAGTGACGTTTTCATGCTTGAAAACTTTACTCTATTGGTGGGTTTCACCTTACTCAGCGAGGCTCTGGCCTTTTGAATTTAGTATGCCATCGTTTTTGACGAGGAGGGGTGCTGGTAGAAGATTATACCGAGACATTTTATCTCGTCTTTAATCGGAATTAATTCCCCACCGAAGAAGACGTATTAGGGAGAATCGATATGTCGTATTTTGAGGTTCGGTCTGATTAAAATGTATGGAAATACTCTTGACCTTAAGTTGCCATTTGTTTACCCAATTCTCGTGTCGAGAGCAGCTGGCTCCTCTACAAAGTATAGCTTTGTTCTCTGCGTATTAAATGACTCAGAATGTCGCTTGTATAGATGCTGCATAGTACCAGAGCTCTGTATTACACCTACACAGATCTTACGCTCGCTTGAAAGCCTAGCGTTGATTTTGCAACAAAACATTCTACTACGACTCTGATCAAGTATTAAAAAATGAGTCATATAATCCTAATTAAAGGCTATTTATCGAGAAAAACTATCTCGGCTTCGCGTCTAACTGTAAAGCCCTCGGTGATTAATATTAGCGGATAAGCCGGTCCGAAAACAAACTTGAAAGTCTGGGATGATATTCTGGTCTTCAGGGAAGAACCAAATACAGTTTAGTAGACTAGTAATAGCTTGTATAACATACTTAGCAAGAGAATGAGACGGTAACTAAATAGGAGTAGCGGCGATTCACCCCCTTTGAGGAGGCTTGCTTCCGGTTGTAAGAAAAATATCGCAACATCTAAATCTACCCTTAAGGGCAATTGCGATGTAAATACAGGAGATACCTGGAGTTTTGCGGATTTTGAAGTGTTCAATGAGCTCGTCTAGCTCTTTGTAGGTGTCTAGATAACAAGTCAATCTGCGGCCAGGGAACGGAGTTTAACTTTGGAGTTTTTAAGTTTCCAGGTAAACAGTTATTTAAGATATTATCATAAAGGTGCCATCTATTGTCTAAGCGTTCGAATCCCATTTTAAGATACTCATAGCATTTTTGGTAACAAAAAAAATTGTTCTTTGTTTGCTTTAAAATTTCTCGTTAATTTTTCTGTTTCCTCGGAATCTACCAAAAGCTCATTAACACAGATAACCTTAAGTTTAAGTAGAAGTTCTAGTTAAATTACAGCCAGAAATATTAAAGCATAGTAAATTGTTAAATTGAGAATATTTCATTTAAACTCTTGGCATGCATATAAAAAAGTAGTCAAATAATTCACAACAGACACAATTTTCAATTAAAAATGATTGTAACTATTTAAAACACATGTAAAAGAACTAAAAACAAAAATAACGAAATATATAAATTAGTTCGTAAAACTCGGTTTACAAGAGTTTTAAGTTTTTTTTTAGTATTTAGTTTTTAAGTTTAGTATCCCAAATTTGTTACAGCATTTCTAATATAAGAAAATATACATCTAACATGGCGGTGGGACAGGGAAAAACTGAATTTTACGAGTAAAAAAAGTTGAGTTGAACCAAGTGATAAGATCATGTAGGGTATCATTAAGTAATTTAGTCAAAAGTACTTAAGAATTCTAAAATAGCTATCCTTTAGCTTGACAAAACCATTTACTTAAAAGCTTTTATTTATAATTCTGTACAACATAACAACTATCTACATACATTTATTGAGCCTTCAATTCATTAGCTTACTAAAATTCAATATATTTTGGTGAAGTTGATAATCGCAAAACAAATTTTACTTGTATCTTGAATTTTGGAGCCGTACACTTCATAGTACATTTTAAATGAATAACAGAAAAACGTTTAACTTTTTATACTACTTTTAAATGTTACTTGATTTTGTAGAATTCAACCAAGCCTTGATTTAGTCTCTCAAAACTAATTGCCTGTCAAAATATGTTATAAATAATTACCTTCTAAATCCCAATCACCAAATTGTTTCATTAAATATCGTAAGAATATCATAAAATTGCAATACCAACTTTATTCTGCTTCTTGATGAGGCTAAGCTAGCGTTGGTTTAATCTTAATATTATGAGCTTACCAAAAGGTGTGATTGATATTTTTTTTCTATATACCAATTATCTAAAATGTTTATTGGTCCCATCTAAACCATTAGCTTACAAAAATAACTTTTCATTAGATTATAATAAAACAACAAAGAAAATAAAAAAATATAAGTAATAAAATCACTTACCTAGATGTAGTGTACAAAGAATAATTTACAATACGTTAAGAAAAGTTGTAATTGTTCGCACAATGAATTTGGTGTAGACTATATTACGAAAAATTATGTAAAACGATAATTTTAATTCTGCACACATCACTCTTATAAAACACTCTGATATTGTATGTTTTTCTTTTTAAATTTAAATCATAAAATAGAGTTTTAAGAATGATCCAATATTGCACGTATGTTTGTAGTTTAGCCAAAAAAATAGTAATAATTCAATTTTACACAAATTTTAGCGTAAATTAATAATACATATTTTTTTTTTAATATCCACCATCCATCCAACCATTTGTTACAAATTTAGCAATGTTAATTTTTTCAATAAAAATTTTAATCAATTAAATTTGAAGACTCATAATAATAATTTTAATGTTATTCTCGATTTTATGTATATAAATAAAAAAATCTAAAGTCTTCACTTGTTGTTTACTTTAAATAATAATAAAGTCATTGACGAAAGTTAAGCGTAAAGGCATTTTTGAATACTGACCGAATTAAATCAATTTTTAATATAGGTAACGATGATATTCATGCGTTTATCGCTATGCCCGTCGGTGCCATTCAATTCTAATTTTTTGACGAACTTTCACACTAATCGTATGCGATTTTCTGACGTCTTGCTATCTGAAAAGTAATTCGTGCGACAATGCACAAAACCGTATATAAATACGGGCGAAATTTACTGCCGCAGTCACACTTGGGGTTCGCTCATCGGAGTGAACAACAGTACATATTTATTAACCTTAGTACTTCAGCACAACCAAGGTAAGGAAAATGTATTATTTATATATATTATTAGACTTAGTGATATAGACTAAACAAATAATTCTTCAAGAAATAAAACGCTATTATTATCGTATAGTGAAATTCTATAAGTGTTTTAGTCACTATTATTTTATTT
Organism: Ontholestes murinus; assembly: GCA_963969525.1. Lineage (NCBI taxonomy): Eukaryota > Metazoa > Arthropoda > Insecta > Coleoptera > Staphylinidae > Ontholestes > Ontholestes murinus. Next base: position 54,452,120 of record OZ018395.1, read on the forward strand.
GTATAACTTGGATTAAACATAATTGTTTGATGGTCAGTTAATTTTTTTGAAATTATAGGCAGAATGATGAAATTCATGATAAAAGTGATTAGAATTTGTATTGATTAATTTGAAGTGTTTTGATGAAATATATAAAAAAATACTTATTTTACTTATTATTATTTTAAATAGTACCAGATATACAATTCAAGTAACAGGTATTAATTATTTATTCTATTGAATTAAAACAAGACAGTTGGGAGGGTTTCACTTTATTGTTGAACAATTGTTTTATTTCAATATATTGTGGAGTTTCATCATGTATCCACATTCGTCAATTCAATACATTATTTATTCATTGTTAACTGTGATAGTATATTGTTTATTAGATAAAATGTATAACCTACTGAAAAAGCAATATAATAATTCCTTTTTTATTAATTAAATTATTTTTATAGCGTAATAATATATTTACTTTCAGCAACGTTTTCAAAAATATTAGTTAAAATTTCATAGGAAAATACGTTGTGATTAATAAATATTAATAATTAATCCTTGTTACATAACAACGACATGATTCACTGATTTGTTAATTAAAAAATTATCCAAACAGTAATATAAAAATATTATTTAGGAGTATATCAAAAAAATAAATTTATGGATTGAGTTCTAATGAATTATTCTTTAAACTGTGGCAATTTTACTGATAGGTCAATATATCAGGTAGATGATACTCAGTATTCATCTATCTGATGAAGCCATTGTGTGGTGAAATTAGTTGCAGTGATCAACAGTAAAAGTGAAACCCTTCGAATTGTGTTTATTTATATTAACATTTTAATTGAATGATTGCTTAATTATATTTTTTGTTTTTGTTCTTATAGATGCTAGCCACCAGCAGATTCACAAACGCTCTTGCCGAGAGCAGCCTGCTCACCTTCTTATTATTGGTGGCAGGTTTTCTGTTCATGTACTCCTACGGAAGGAGATTTTTAAGGCAGATTCAGCTGGCTTCGAAAATCCCCGGACCTTCAGTCGCCACCATGTTCAGGGCTAGTTTGAAAACTATCTCAGCCGAACCAGTTGGTAAGTAAAACGCATTTTTTTAAAATTTATTTTCAAAAGAGGTAATTAACACTTAGATAATTATTTTCTTTAGCACAATAGATAATAAAATAATTAAGCAAAATAAAACCATTTAGCAAAGTAACGCTTTAGCCAGTAGAAGACACTTTAATGGTATTATCTTGCTTTGCGGTTACCTGGAGAGTTGAAATTCCAAAGTTTGAAAATTAATATATTGTGCTGTTTTATTGGGTTTAATTTATTCTATTACATTGAAATATTTTTTATATTATTTAACTTTATAATTTATATTTTATTATATATGATGATTCTTGCCGTTAAGAAACGCTTGTAGGAAAAAGTTCATAGTCTCTTATATTATTTTATTTCCTTTTTGAAACCCCATTAAAATATTAGATTCTATTAGAGAAATGAACTATCTTTTTACAGAAAACGTTGGCCGTTAAGGCTATAATATTGGGTGATAAGGCTATACGGTTCAATATCAGCAGTTTTCTGTCGGACTCAACGTCTTTTCTAAGCTGCTTCTAGAGGCTAAAACTAGGTGGCGCCTTTTGTATATTATATCTATATATTTTATTTATTTATTTTAAATTTATTATTACAGCAATACTCTTAGTAGTAGCTGAGTTTGACAATTAACTCTAAAACTGAAATGTATGAATTTGTTATTATTTTTTATTTTTAGCCAAAAGGAACATCAAATAATTAATTGTGATGTCCTTATTAATATAATTCTTATTTACATGTTATTAATTTTTCTAAATTAATTTTTCAGATATGTACAAACTCGCTCTTCAATTAAGGACTGGATGTGATGACATCATGAAGGCCTGGTTCGGATCCAGATTAGTCATTTTCCTGTTTCACCCAGCTGATGTTGAGGTATGTACAAGTATCTTATATTTCAAGTGTTATCGATTATTTGCAAATATCAATTAGACACGAAAGAAGTCGTTTCACTAAGTTATTTGTTTTATAGTGTTAACTCTGAAAAAACCGGCCATTCTTCTTTGAATACGAACCACTTAGATGTTTAAGTAACTCGAATTAACGCAGGATATGTTTTAGGGTTTCCTCCTTTTTGTGTTCCTCAAGGGATTTTCCTTTCAGTATTTGGGAGATAGTAAGTTGTGCCAGTAGCAGAAACTTAGCGCTTACCCTCTCTAGCGCAGCCCTGGCTAGCCTATCAGCTCAGCCATTCCCTTAATTGTTTGAATGTCCCCTTAATCCAGAGTATTGCAATTTTGTTAGTTTCGGCAAGTTATTCTGGACCTTGCACTCCAGTAGTAATACTGGCCACCCTTAGTTTTGATAGGGAAGCTATGCTTGATTAGCTGTCAGTGAGAAACAATATGGATTTTTTCGAGACAGCCAGTTCCAATTGCCAAGTCCCGTTTGGATAATCGTCATATTTCTACCTAGAGGGATGCTAAGTCTCAGGTCAAGTTCTTGGTAGTAAATGCCTACCCCGCACCTTCATGATTCTTAGCACCGTCGGTATAAACGGTGATTTATGATTTATCGTCAATCTGAGTTTTTATTTCGTATCGCCGCTTAAACAGGTGTATTGCTGTGCGTACCTCACACCATGTGCCACCTGCCTTTAGTCTTATGGCTGTGATTACTGCCACCTCCCTGTATGTGAAGGGGCATCAGGTTCAGTAGAGTTTCGATTGCAGCTGAGAGAGTGTCCCATCATAGCCAGGTGTAGGTGTTTAGTTTCTTCCTGGTTACCGATTGGTTTACTCTCGGCCACTAGTTTAACGCTTCATTTGTCAAAGCTAGTCTGACGATTGCAGTGTTTAGCCACCGGCCACCTTTGGTTTGAAATCCTAGGTTGGTCCTAGCGCACCTCTGCAGGGTCAGAAGATGACACAGGCTTTTTTTAACTTGTGTTCTAAATGGTAGAGTCGAGTGTTATACCGAGGTATTCACTTCATTTGTTAAGCACAATTGGTTGTTAAAGTACTAATTCTGTCGTCTTAGGGTTAACCGAGAGCGAGGTTTTTTCGCACCATTCTTCTATGATTTTAAGAGCACTCTGCATTCGGCTAGACTGAACACTCTCGCGTTTTTCAATGAGTAGGATTATCACGTCAGCTGCTTAACCCACAGCATCGTATCCTGCATTGTTTAGTTGCCATAGTAAGCCGTCCGCAACGACATTCCATAAAAGCGAGATAGCTTTGTAGACATCCTTTTGTGGCAGCTACTGTCTGGCTTTCATTCCCTATCGAGGCGGCTACAACTCTATTTCTCATCCATCCAGTGATGGTTGTGGAGACCGCATGCTTGTTAGACGCCGTTCTATGTTAGCGTAGGAAAATTTATCTAAGGTATTTAAAAGAAAAATCATGAGGCTGATTTGACTGCAGTTTTTCCTTGTTTGGGAATAAAAATCACTTTTGCTTCCTTCCATGATCCCGGGACATACTGCATTGCGATACATGCCCGAAACAGTCTGCACAGAATCGGTAGTATCTGCAACAAGCAACAATGTAATAGGGCAGTATACACACTATCCCCTACTGGCGATTTAAAAGGTGAGAATAATTTTATTGCCTATTTTATTCTGCTTTCGTTGACGATGTCCATACTCATGTTCCGTACCTCCGCCTTGGAAAAGTATTCTGGGCCATTTTGATGTTCGCGTCAGACCCGTTTTTAGAATTAGGAGAGTGTGACTCCAGAACTTGATCGAAACTCACTTTTTTAAATAAATAATGTGTTATCAATAAAGTGAGTTTTACTTTATTTAAATATAGACTTGGAGATTCTCGGAGGTCAGTAGTATATGTGCCGTCTTCCTTTTTTAATATGCCTGGCTGTGCACTGCGACACGCAGGTAGTATTTTTTTAGTGCGAAAAGTTTCCGATACGGAATTAATGCCCTTACAAAAATTTCGCCACGAGGCCCTTTGATTCGTTCTGACGGTCATTTTAAAGTTCCTCTGGATTCTCCTAGTCCTTCTAAAGTCGGGAGTTCTTGGCTTTATTAAAGGCTTTCCGAGAATTTGACCTTTTTTGTCAAGTTTGGCAGATATACCAACCTTCCTGGTGGTGCAGGCCTCATGAACAGAGCCTATAAGACTGGTCTGAAATTTGAGAGAAAACCTTTCGACCACCTCCGTATGTATATCTACGAAGATATCTTCTGTCAGGAGTTTGGATAAGCAGCTGCTAAAATAATTATACTTGAACATCTGGATTGAGTTTGCCAAGGGTGATCAAATCATTGACCAGAGCACTTAGGCCCGTTGTGCCCCCTTGACTGGGACAGCTCTGCGTTGTTCTATCCTTCATTTAGCCACCCAAGGTGGCGAGCAAAGGACAGCACAACGCTTGGAGGGTTATCCCTTATGTTGGCCATATTCGGCCAGAGCTCCCCTAGCATGGACTCTTTAAGGTGGGCGAGAGCCGGGCAGGTGGTTATCACATGTTCTACTGTCTCGCCCTCTTCTTCACATGCTCTACATATGGGGGTTTCCACCAGTCCCATAGTAAACAAGTGTTTCCTTAGCTGACAGTGACCGTAAGGATACCTGTGATAAGACGCAGATTCCCCCGGGATAGTCGCAAATAATATTCAGCTGTTTTCAGATTGGGCGAGCGTATTGCTTCCTTGGCCTGTCTGCAGCCTGAGGTGTTGTCCCAACATTGTTTTAGCATCTTGAGAGTATTCTGTTTGAGGATGTCAGTGAGGCTGGATATACTTGAACATATTTAATAAATTATTCTTTAAAGAAGATCCAATCGGTAAATCAGTAGCTACTGGTGGTACTAAAGATTGTTCCTATAGAATTACTGTTTTTTTTTATATAGAACTGCCAATAAGTTCTCGTGATATATCGAATGGCCAAGACCAATTACATTGTAGTTATCAAGTGTGATGAAAGAAAAAATCGGAAAAACACTAGCTAGGGAGGTACTGAAGTCTCTTTTTATGCAAGTGGTATTTTCCCCTATTCATACATCGTTTTCAGTGATCAAATAGAATAAATGGAAAAAATCAAAGTAAAATAAATATTTGGCTAATTATTATATGAATGATTTGACAAAAGAGTAGCTTCGGGTAGTATAAAGCCTATGCCTATACAACTAGTTTATTTTCAATTTTAACAAAGAATGTAAGTTACATGTTAAAAGAGAATATTTGATAATTTTTAGGTATGCAGAAATATTATTTATTTAATAACCATTGGTTATTTGTAAATGGTAGGGTTAAGTAACCATATTTAGCTTGTTATGAGATCAAAATAATCTTTATAGAAGAACAGAATCCTTAAGAAAGTCTGTAGAAAAGCGTTTAGAGTTTTTTCTTACTGATATGTATGTCAATATCAACGCTTTTGATTCGGTTTGCCATTTTGGCCTCATATTGGTGTTTCATCCTCATCTATATTTTTCATTTCGTCAGATCTTCTTAGGTTAGACTTAAACAAACCTATTTCGATCCGCTTACACATCCTAGTTATCAGATGAATCACCAACAATATAGTTTTTGTAAATGAACAAAGTTTTTGTAAAAGTGTATTCCCATAGTGAGTCAAAATGGCTTAGTTAAAAGATAATGGTGCGAAAACATTTCTAGATCAGTTGCCATTGAAATATTAAAATAGCCTACGTAGGAGGCATAGATAGAAAACCGATAGTTTTGAGTTCCATTTCTAACTATTATTTTTCCCGTTTCACAAAGAACTAAAAAGTTGTAACAGGTACTGTACTGAAGAAAAGCGTTTAAAGTTTTCCTTATTGATATTTATCCAATAAATATTAAAAACGCGACAAATACAAGCAATTGCCTTATATTGACGTACAATTTTTTTTGATTAGGTTTGGCTTATTAGCCTCAATATATACATGTTTTCTTCTCAACATTCATCTATAACTTTCTCTCCAACAAATCTTGCAGGTTAGTTTTAAACAAACCTATTCCGATCCTTTTATCATCCAACAAAGATCTCCACTTTTACCCGTTTATATAACATGTATCATGATCTATACTATAGTTTCTCAACATTATTTTGGTCACCGCCCATTTTAAGAATATATTTTGCCCCCATTTTTATTTTACTTAGCATTTGTCGCAAATTTAAAACAGCTATTGCTCCTTTTGTGCCATCTCAATGCCCCCAAATTTTCTTTGGGTCTTCAATTGCCCCAATCCCCCAGAAAGCATCAAACACCAACAAGTGGACGTTATTGCCCACGCTGAGAACCTATGATCTATAGGATTCAAATTCATCATACTTTCATCACTTAAGATACGCCTTCCTCTTTACCGAAGACCCTGGACACTGCACTGGTTACCTAAGCTCCGACTCTCCAAGTTGTTCAATTATCGCTTTAATAATTATTTAATATGATTCAATGCTGGTGTTCTAGAAAACGTATGGAAGTAAACTCTTTTGGCTCTTAATCTTAAATAATGGTATCATTGACAAGGTCTTATTAAAAAAGCTGCCGAAGATTTGCTTCATAGTTCTGCCTCGTAATCTAAAATACAGAGATCACTAATAAACTTCTCTGAAGTTTTAAGCTATAGATCTTTATAAAATAAATCTTCTAAAAAATCTTTAGTGAAAAGCTCGTGATGATTTAAACAGTTTTACCATTTTCCAATTCTACTAAGATTACCAGACATTTTGTTAACGTATATCATGTAAATGAAGCTCTTTCACTAATCATTGGCGTTAGTTCGTCCGTTCCATGACGCTGAGTCAGCTGTAAGTGATTTAAATCTCAGAATTTTAGCAGCAATGGAAATTCAAATTCCGAAATCGGGCGGCTCTTTGACTCGAACACTCGTTTCTTGGTGGAATAAGCAAAGAAATAAAAGCGGAAAACAAGCGATTTTATAATGCCTTCAAACCGTATCCGGAAAAATAAACAAAAGAAGAAAACAAGAGATCTTATAATATTCACGGTTTGATTTGAGTTGTGCGAAGTTATCACTATGGAATTAAAACACTTTGTTATTTCGTTCATTAACTTTTATTTGTATATAATGTCTACATGGTACTCGAAATATACATCTGTTATATACAAATATTTATTTATTTATTTTACATCTTTGTACTAATAACAGTGAAGGAAGGAAATAACGAAGTGTTTTAATTCAAGAGATCTTATAATCTCTATAAACGGTATCTAATGTAAGAAAATCTGATATCTTTGAAAAAGACTAGAGTATTAGCTTGGTGAATGTTAAGGAAAGTGCGTTTTAAGTGATTTCATCGGCACCAACATTTCAGATTTCTAGAGAATGAAAGATCCGTTTGGTATCTAATAAAAGCTTTCCAGCAGTGGTGTTTCGTGCTTAGACGGATGGAGTCACTGTACAAAGCTTGCTCAAATAGCGGAAACTCTACTGGATCTATACTTCCTGACGAACTGTTTCTGTCCTTAATTCTTGCGCCAGGAATAACAGTAGAAACTCTTCTAAAATTTTCCGCATATTCACATCTCTCTTAGCCCTTCATGATAAAGCAGTTAGAAATATCTTTAAACCTTACCAACAAATCCTTCTGGGCCCGGATGATAATCTAAACAAAATGCTTTAGTAGCTATTAGCTGACTTCAGGGTCTATTGCTGGATATTTTTAATATATGGGCAAGTGATACTTATTCGAAGGCCTGGAAGAAGGCAATTATCATACCTATCATCACCTAGCATCAATACAGGCTATGATATAAGTCAAAGGTCTAGTTAACGTCTAAAAACACTCACTTGCTGTATGAGCAAGCTAATAGAGAAAATGGAAACACACACCTGATTGTTATTATCAGTCTCATGGACACAATTTCAACTATCAAGCCGGGTTAAGGATACATCGTATCACAGTTGAGCTTTTAGTTTGCCTAGAGAAGGCTATTCATAAAGAATTTCTCACCCGTAAGCTAATATAGGTTATGGTAACATGTGTGTTATTAATATTCTGTAAGAAAACTTGATTGTTTAGGGGTTGAAAATCCAACTTTAAGATAACGACAATGTCTGATTTTAAAATTTGTTTTATTTTACACACCACATATGTTTCGCCACACTGTGGTACCTTCAGGTGAAGAAAATATACGTATAAATAAGTATATTTGCTTTCACTATTATTACTAATTTAATAAATCTTCAAAAAATTGCTGATAATGCAGCCAATATAGACTTTTGTTTTGGCTGTTAATCTAAAATACTGGCATTATTAAAATAGTCATGTAAAAATTCGGTTAGAGTTTTGCTCCATTAGAGTTTTACCCATTAAACCATTCAAGAATCACTCGTATTTTAGTTTTAAATAATGAGATCATTGAGAAAGTCTCTAGAAATACCTTTTGAAAATCGCTGGTATTCAAACAAATACAGGCAATTGATTTATGTTTTAGCTGCATAGTTTTAAATACTGCAATCATTGAGAAAGTCTTTAGAAAATAATATTAATATTTTCCAATCAACCTTCCAATAAGGGCTGATATTGCTATCTAATAGCCCAATTGCCACCTAATCGAAAATAGTGATATCGTAATTAAAGTCCTATTAAGAAAGCAAATTGTCACCTAATTTAAAATTGTGGTATCTTTGTCAAAGTCTTATTAAAAAGAGCAGGTAAATCTTTGCTCCATAATTTCCCTTCCTGATCTAAAATATTAAGAGCTTTAAGAACGTCGTGTGGAAAATTTCTGAAGCTTAACGCGATAGAGATTGCAAAAGAAGTGGTGTTTTGACTCTAAATCTATCGTACTAAAATTGTTAGAATCGTTGAGAATATCTGTATAAAAGCGTTTAACGTTTTTCTCTATTGATATTTTTCCAATCATCCATCAAATAAATTCTGATACTGCGTCTAATACCGGTAATCACTAATTAGAATTTAATTAACCTCTAATTAATATAATAATGTTTCACCACGAGTTAATTGAGAATTTAATTCAGGTAATCATCTTTTGGCTTATAACCTAAAATACTGGTATCGTCTAAAAGTCTATAGACAATCTGCTTTATTTTGTTGGGGATGACTTGTGATCACTTCTAACTTCCAAAGAAAGAAAGGAGACTTTGGAATGTGCTCAACGTTTGATTAGGTCTTATAGTTTTCATAATATAATTTCCTATATATAATTCGTCGATTAAGAAAAAATCTATTTTTATAAGTTTTTTTTTTTTATAATTTTGAAAGAACTCGCAACGCTGAGTTCTAATGGAATTACATTAAACAAATTTTGAAAGCAGCTGTTCTAAGAGACATTAAACATTATTTCTATTGTTTGCATTTCACCACCGGTTAAGTGAGAAATTAATTTATCGTAAGAGATATTATTTTAACATCATAATCCTTTATAGTAAAAATGGATGTAAAAGTTCATAATTATTCTGGATGATACATGGAGCAACATTGCAGTTTTTATGAAACGTAGGACATAAAGGTTTTTAGATCTCGCATTAAAATATTTTATATTATCATGAATAAGAAAGGCCTCATTAAAATAATTGCTTTCTAGAGGTTTGTTTTTACTCAGCATCTAGATTTAGAAAATAACACTTTGTTTCTTATAAACTATCGTTACATGACTTACAATTTGCATTTATTTCATATTGCTATCACGACACATTATTTATAATCCTTTCTAATCAATCTAAGCTGCCTGCATTGTTTCAGATAATAAGCAACGCATTTTTAAATTGGTTAGTTTTATGGATCTTTTTCTATAATTCTTCTGAAGAAATAAAACACCTTATGGTATACATAAAATTGATACGTTTTGTTCCTAATAATTTTCAGCTACCTGCATTGTTTCAGATATTAAACAACACATTTTTAAATTGATTAGTTTTACGAATCTTGTCCTATAATTATTATGAACAAATAAAACACCTCATCTTCGACATCAAATTGAGAGACATTTTTTTTCAGATACGTTAATCTTCTACAGACAAATCTGCTATTATAATAGAAATAATTTATTCGTGTATTAATTATTCGTCATTGGTTTTACAAAAATGACTTTCTCCGCATTTGTTGTTGAAATAATCAAATTTAAAAGAGACACGAGGCGCGTAATCCGATTATGAATTTCCAAACTTGTCTGACACCGACAATTCACACAATGATGAATAATTGACTTTTAACATGGCTGAATATTCCGAATGCCAATGAACAGAATTCACTTATCGCGGAAAATAAATAGTTATTAAGCGTAATTTATCGGCTACTTATATATTCCACATTCCCTGTCGCAATTTAAATATAATCGGTTAGTATAATATTTATGACCTATTGGACTCACTAAAAATATAAATCGCTCTGTAAAGTATTTTTATATATACAAACATCTTTATTGCAGACAATTTTATATAGTAAAGCAACATTATAACGAAACAATTGAAAAAACAGAAAATTTCTGCTAAATGGATATCGACCAGGGGTCTTTCAGCCAAGTGTTTTTATTTTATTTATAATTTAGAAATCACTAATCCATAAATAGGACATAATGATGATTTTATTAATATTCATGATTATATTGGATTGATGAGGCCGTTACTTGTTGAAACTCCATATTATCACTTAATAAAACACTGACGTAATGTAAGGTTTAAAAAACCGTTTTATTGTTCATATTTGTCATCTACCTGATGAAGCCACTGTGTGGCGACACAATTGTTGTAGAACAATAAAACTATTTTTTGAAACCTTACATTACGTCAGTGTTTTATTAAGTGATCATGATTATATGTCTAGATTTAATTTATACGTTAATAGTAGTGAAGAAAGGATATATTTTTAACTACTATTAATTAATACTCTTCACGTACTCTAATCAGAAATAATTTATACGTGTTAAAACGTGTTTTATGTTTATTTTCAGGTCATTCTCAGCAGCAATGTGCACATTGATAAGTCTGTCGAATACTCAGTCTTCAAGCCATGGTTTGGAAATGGCCTTCTCATCAGTACTGGTAAGTTTTTGAAAACATATTAAAGGGACATTTTTAAACTTTAAATTCATAATAGCTAGATATTTTAGTTTAAAATATATATTTATAGAAACAGCTAATATAGTTTATGAATTTATTTATTTCTACTTTGAAAGAATTATCAAAGTAATTCCACGACATGGTGATTAAAATAAGTAGCATTAAAGATTCCAAGTTATATAAAAGAAGTATCTGACATCAGTAGTTTTAAAACAGCTAATAAAACGAAATTTCGCTATTCAAACAATATCTCTTATTTAAAATAAGCATGATATTAAAACCATACATTATTATTATTTTCTACTATAACTAATCGTTTTTATTAAAAAGTTCAACTATAACCTTTGAATGATACAAAAGTAATTTGTGTGTTACAAATTCTGTGAAATAAACTAAAACTGGTTAAATATGTGTTAAATAGTTTGTGAGAGAATATCGTATGATAAATTTAGAACAAGAAATGAATTAATGTTGATGTTTTTATTATAAATCTATATTTTTTTGTAGGAGCTAAATGGAAGCACCACAGGAAAATGATCGCGCCAACTTTCCATCAATCCGTCTTGAAGAACTTCATCCCAACTTTCTACCAAAACAGCTTGAAGGTCGTCGAAAAGATGAAGAAAGAGGTCGGAAAGAACTTCGATTGCCACGATTACATGAGTGGTACTACTGTTGATATCCTATTAGGTAAGTACTTTTTAATAAAATTTTAAATTATTAATTTCCAAAATATCATCAAAATATCTGTTATTAAAGAGAATAACCGTTACTACGTGGTAATCCATACTTACACTGAATTGAAAAATTGAAAAAGTGATTTTTTAATTCAGTGTAAAATATCTGTTGATGTTTAGGTTCTGTAGTAAAGATGTAATATTAAAACAAATTGATTTAATTGATTGGTTCCACTTCAACTAGCTACTAAACCACTGCGATAAGATTCTAGTAGATCGAAACCGGTCAGCAGCTGCTGTTGACAGAGATACAATAGTTTATTCTTTTCAATATGCGCCTGAGATTTCAAAGAATAAGTTTTGAAAAGATATAATGGATTTTATATAGAAAACTTTTCTACTCTCTTTGTAATTGATGATATATAAATAAATTTAAGAGAAAGTGAGAGAAAAGTTTCCTATCGAGATGCTTTAGAAAATAATTGTCGCTGTGAGACATTATATCAGATTTCTTTTCGATTAAATTATTTATATCTTTATCTACTGTTATTATTTGATGAGATCAAACAGATTGAATCTGGTTAATATCACTTGTTAACAACTTAAGGGAAATATTTGTTATGACATATCAAATAATATAGAATTGTTTAATCGGTTATGAGAATGCTACTAAAATAATTATGGCTTAATTTAGAGAATGATCTACAATTTTTGATCTACAAGATAATATTGAGCCTCTAAATATTCACGTTGATACATTTGTTTCCATTCTTTAGAAACTGCTATGGGCTATAAAGAACCAAGGACTGAGGAAACTGGCTTCAACTACGCAATGGCTGTCATGAAGTAAGTTATTAATGACATTATTTTCTGATTGATATATTTTATTGAGTTTTAATACTTCAAGAAAAACTTTATAGAATCTTTTACTTTCTATTCCAAGGAAGGAACCAAAAACTTAGAACATAACAAAAGGGTATCAATTATAGTTAAGAATTCTTTCTGTATTACACATAAAAAACCGTTAATTGTTTGACTACAAGTCAAAATTTAATTCACTGTAGTTAATTGATGATTTTTTCAACTTTCGCATACTGGAAATACATTTTCACAATTTATTTCTGGGACCCTCCAACCAAATAAACTAACAGCTCTGCTTCATCAATTAAAAGTTACTAAACATCAATCAAATTTCTTTTCTGGTACACAATGCGTCGAATATAGGTGGCAAAGCAAAAGCTTTGATCGACTCTATTAAATACTTATTTACTTGTGATACTACAACCCTCTCTTTATAGATTATGCGACATCTTGCACAAACGCCATTACAAGATTTGGCTGCGCCCAGAATACATCTTCCAAAAGACCAAAATGGCCATGGACCATAGCAAACTTCTCAACGTCATCACCAACCTTACGACCAAAGTAAGTATTAAGATTTTAAACACATTTACATTACCACAAAATAATAATAATATATTATATTTCATATCTATAACTTAATTATTTTTTGTCTAGGTCGTTAGGTATAAGAAGAAGGACTACATGAAGAAGGTCACTAGCGGAGACAGCACTTTCGATAGCGAAGTCGTCGTCGAGGAAGCGCCCAAAGAGAAGAAGACCAAAACCGAGAAGATCAGTGGCTACAACTACGGAACAGCCGTCCGTGACGACTTGGATGACGACGATGACATCGGCGAGAAGAAGCGTTTGGCCTTCCTGGACCAACTCACAGCCAACGCCCAAGCACCCGACGTCGACTTCACCGAGCAAGAGGTTTTGGATCAAGTCAACACCATCATGTTTGAAGGCCACGACACCACCGCCGCCGGTTCTAGTTTTGCTCTTTGCTTATTGGGCATCCACCAAAATATCCAAAATAAGGTTATGCAGGAAATTGACGATATCTTCCAAGGTACTGACAGACCGATTACTTTCAACGACACTCTGGAGATGAAGTATTTGGAAAGGGTTATCATGGAAACGTTGAGGATGTACCCACCAGTACCTATCATTGCTAGGCTGTTGCAAGAAGAAGTGAAAATGAGTAAGTTGATATCTCTCTATAATAATAATATTCTTAATCAATTACTTTTAATAAACCACTTAAAAATAACTGTTAATGGTAGAGGCTTCAACTTTAACTTGTCATTTCAAACTAGAACGCACTTAAAAATGGTTAATAAAAAAGTATTAAAATCATTTACGTTGCAGAGAATTAACTAATGATTATTAAAATTAGTTATTAATCATTTAGGTTTCAAAAAATGTTGATGTATCATCATCTCAAAATTTCTAATAATTCCAATAAAATAGTAACTTTGTAAGTATATTTATGTGTTACTATTTTATTGGAATTATTAAATAATGCATCACGAAGCAAAAGTCTCTACAATCAAAAATTTTTAATGCTTTAAAAAGTCATAGTAGATAACGTTTTCTTTTGTAATAATTTCATCCTCTGAAGGCTTTGTTAGTTTCTCTCTTTCATAAATACATTTTTTCCTTTATAGGCTCTGGAGACTATACTCTACCAATTGGATCCACTGTTGTAATTGCTCAGGCTCTATTGCATAGAAGAGCTGACTCCTTCCCCAACCCGGACGTTTTCAATCCCGACAACTTCCTCCCCGAGAAATGCCAGGAAAGGCATTACTACAGTTACGTACCGTTCAGTGCTGGACCTAGGAGTTGCGTAGGTAAGCAAAAAGAAATTTTGTTAATAATTAATATTCAGGCGGGCTAAAAGACCACCGGTCGATAGCTTTTGGGGAAAATTAGAAGAGAAAAAGCTTAGTAATTGTCCTATTATCAGATATAATACTATCTTCAAATAAAGATGTTTATCTCTCTCTAGTATTCAGATAATATAATTAATTCCAGCAAAGTGAAATTATTTATATTACTGTATTAATAAATAAAAATTAATCAACCTAATTAAATCCTTGAATAACTTTCTCACTTATCTCTTGGTAAAACATTATGAAATATTAGGTAAAGAATTGATCAACTTTTGCTGATAAGTAAAATTTTGATCAATTCATTACCTAATATCTAATTAAAGCCTATACAAATTCTACCAAATATAATTTTTCTTTCTGTTTATTTTTAGGAAGGAAATTTGCCATGCTTAAACTGAAAGTACTGCTCTCAACCATTTTGAGACACTACAGAGTCCACTCTGATGTCACCGAGAAGGACTTCGACCTGCAGGCCGATATCATCCTGAAGATCAACAAGGGCTTCAATATCCGCTTGGAGCCTAGGGCAGTAAAGGCGTAATGATTATTACGTCGAACACTTAGCACATTTATATATTATTACTAACCAATTGGGATCGGGTTGGCGAGATGCAATCGAGCCCAAAATAGACCTACTAACCAATGAACGACAATTTTGCACAGATATTTAATCGGATCTTAGAATACTAGTACTAGAAAACAGTCTGATGTTTATGTTTTGAATTGTAAATAGATTTAGTGTTATTAACCTATTAACCAATGAATAAATTACTTACATGGCTATCAGTGTTTTTCTTTCATAACAAATATGTTTTGTTAAATAAAATAAAAATACGTTTGCTTTTCAGTTAAAGAGATTTATTGATGAAAACAATTTTTAAACCTCATAGTGGCTTCGTCATTTTTTATCTACCTGATAAAAGCTACTATGTGGTAAAACAATTGTTGCAGTATTTTCAACATTAAATACCACTAAAACCAAATTCCTTGTATTCAACCACATGGAACATAAGGTCAATATTTACCTGAACTCCGCATTAATTGAAAAAATGTGGCCAATTTTAAATACCTTGGGAGTATAGTTACTCAAAACCTAGATCCAGATACCGAGATTAAGATCCGCATTGAAGTAGCACATGCATAATTAAATTAAATAAAGGTCATCTCTCTTTGATGATAATTAAATCTAAAGTTATGGCCAAAATTAGTTATGTGGTATATTTGGTCAAAATTTTTATACGCTAGAGAGTCATTGACGTTGAAAGTGAGTAGTTTGAACTGCATCGAAACATTCGAGATGTGGCTGCATGGAATAATGCTACGTCTACCATTGGTAGACCACGTAATAAATACGGAAGAACTTCGGAAAGCCAAAACTGAAAGGCAAGTGCTATCAGCAATTAAAGGTCGTAAAATAGCCTACCTTGGACATGTACACCTACTCCAACGTATTATGATGGGTAGGATTGAAGGATTCACTTTTCTGCCTCTCTCTTCATTTTCATGTCTCAAACGTGCTAGCATTTTTACATCATCTCCATCTAGTCTGTCAAAGTAGCGTATAGTTGTTTCGAATAATTGTAATAATTTATAATTTGGACACAGACGACTTTTAAGACTTTATTTTGTCGAATTTGTAGTTCCTTTCCCCTTCCCCTTAGTTTCATCGCTACTTCTTCCTCCTTCACTGACATACCGGCCTTTTCATATAATTTTACTCTCTGCCGCATCCAGTCTAAACTTTCGTTCTTCTACACCCAGTCTCTAAAGCACGCCATAAATATTTATTTCACCCATGTTCTATTCACCATTTCATTCACAATTTTTTCAAACTTTACCACTGTCTTTGTTACTTGACACCAAACTGACAATTTGTTACATTCTTGCAGACCCAGTATCCTTTTGAGATACTGCCATTGTAACTTTTTCACTTTTCTTATTTATTTGTATCCCACACTTTCGGACAAAATAACAGAATTGTCCTAATACATGCATTCCACCAAATAATTTGCATTCGTACATTATTACCTAACACATATTCCCAAGTTCTCGGCAAACGCTCCATTGCTACTCTTGCTTTTTTACACATATACTTAATATGACGTGCTTTAATCCCCGACTCATATAACACAAAACCAAGATATTTGAACTCCTTCACTCTTTCCACTTGCTCACTCTTACATACCAATATTTCCTCTTTCATACTTCGAAATATCATCAAAATATTTTCTTCACATTCAACAAATTAAATTAAAGTACCTTTCAAATCTTTTACTCATATCCTGCAGGTTTCTGAACGATTTAGCCAACACTACCACGTCTTCTGCATAGGTTGAGCTCCACACTTTGGACTTTTCTATTACAGTGATACCTCGACATACAAGTTTAATTCGTTCTGTAACCTTGGTCGTATGTCAAATTGCTCGTATCTCAAAGCAATTTTGCCAATTGAAATTATTTGAAATGCGAATAATTTGTTCCAGCTCCCAAAACACCACCTCAGTTGTTTTTCAATATGAAAAATGTATTTACAAGAAGAAACATTTATTTATAAATAATAAAAACATATTCTGGCTTACGGAAGCGCTTATTTTTTGTCATTGGTCTTCGTTTCTTTCTTCACGCTTGGATCATTTTCACCTGCAAATCCTTTAAAAACTGTCCAAGGAGGTTTGTTTCTTCCTCCCTTTCAGGATATTACGGAAATGAGTTAGGCAAGTTTCACTGAACAACTCTGATGCATGATCAGTTGCAACTTTTTCGAGGTGATTTTTATCCACGAAACTTTCTTCCACATTCATAGGATCTCCTTTATATCTCTTGTAGAGATAACCTCCTCCATCTCTGGCTCCTCTTCAAAACTAATTTTTCGTTAAACCACCGTATGATTCTGGGAATGTAGATCGTGTAACACCTCAGTTCGTCAGCTCCTGAGACTGTTCCTGCACGAGTTCGTTCACATCACTCTCATCCACCTCCAGAACCATGGATTATTCTCTACCACTGACACTTTGGGTTCCAATCCTTCGAAGCCCCTTTCAGCTAAAGCCTCAGGCCATAGCTTCTTCCATGCAGAGTTTAAGGTCCTAGTTGTAACACCCAGCCAGGCCTGATTAATAATTCTAAGGCATATCACGATTTTAAAATGGTCCTTCCAGAACTCTCGAAAGGTAAGGTTTGTCTTCTCCGTCACCTCAAAGCAGCGCCAAAAAATGTGTTTGGTGTATAACTTCTTAAAATAAGAAATCATTTCCTGATCCATGAACTGCAGGATAGAAGTGGTGTTGGGTGGTAGGTAGAGAACCTTTAAACTTGAACTTTTCGAGTAAATCATCTTCGAGATTTGGTGGGTGAGCGGGGCATTGTCGAGGACGAGAAGGGCTTGCATGGGTAGGTTGCTTTCTGTAGATATTTTTTAACAGAAGGGCCAAACATCAGATTTATCTACTCTACAAATAATTTCCTGGTGACCCACTCCTTCGGATTTGCCCTCCACATTAGTTGCAGTTTTTTTTTAAATCTTATGTGACTTAAAGGCTCTGGGATTTTTCGAATGGTATAATAGCAGAGGCTAGAGTTAATCTATCCTTGATGGGTTTGTGATCTGGCATCATCTCCTCTGTCGTTATGTAAGTCCTATTCTGCATCCTTTTCCAGAAAAACTCTGTTTCGTCACAATTGAAGACTTGCTGGGGGATGTATCCTTTGGCTTCTATCAGTTCATGTAAATCTCAGCTACCTTCACATCCAAATCTGCTGCCTCACCATGCTTGACGACGGAGTGAATGCCAGTCCTTTTCCAAAGTTGTCACACCAGCCCCAATTGGTTTTAAACGAGTCTTCCGATTTCCCGTTTGTGGAAGTGTAATCACCGTAAATCGCTCGTGCCTTCTCACATATGAGGCTTTGTTTTAAGGTTCCTCCTTGAATCTTCTTCTCAGTCACCCACACCATCAGTATTTTTTTAATCTTTTCATGGAGAGAGGTCCAGAGCTTAGAAATTATTGTAACGCCTTTAGCTGGAGTTATACCTTCTATCAACTCCTTCTTTTTAAGCACAGTACATATCATTAATGTGCTACGTGCTACGCCCGTACATCATCTGTCTGAGGTGGGAGAAACTGTTAGACGCTGCATATGATCCCAACATACGCCCTGCATGTTAGGGTCGTTTGCAGTGTTGTAGTGTGCGATTCCTCGTATCTCAAATCTTGCTCTCATCTCAAAGCAAAATACCGCTCGCTCGGCGACTCGTATCTCAAAACACTAGTATAGTAGGGCACTCGTATATCGAGGTACCACTGTACTACCCTTTCAACTTATTCTAGTTCTAGGGGCTAAGGGGGCAACCTTGTTTTAGGCCCTCCTTCACTCGAAACCGTTTAGATACTTTCTCTTTCACTTTCACTCTGCACCACGTTTCTCGGTACATATCTTTTAGCCAGTTTACTAAACACTCTGACACATCCTTCCTTCTCAAGCATTCTACTAACATTCTTCTATCTACTGAGTTATACGCCGCCTTAATCTCCCAAATCAGTATAGCGATTTGATCCGTCGTTTCCCCTTTCTAAGGCTTACTTGTATTTTGGATAGCCATGAGTTTACTTCTATCTGATAATCCAATCTTTCCTTTACCATGGACGCGACGACCTTATAAATTGAGTCCATGCATGTTATACCTATGTAGCTTTCTAGCTGGCTGACTTCTTCTACTTTATATTATAACTGGGTATAATATTACCCTCTCTCCATTCTCTCGGATACTGTTCTTCGGGTTTTCTGTTGCCCTTCGATCCCGCCCCACTGCCACGCCTCTGCTTTAATTCGGTTTGATTTAACCGCCTTTTCACTCTTCATGGTTAAAAGTGCCCTCTCTAACTCTTTAATGGTGAATTCTTTGCTTTCCCTGACAACATAATCCTCTATTGTTTCTACTTTATCCCCTCTGACGACCCCAATAGTCCTGTCCATCTCGATGCCTTGCCCGGATTTTTTGATCTTTGCTTTATGTACTTCAAAAGCTCTCCTTCACTAATTTTATTAGTTCTTCTTGTATCCACTTCTCCTTCTTATCCTTGCATATCTTGTCGAAAGAAACTTCCATATCTGTTTTTGTGTTATGGATATTTGTTTATATTGTAGCACCATACTACCTCTTCCGTCTTCCTGACATCCCACTTTTGCACTTATTAGCATGTGGTCGAAGCCTATTCTATTTTCCACAATTAATTTCTCTACTTCAACTCTAATTTCGTCTTCCACAAGTATGTAGTCTATGACTGAATTACCTCTTGGTCCGATGTAAGTAAATTCCCCATCTGCGCTACCATTTAACAGATATATCCGTAACCTTCTTGTACATTCAAAAACGTTTCACCTTATTTGTTTAAGTGTTTTATCTTTAGAATTACTTTCCTTTCTATCTTCGCTATTTTCGCCTATGCTATTCGTATCCATTGTCTTACACTATAATCCCCCCAACAATCACATTACTAATGCCTACGATGCCTTCCAGCTCTTAACTAATGACTGCCATGATTTCCTTCTCTCTTTTCTGTGAGTAGACCGCCCCTGTTCTCCACATTCACTCCCTTTACCAAATGTGTTCCACGTTACTAACCTCTTCTATTTAATCCAAATTCTCTCTGACCCCTCCCTATAGCTCTGGACATAAAGCTTACTCCTGTTGCTCCAACACTCTTACACCTAAAGTCTTTTAGCAGCCTGTAAATTCTCTAATTTGCTCTCGAACTGATGCTTCTGCCCACATATCAACAAATTCTGCCGCATTATTGTCTTTAAACCAACTATTTCATTCTTCATTTCCCCACATTATACAAATTAATTTTCACACCAGCACTGTTACCTTTAACCCACTATTTCCTAAACCCCCCTCTTTACTTCTTTTGTTATTTATATGTTTTTTGGTTGCCACCACTCGTTCCCTATCTGTACCTTTTGATATCCCACTCAAGCTACTTTGCCATTCAATCATTTTTCTCTGGGTCTATTGTTTATGACTTTTTGCATCTCTCTATCCTTCACTGTTAGGTCAGCATAAATGTATACTTTTCTTTTTCTGGGAAGTAGACTGCTTTTTTCATCATTAATTTATATTTCTCTTCGGCATTGTTATATTTTACAGGAATTGGACAGATCTTCCCCGCCTTCATCACCTCTAGGCTAACAGCTTGCTCAAATTTTATTGTGGCCTGCATCTCTCTTGTGAATTTCCTTACCTTCTCTCCTGTATCACCTTCTACTCCCACCTCACTTATAAACACATTATTTCGCTATGTTTCCCATTCTCCAATTTCTACAGTCTTTTCTAGCTTGTTCACTTCCCAGCAGTTTGTTTTTTCTTCCTCTCATTTCTTTTCTTTACTGTGACTTTATAATATGCCTTCAAGATTTTTTCCATTGAATCAAACTCTTTTAAAATCTTGTCAATTGTTTCCTCCATAGTACCTGATAAACTCTCTTCTACTTCAGACCTTTTCCTTTTGTTAAATTTTGTGAAAGTATTTTCCAGTAATTCTACTTTAAGATTTCTATAATTTTATTTTAATGGTGTAAGTCGATGACGTTTGAGGGTCAAGCGTCAATTATATAATTTCGTGAAAAGGTTAAGCAAATTTTATCTTTCATTAAATTTCTTTGGAATTAATGGCAAGTGTGTTATTTTTTTTCCAAGATTTATAAAAATGTTCATTATTTGCTGCTTTATTTTGTCGAAATATTAACAAAGTCTAGTTATTTCTCTTCAAGTTTTTATAAATTTTTTAAAATTGAAATCTGTCGCCTCTCACTTTATTTTGTCGGACCATTTTCTAAAATATTTTCCAAGAAATAAAATTTGCAAGAATTCTCAACCATTTTTTTTTTTACGAAAAATTACGAAAAAGATTTTAGGGTTGTATAATTTCTTAAGATTTCTAAAAATTAATTTTTTAAGTTGTGAGAATTTCCTTAGAGAATACTTAGTAATAAACTTATCTAGCAGATACGATGAACTAAATTCTCACTTAACCCATGGTGAAACGTTTAAAAGATTATAGAATATATGGTTTAAGAAATCTTCCAATTTCTTCCAAATATCTAAAAATTTCTTTCTATTTTGTCCCACTTTAAATATACTTTTTTTTGAAATAGTATAAAATATCTTCCAGGTTTTTTTTTATTAGAGCACCAGGAGGAGTCAGCACAAACTCAATCGTTGTTAATTCGAAGGGCTTCTTTCTCTGTACTTCACACGCTCATCACAGTTGTGTTATCCGCAAATAATATACATGTGAATCAACGAGAGATTTCAGAAGGCCATTTATAAAGATTAGAAGAAACCGGACCCAGAATCGAGCCCTCTGGTACCCCGTGCAGTACTGGTAGCGAATATGATCTATTATTATCAACAGCAACTACTTGCGATCTATTGTAAAGACATGATAACATTAAATCGAGACTTTAATGATCGAAATTGTATTTTGACAGTTTTTTATTAGTAAACCATGTGAGACACAATCGAAGGCTTTACTTAAGGCTTAAAATGACTCAATGCAATGGGTTTTATTTTCAAAACAACCTATGATTATATCACACAAACTCAGAAGGACATTAAAGGTATTTTGTTTGGATCTGAAAACAAACTACCTTGCATAAAATAGTTTAAAATTTTCAAAATGTTCCACAATTTGCATTTTCAAAATGTATTCGAAATACAAAATCAATATAAAATGTTATAAAACTAAATAAATATAAAAATTAGAAACCAAAATTTGGTTGTAGAAACTGTATACAAATAAAATTATCACAGATGCACAAACTAAAATTTGGTGTATAAATAAAATGTTCAACTCACTCTTAATAATGCCTTAAAAAGCGAAACCAGTTGAGTAAATAGAGAAATATTGCAAAACAAACCAAATGTAATTTAATTTAATCCTTTATCAGTAATGGTGAAAGAGGATTCAGTAATAAAAATAAGATTTTAATTTATATTGAATTTAAAATAAATGACAAAACCAATGTACAATCTAACCATCCTAGCCTCTAATATTCAGACTGCCCACCTTGAAAGTAGAGCTTCTACAGCATTATTTCTGGATGTCCAGAAAGCATTCGATTCTGTCTGGCACCAAGGCTTATTGTATAAATGTCACCTCCTAAATATCCCTCGTCATATAATTTTTATCATTAAACAATTCCTCTCTAATAGATCCCTAAAAGTAAAAATCCAAAACTCCTTCTCTTCTTCTTTTACTCCCGAACAAGGACTCCCTCAAGGCTCTCCCCTTTCACCTCTATTATACAACATTTTTAGCTCCGACATCTATAATCCTGATCCTCTCTACTTCAATCCTTCAAAATATCTCCTGCAATTTGCAGATGATACTGCCCTAATTTCCCATGCTCCCACGTTACCAAAAGCCCTCCAATTCCTTCAAGAGCTTATTGACTCCCTCCAACACTGGTTTGCAAAATGGCGTATTAAAATTAATCCCCACAAATCACAACTCCTAATTCCATACCATCGCACCAATAATTCCCCTTACAATGTTTCAATTTCCCAAACTATTATCCCTCCTTCAACTTCCGTTAAATACCTAGGCATAACCATAGATCCCAAAATCAATTTTAAAAAGCACACAACTATAATTAAAAGCAAAATAACATCTAGGGCAAAATATTTTAGATGCTTAACATACAGAAACGATGGTATTACTATCAAAACAGCAGTCAAAATATATAAGATGATTTGTCGCCCATTATTGGACTATGGTTGTGCCCTCTATCCCAATCCCAACAATCCAACCTCCCACAATATCGAAGTTAGCGAGCGAGCATCCCTCCGTACCCTAACAAAACTCCGTCATCCCCTTAATCCCTTACACAATCCTTCTAACCAGCTCCTCTATGATACCACTTTAGTTATCCCCATCCTAGAACGTCTTCGATTCCTATCAGAAAAATTCTCCAAAAATCCTTTCAACTTTCACATATTATCCTTATATTGTATTCCTAGAAATCCTAGTGTAAACCCCAAATTTAAAAATCCTAATTCAACCATATTTGATTTCATCTCATCGTTTCATCCATCTACGCATTAACGACTGACGCCATATGACCGGACAAAACAAGGCAGAAAGACCTCTGGTCGATAGCCTTTTGACGAACTAACTCACTAACACATCATCCATTATTCATTATTTAAATGTAAATATGTATAGTTTGTCAATAAAAATGTGTATATATATATCAATGTACAATTTGTTACAATTTTGAACCATCAATTGAATTATTGTGTGTCAAAGAGCTGAATGTTACTAGGCAATACGTTATAAAACTTTATACAAAGTATCTCGAACCTGTTTTGGCCTTGGTTAGATGAAACTGTGGGATGAGAATTTCATTTATTGCTCGACTTTCATAAGAGAGGTAAGCAGTGTTATAGGTGTAATCACTTATATTTTTCTTGATATGTAGAAGACAATCAAGTTTGAAGATTCAAGGTGTTGTCATTATATTGAGATCAATTTAACATTTCCTACATTCAGCTCTGTATTCAAGATCAGCTAAAGCACGAATTGCTTCTCTTTGTACTCTACATATGTGACTCATAATTACCGTATTTTTTGTGCGAGTGGATGAAGAAATAATACACATGTTTTAGTGCACTTATATATAGAGATCTAGTTAAGTTTTTTAAGATATAAATACCTCTCGCTGATTTATTTTGCAGTTCAATTCCGTGTGATTTCTACGTTAAGTGAGGATACCAACAGCTTCATTGAGGTTTTTACAACTGATTTTGATAGTTTTTAAGAAAACTCTTTTTGAACTATTCTGTTGGTTTATTGCTTATCAAACTAATGCGGAGCTTGTTGCATTACGGGCTGTGTTTGTAGTGTCAAATTATCTAATTATCTATTGAATCAACTCTAATAGAGATGGTAGTATCATCGGCATATTGAACTGTTGTTATTTTTATAAATTGAGCAGGGGAATCATTTATAAAAATTAGGAATACTATTAATAAAATAATAAAAATATTATTATATAGTACACTATTGCTTCTGTTTGTTAAATATTATAATATTAGTTTACAGCTTCTGGGTGTAAATCATAGAAATATAATATCCTTAAGATTGTTGGATGCGAGATCAAATATTTTGCTACCACTCTCAAATGCATCTATAATATAGTTAAAGAATGATTCAGTTCCCATTGTCATGGATCTGCCTGGTCTGAACTCAAATTGCGACTCTACCAAAGTATTATTAGATTTCAAATAGTGACACATTCGTTCAGCCAGTATCAGTTTAATTATCTTGGAAAATATTGGCAGAATTGAAATTGGTTTAGAATTATTAATATCGTCCACATCATTGGAATTATAATTTTAGTTCATCCAGAAAGATTCTTGTTTTAGTTACTACATTTATTAAGAATGCTAGGGGACTGATAATTATATCTATAACAGATTTTCTTAAAACTATTTTTAAATCATAGATATCTTATATATGTATGTATGTCTCGTAATTTAGCACAAGATCCTTCAGTAAAACTGAATACGTTTTACTGTCAGATTGCAATAGTAGCATTAATTTGATGGGGTATTGAGTTTATTATCTGATGCAAAAAAGCCATTGAATTGACTAGCAGATAAATTTGACTTAAAAGATGTTTTATTTATTTTAGATTGTACATCACAGACCGCTCTTAAATAATTACTGCTGGAACTAATATAATATTCATTGGCTCTTCTTTGAGTATCTCTAATTCGCAGTTTATACGCTTTCTTTTTTCTTCAGTACTTTGCCATTGCAGACACATTTTTACTACTCATCTCTTTGAGAAAATCAAGGCCTTCTCTCATCTGTTTTGAGGTTAACCAGTGAATATTACTCTTCTTGTTCCCAGTGAGTTTTGTTAGTTGGTAAAAAGCAAGTTCAGCTTTTAGACTGCCTCTATGAAGTAAGAATTCATGCTAGCCAAAAAATTTTACCCGACAGTGTGATAGATAGCACAGTTTGTTTGCTTATTATAGTTTATTTGTTGATTTCAATGCATATCCCCCGATGATCGAAAAGGATACATGCTTTCTAGATCTCAGTAAGGTATTTGACTGTGTCTCTCATGACGTACTTCTCAGGAAACTGTATTGCTATAACTTCGATCCATCAAGCTGTCGACTTTTGAACTCATCTTTAACGAACAGATCGCAGCAAGTGTAAGTAAATTCCAACTGGTCTGCAGAAACAATAATTCGATACGGTGTACCCCAAGGGTCAATTCTAGGCCCTCTATTGTTTATTATATATATAAACGATTTGGCGCAACAACTTCAATCTAAGTGTATATTATATGCGGATGATACCACCTATTTCACTTCAAGCAATGACACGAAAACTGCATATCAAATCAACGAAAATTGCGGTAAAACAGTTGTTGATTGATTTTATATTTTATTTATTTTATCGTACTTAGTTTATTTGTACACAATATTTTTTTATACTTTGTTCTATTAGCTTGTATTCATACATATATTTAATCGTTATGCCTGTTTAGAATTAATTATTAAATCATGTATCTTTCTTTGACGTGTGTAAACAATATGTAAGAGCAGAAATAAATATTATTATTATTATAATTAACACCTATATTAATTATATTCACTCTATCTATGTTTCCATTGTATTTGTTTGTAAATATATTATCGATATGTACTTCCTGTATAGTGGACCGATTTGCAGTTGTATACAGACCAAAAATATAAATTCGTTACACAATTCCACCGAATTTCTATAAATCCGATTGAAATATACATTAAAATTATCCTCGAATGTAGATTCAAATATTCCAAAAATATTTTCATTTATTTTCAGAAAGCTATGAAAATTACCATTTGGTGATCTATAGAATGTTATTAAAGTTATCTTGAAATCGTATAAAACTACACCTGACATTTTACAGTTAATTCTTGGGATACTTGATTGATAAAAGTTAAAACGTGATTTTCAAGACCATCTCTTATCATAACCAATGATCAGCTATTTTTAGCCACATATCTGCTATAACAAACTGCAATTTGAAAGTTATTCAATTAATTTGATTTCACTAATTGTTAACCAGTGTTTGGTAAGAGCTATTACCTTACAGGCGAGGATTGGCACAAAAAAGTACATACATATAAACAATACAAATTTTGTCAGCATGCTGAAGGGCGGAATTCACTTGCATTAAATGTTGCTATTGTATTCTCAATTTTCGCCCTTGGATGCACTGTACATATATGAATATGTGCGCTTTTGCACTCCATTTAGCGCAGACTGAGCACTGAAAATCCCTTGGATATTCTTGCTAGGCTGTCTATTTTTTCATTGAACCACCTTCAAATTATCAGTATCGACTGTAGAGCTGTTTGACTTTTGCTTGTTTTTATTTTTGTAACGGGTTTTATCCTTTTTATGTTGGCCTGCATTACCAACCTGTGACGCATCACTCTTACAGTGATCTTCTGCCACGATTTGAATTATATTTGATGACGATTGCAGTAATTTAGATTTAGATTTGTCCTTAATTTACGTCGCCCTCTTGTTGTTGGTGGTAGTATTAGGTTTGCAATAGTTCTGGTCTGTAGCCGCAAATATAAAGAAGACATTTGCAGGACTATGTTACTGACTTTAGCATATTTTCTAACGAAATTATGCGTTCTCTCAATCTGTAGTCAGTTTTCATTTATTAAATTTGTTCGTGTATTTTAAGTTTTAATTTGGACAATAAAGCATTATCTTTTATGCATGTACTTACTTCTTCATTGATGCTTTTGGATCTCGTGTAGGCTGCAGAATGTCCTGAATAAAGCAAATCCATACAAGAAGGATGAAATTGTTTCTCGAATTACTATATGCAATAATTTTAAGCAAATCATTGTATAATTCTTATTGTCAGCGAGTTCAGGGTGGTATACGCAAAAATCCTCGCGATATTTGGAAATTTATTAATGATGCCATGGGCACTAGTGGTATTCCTTCATCTATATCCTTTAAGGACAAAATATATGTTGAAGGCAGCGATATTGCAAATGCTTTCGGTCAATACTTCTCTGAAGTTTATGCGAGTGCATCTAATAATGATCTGTTTGAATTTAGGACATCTAAATCTGTCATTTCTGAAGAGTTACAGATATCATTGGATGATGTCTTCAACGCGATTCAATCTCTTAACAAAAGGTTTACTTGTGAGCCTGATGATTTCCTGTGTAGGTGTGTCTGTACTCTGTCAAAACCTTTACATACCTTATTTTCTACTTCTATTAAATTAGCTTGTGTTCCAAGTGTTTGGAAGTTGAGTTTTATCTCCCCAATTTTTAAAACTGGGGATAGAAAATATGTTGAAAACTATCGCGGGGTTGCCATACAATCAGCAATCCCTAAAATTTTTAACGATTTGGTAACCAGACAAATAATCCATACGTCCAAACATTTATTCAACACTCAACAACATGGGTTCGTGAAAGGTAAATCTACTACAACCAACTTATTGGAATTTCAAGATTTTCTTAATAATTCTTTCCAAAAACATGTACAAGTTGATGCCATTTACACCGATTTTGCGAAGGCGTTTGACAGGGTTCAGCACTCTATATTGATTTCAAAGTTATATTCCTATGGATTTCACGATTTAACTGTGAGGTGGATTAAAAGTTTTTTAGAAGGACGTCGAAAAATTGTTAAGATTAATAATTTTACATCTAATCCAGTTCGGGTAACGTCAGGTGTACCTCAAGGCTCCCACATCGGACCTATTTTATTTCTTATTTTTATTGATGACATTTGTAATTGCTTTATATATTCGAATTGTTTTCTTTTTGCAGATGATTTGAAAGTATATCATTGTATTGACGATATATCTAATTGTTTCGATCTACAATTTGATATAGATAATCTATTCAGTTGGTGTGTCAGGAATAATTTGTTTTTAAATAATAAAAAATGTAAATCTATAACATTTAGTAAAAAGGCTATAACTATTGACTTCACATATAACATCAATGATATCAACCTTGAAAATGTATCGGTTATAAGGGATTTAAGCATTTTATTGGATTCAAACTTATCTTTTTCATCTCATATTTTTTAAATGTGTAATAAAGCATTTCGATTATTAGGGTTTTTATTGAGACATTGCAAACATTTTAACTGTGATACACTAAAGACAATTTATTGCGGATTAGTTAGATCTAATTTAGAATATTGTTCACAAATTTGGTCACCACATTATAAAAAGTACGCAAGTAAGATAGAATCTGTCCAGAAAAAATTTTGAATTTACCATTTAATAATTATGAAATGGTCTGCAAGTACCTGAATATTGATTCGCTTGAGATCCGTAGAATCAAATTGGATCTTTGTTTGTTACACAGAATTGTTTCTGGGCATATATCCACTGATCTGCTTCAATCCATACATTTTCATGTTCCTCAAAGTAATAGAAAAGACAAAAACCACTTTTTTAGATTGAATGTAGTTTCTACAAATTATATGTATTATAGTTCTTTATTGCGATGTATGAGGTATGCTAACAAACTTAATTATAATGAAAATTTTGATTTATTTGTTAATTCATATTATTCATTTAAAATTTTATTAGGGAGAATTCCATTGATTATTTTATTGTAGATAATTTATTAAGGTTAATTTTAATTTTATATTTATTTTTGTAGTATATTTAGTAAGTTTAATTAATTGTTTTTTGTATTTATGATATTGTTTTTTACTTTTACTAATTGTCATTTAGTTTATATCTTTATCTTTAAAAATCTTTGTAAAAAAGATGTCAACCGTTGAAATAAATAAATAAATAAATAAATATTAGCTGTCGACGCCATCTTAGGCGCCCTAAATGAGAAATATTTAAAAAAATTTCATTCATTTCATCAAGAGTTTGGTGTGGAATTAACCGCCTGATCCTTCTCGAAATCGTCTAGGTTTCAATAGCTTTCACCATTGCAATATTTTGTGGATGATTATCCATCGCTGTGCATGACTCCAGCTCGATGATTTTTTTTTATCTTGGAACCAATAACACACTCCTCAGTTTACTAAATTATGTAATTACTTCAAATTAATTAAGACCTGTAATTTGTTGATAAATTGTTTGATTTAATAATATTTACATTTTTTCGTGTGACTTCTAAAACTTCGAACTTTTCTTAATAAATTATAGCTATTTTTCTACCAGGTTCTTAGATACTTTAACGATTTTTGTTTCTTTTGTTTCTGCGTATTTTCCAGGCATTCTTCTTTTAGATTTCTAGAATTTTATTTAAATGTGTATTATTTGACGACGTTTGACCTTTAAAATTATATTATTCCGTGAAAAGGAGAGGAAAATGTTATATTTCATTTAATTGCTTCAGAAATTTTTGCAAGTTGTGTTCTTTTTTTGTTTCATGGATTCAAATATTACCTTCCAAATTATTTTAGAATTTTGTTAGCGCTTTTTTCCAAGATTTATAAAATTTTTCATCATTTATTGCCTGACTTTGTCGAAGTTTTAACAAAGCCTAGTTATTTCTCATCGGGTTCTTATAATCTTTTTGAATGTTCGTGAAATTTCGATCTATAATATCTTGCTTTATTTTGTTCTGCCACTTATAAATGGTGATTTCTGGGTATTTGTATCGAGGTGTTATTAAAGGATTGCGAGGGATACACATGTGGTTAAGGATGTCAATGGTATGAGGGTTATTGGCGAATTTTTGAGCAAGGCATGTAAGGCGTTGTTCAATGGGAGTTAGGTTGGCTAGTTGGTACAGGAGGGTGTTGGATGGGTTATGTAAAGGGTTAAGGGGGTGTCTGATTTTTGTGAGCGTACAAAGGGCAAAGGAGAGGTCGGCAGATCATTTTATAAATATGCACGGCAGTTTTTGTTGATATTCCTTGGTTTTTATAGGTGAGGCTTCTGAAATGCCGAGCTCTCTTCTTGACACTCGCTTTGAGGATTTGGGCGTGTGTTTTAAAAGTTAATTTGGGGTCAAAGGTTATTCCTAGGTATTTGCAAGAAGGAGATGGTAAAATAAGTTGGTTATTAATGGTTATATGGAATGGAGAATTCTGTGGGCAGTGAAAAGGTATTAGGAGTTGGGATTTATTAGAATTAATGGTTACTCTCCATTTAGCAAACCAGAGCTGGTAAGTGCTTTCTGTAGGGTGGGGGCATGTACTATTAAAGCAGTATCGTCTGCGTATAGGAGTGAGTAGGATGAAGGGTTGATGTATTGTGGATCAGAGTTATAGATATCATGAACATAAATGTTATACAGGATTGGTGATAGGGGAGATCCTTGGGGAACACCTTGTTGAGGAGTAAATGGGCGTGATAGGGTATTTCGAATTTTAACTTGTAGGAGTCGATTGGATAAGAAACTGTCATTTTAAGTTGAGGAGGCAAGGCGGGATTTTTAGGGAATTGCATTTAAACAGCAAACCTCGATGCCAAACTGAGTCGAAAGCTTTTTGTATATCTAGAAATATTTTTTGGCATTCGAGGTGTGCTGTTTGACAGTTAGAGGTAAGGATTGAAAGTGGTAGGGAGGTGGAACGGTGTTCAAGGAAACCAAATTGGTAAGGAGGGATATGGTGGGATATAAGGAGCATTAATTTGCTTTTAAGAATATTTTCGAAAATTTTTAAACTTTTTATTTTATCTGATTTTCTAATAATTTATCTTTAAAGTTTTTTAAAGAATACTTTGTAATAAACTTATATACCAGGTACGATAAATTGAAGTCTCATTTTACTCATGGTGAAAGGTTTTTATGTTGATTATAAGATTAATTAAAACACTTGGTTTAAAAATGTATTAAATAAATGTATAGAAAATTAACTAATACGAAAACATTTCGTAAATCTACAAAGATCGTTGTGTTTTCTGATTTACGCTTTTTTAATTAATTTCGTCATGATTTCAAAAAAATTTTAACAAAAGAAATTTATATATGTAGTTATGATGTCATTGTACTTGTCGAGACTTGGTTGGATGAGACTGTCAATAACGCTGAATTTATGCTCGAAAATTTTGTTATTTATAGAGTTGACAGAAATCATTGTAACAGCACTAAAACCAGAGGTGGTGGTGTTTTAATTGCTATACGTAACACCTTGAAGAGTTTTATCGTTCCAAGTTGCGATGATGTAGAGCATTTATTTGTAAAAATAAATGACAAATTCATTGTTGGCTCTACATATATCCCCCCTGCATCGAATATTTCAGTTTATAAATCACATGCTGATGATCTCGAAAATATTTGTAACGCTAATACAATGTGCCAATATATCTTTTGTGGAGACTACAATCTTCCAAATGCTATATGGGAGAGTTTTGGAGAGAATTTTGGAGGATTGCGTGAACGAAACAATAGTTATCCAGCAGATGTTCTCGCAAACGCTTTGAATTTCCACCACCTACTCCAATCGAATCAGATCCAGAATGACAGAAACGTATTTTTAGATCTGGTGTTTTCCAACATTTCTGGAATAAGTGTTAACCGTGCTAGTGGCCCTTTATGTGACTCAAGTGTTCATCACATTCCATACAGTTTAAATGTCCCTATCTCATCGTTGGAATTCATTTGGGAAAGTATGGAATGGATATATGAAGAGAAACAAAGCAAATAATAAATAAATAAATAAATAAATAAAGCAGCCAACTACAATGACATTAATAATTATTTAGCAGGTGTTGATTGGGATCAAGTCTTTTCCGGTAAATGTCTAGATGACAACGTTTGTAATTTTAATAATGTTTTGTATTCTGTGTTTAACTTATTTGTTCCGTGTAAATATTTAAAATCGTCCAAATACCCAAAATGGTTTAATGGTAAATTGATCAAATTAATCAAATCAAAAAAAATTGCTCATGCTAAATACAAAATAAGTGGTAATTTTTCTGATTACAATGTATTTAGAAGAAAGCGTCAACAATGTGCCGATTTGAATAATATTCTATACAAGCAGTATATCGCTCGAATCGAAAACGAAATAAGTATTGACCCAAAACATTTTTGGGGTCATGTAAATGTATGCCGCAAAACAAATGGTTTTCCAAAAGAAATGTATCTAGGCAATGTTAAAAGTGATACAACTGATAAAAAGGTTGATTTGTTTGCATCACATTTTGCGGCTGCATATCAGGATCATCATCAACTTATTTCTAGTTTTCAGGGTGATCAAACTATTGATTTAATGGGTCTAAATGTTACTCTTATCGAAGTCTATAATTGTTTTTCGTCTCTTTCGGAGTCTTGCTGCACTGGCCCAGATGGTATTACTGCATACTTTTTAAAGAGATGTGTGCACACGCTGGGTAAACCAATACACACTATTTTCTCTTCTTCACTAACCTCTGGTATATTTCCTCATTGTTGGAAGGATACTTTTATTATTTATATTCACAAAAATGGCTGTAGGGGAAATATACAAAACTATAGAGGCGTATCTATTCAGTCAGTCATACCAAAACAGTTAGATTTTTTAATTTCTGAGCAACTTATGAGATCATGTATGCATACTATTGTTAACCAGCAGCATGGTTTTCTAAAAGGTAACTCGACTATAACAAATTTGTTGCAGTATCAAACAATTCTGTGTGATGCCCTAGAGAATGGTCTACAGACTGATACGATTTACACTGACTTCTCTAAGGCTTTCGACAGAGTGCAACATAGTATATTGTTGCATAAACTTAAGTCAATGGGTTTCGGTGACAATGTGGTACGCTGGCTTAAAAGTTATTTAAGTAATAGAACTCAGCGTGTGCGCATAGGAAAATTTACCTCGAACTATATACAGGTATCATCTGGTGTGCCGCAAGGCTCCCATTGTGGACCAATTTTATTTATTCTTTTTATTAATGATATTGGATTATATCTTCAAAACAGCAATTTTCTTCTTTACGCCGATGATCTAAAGATATATAAAAACATTAGTTCTAGATTAGATCAAATTGAACTCCAAAATGACCTAAATGGATTATCACTATGGTGTAAACATAAGTAAATGCTTCCATATTTCTTTTTGTCGACGATCTGGTAGTAGTTTTGAATATCACATTAATAACTCTAGGCTAATGCAAGTATCTGAAATTAAAGACTTAGGGGTAACTTTCACGTCTAAATTAAACTTCTCTAAAGATATTTCAGATATTTGTAACAAAGCGTTGAAAATTCTAGGTTTTATTAATCGATTCTCGGCGGACTTCAAAACTACTACCATAAAATCATTATATTTGACATTAGTTCGACCAAATTTAGAATATGCTTCTCTTATATGGTCCCCTTATACTATAACTTTATGCCAAACACTGGAAGCGGTGCAAGGGAGATTTTTAAAGCTTATGTCTTGTAGGTTGGGTATAGGTCACATTTATAGCCATAGTGGTATGTTGACTGAACTAAATATAGTATCATTGGCCGAAAGAAGAATGTTTCTAGACATTTCGTTCTTGTATAAATTAATAAATCAGCAGTAGCGAATTATTAATGAAGTTAAATTTCTATATTCTGCGTTTTTCTCAAGTTAGACACAAACCATTATTTCGACTCGATTTTCATTCCACTCGTTATGGGATGTTTAATCCCCTCGATCGTCTTGTGCGTAGCGCTAACGGAATCAGCACAAACATCAATTTTATGCTATTTGCACCAACATATCAAATGTTTAAAAGAAGGCTTCGGCATGTAGAACTATTTAATGTCATTCGTTCAGTTTAATTTTATATCATTATTAGTGTTCTAGATTTTATTACATACTTTGTATTCCAATATTTTGTCATTGTTTGTTTAACTTGAAGTAACTCATGTTTGTTATGTATTTTATTTATTTATTTGTATGTGTTTTTATTTATTGTATCTATTTATTTATTATGTTATCTATTTATTTGTATTTTATCTATTTATTTATATTTAATGAATTTACTTATTTATTTATTTTACACTTTATTTGTGATACTCAGGCTGTGATATTTTCATATCTGTGATACAACAAATGTGTTTACTCTATTTTTATTATTTTATTAATTTATTACCTTCATTTATTACATTTTTAGTTTTAATTATATTTTAATTTAATGAATAAGAGTAACATTGAGACCTGATGCAGATCTTTTAGTGTATTTTAAATTGGGTTTTGGACATTTTTTAAATTATATTATTGCTGTTTTGTTTTGTTTCGTACTGTTATTAATTAATCTTGATTTGTTCATATTATTTCTTTGTCATCAGTTAATTTGTATTTTATATATTTATTTATATAAATAATTTATATTATTATATACATGCCAAATGTAAGTTTATTATGTCAAGGAGTTTTCCGTAAATAAATAATAATAATAATAATAATATAGTTCATTTTATTTTATATATTGTCCCACTTTAAAAACGTTTTCCCAGAAATATTATAAAATATCTTCCAGGGTTTATCTTATTGGGTTTTTGTATCTATCGGAATTTTTCAGTAATTTCACTTTAATTCAAAATCAAAATTTAAAAAAAATCATGCAGTCAAGGGTTAAAAGTGTAAAATGGAATTAAAACATTTTCACCATGTTTGCCTTATTTCATCAGTTTTTTTTTTTTATTTATAGGTGTGATTGATCTTTTTCTAAAGTTTATCAGCAATTGCTGATAATTATATAAATTTTTTCCTTACAACATTTTTTAAACGTTCTAGCAGCTACATTTCCCGAAAATTCTCCGCAAGACTATTTATCCCGCTTCTTAACCTTTACTTTCTTTATTTAAGTTTATTATTTGTTATTAACTTGTTTCCGACAGCTTCACATTCAAATTGCGAGAATATTATTCGAGAGTTTCAGATGTTGGAGAAAATTTCCTTGTAGGTTTCTAAAATATTTTGCCTTAACTTATCAAATATTCCCATAAGATAAAGCGAGAAATGGTGAAATTTTTTCAGTAATTTAAACAACGACATAATTTAAAAATATTGGCCGAAACAGTTGTTAAACACTAAAAAAACTTTTACTGAAAAATGTGAATGAAGTGTAATTATAAAATTATTTAATAATTACAAGGTGGAAATTCTGACTGCTCGTTAAATTATGTTTTATTAAAATTAAAAAAAAGAGTTATTAACATAAAAAGGGAGGAGTAGTTAATCGATCGCGACAACTTTAATAAATTTCTTATTAAGTGGTGTGTTTAATTTTTAAGGATAAATTGAAATAATACATACCGAAATATCACCATTCGATAGGCAATAAAAAAAGAAGCAGCGTAGTAATTGTTGTCGTATTTTCATATATAACACTATTTCCAATAAAGATATTGAAATAATTAAATTCATTGTTAATAACGGATTTAAGCAAAAAAATCTAGTTTTATCTTAGTTATATTTAAAAATATACTTAATTTCAGAGCGTTTATTGTAATTTAGTATCTAATAAAAAAATAATTATCAATAATACTAAACGTAAGGGGGTGCTGCTCACGGGACATGGATCAGGGTTCGAATCCCAGGCGTGCGGTGGATTTTTCGAAGGAAGAATTCACCGTTCGGATCCATGGGTGTTTGTGTGTGTCCCTCATTGCATGAGGGATTAAAATACTTTGAAATTGTTGTGTCTGAATAGCCAAGTTGCTTAAGATAATTTCCACTCTATCATTCACCCCCTCAACCCATAATTAAAAAACAAAACTAAACGTAACGTATTTCATTTTCTTCCTGATGTTAGGGGCGTTTACTATACGCCCCAATTAAATGCTATTATATAAATAAGGAACTTTTCGTAATTCAAGTTATTTCTAGTTTGATAACAACTAGCTGATAAAAGTAAAAGTTATAAAAAAACAAAGTTACAGTGTTTTTATCCGAATTTATTATTTTTTTTAATAATAAATCTCCTCTTTTTTTGTTTCATTTTTATCCCTATGAAAAATAATATTCGACAAAAAGAATGTGATAAATTATTTTACCGCTGTCAGAAATTAATTCGGCGCGAATGTTTGTTTGTATATTCTTATTCATAAATATTTCTGGGAAATTAAATAGGATTCAGACTGGCTGAGTTTAGATTACCGACGTAATCTCGTATCTGCGGATGTCCCGCAGAATTCCCCAAAGGTCGCGAGGATCACCAGCGGTTCACAAGCGGTGCCCTCCTTAAGGGTTTACAGTCGAATAAGTGTTAATTCCAAAGATCAAACCTTGATCTCGGTAACGTTGTGTTGCTTTCACCGGGTGGCTTTTTGCATGGGGTGGCTATAATTTCAATAACTTTCATGTGACAATTTCCATATTTGAATGTTGAATTCGAATGAAAAAAAAGTGGGTCAAATGAATAAATTTTACGCAGAAATTCAGAATAGTATTAAAGAATGATTTATAAGCAAATACAAATAAATAAATTATTAATGTAACAAACATGAGTACAAACATATTTTAATGTGTTGTTTGTTTCTAACTACATTCTTATTACTAAGGATGGATTTTTTCATCAACAACAAGTGGAGATTTCGAAAGGAAATACAGATTTCATTTGTATACGTGATTTATTATTTAGTATCTGACGAATTTGTTGACTAATTAACGTTTTAGAGTTTTAGGTTTAGTGCCTGTCTTTAATAGTTATATTCGTGTTTAGTGAAGAACTTTATCAAGAATGTTATGTATTTCATTATGGACTTGTTGATAGCAATGCAATTCATTATAAGTTAGGCGGTTGTATACTGACTGTCTAATTTGACACAGAAATTTCTACCAGGAAGACGTACTAACGACGTGAATCGTAACTTTTTAGAACAAATGCTATCTCAGTTTCTGGAGGATGTATAATTGGCTTGCTCGTGAGTTTTAACAGTAACATACAAAGATCGCTAAATTGATCGAGGCGGACCTCACTCATGGCCTGCTCGATTCCCGGACTTTAACCCCCTGGATTATTTCCTTATAGGATTACCTAAAGTAATTAGTTTACACTGGAAAATGAGCGAAGACTTGCGAAATTGGATAATTGCCTATGTTGTGTTTTTTTATTGGTATCACAAAATTAATAATGGTACTGCGGCCTTTAATAAATATGATTATATTTTATTTTTCGTATGTGTAATTTAATATGTTTTCAAATTAAATCATTCTGTAGGTTGGCTTAATGAAATTTTAAGTATTTATAATGTTCAAGATTTAATATTTGTGCCGATGAAAATTACAGTGACATCAAAGGCTGATATAACAACGAAGTTTCTACGCAAATTATTTAACAAGGCACTGTCTGCTTAATGTACCGAATATAGTATAATTTAAAATAATAATTTATTATGAAACGAATCTACTTTCTGTTTAAAAGTAACGACTCGTAAGAAACCGTATAGTTATTATTTGGACATTGTTTAGTTTATAATATTGAAAATGTATTCATTTTTGCGTTGTATGTTATGAAAATAGAAGGAATATAACAAAATAAAGATATATTCTGGTTAAATTTATTTTCTGTAATAGTTTAAAAGCTATCAGCAGTAACAATATTTGCATTAGATATGCCCTGTTACGCACTAAAAGAATATATTGCTATCGATAAGATAGTTTGAAATTGAAACATAACAAAAATATATGAAATTCAATAATATATAATGTTTAATAACTGAATAGTTGAGGCTGTTAGTTGTTGAAAGTTCATATTCTAATCACTTTGATAAATTTTCGTAAATGAAATACGATAACACTTTCAAATATTTATTTTACCGTTCACGATAATTGTTTCGACACACTGTGTCTTCTTCGCCTGAAGAATGTCTGGCAGGTACAGGTACTGTTGCCAGCAGTATACTTACCTCCACCGATGCAAGACGTTGCGAGCTGTCCGCTGTCCTATTAATCTTACAAAACGACATTACGTAAAAATGTCCCCAAAGTTAGATCTGTGCTATCCCATAGATTTAACAGATAGCCTGAAAAATAATGACCCTTTCGGAAGAAGTTCTAAAGTGGCTCGAACACCTCCACGTATGGATAAACAAAGTTCTTCGGAGTATACGACGGAAGATAGCATGAGTCAGTCATCTGAGTCTCATGCGGAAAGGACAGTTGTATATGTATCACCTACCAAGACACACGCACACAAAATGCAACAGGAAGAAGAAATCACTTTTAGGAAATGTAAACAAATACTAATAACCATGAAAGCTGCCACAACGAGGCAAAAAAATACATCTATGGACATCAAAAGTGGCTTGGTGCAACTACAAGAGGCTATTGATGTCATAGAAAATTGCCTTACGAGATGGAAGTATCCCATAACATCCGCAAAGAGATTAGTAAACCTAGACAAGGAATTTGAAACTGAAAATGCAGAAAACAACGTTGAAAGGAAAGATACATAGAGACGGCAAGAGAAATACCTGCAAATGTCCCTAAAGCACCATCCGTAATAAACAGCGCACCTAAGAAGAAACGGAACCGAACCAAAACAAGAGAGGAATAATAAAACCTAACGAAGAAAAAATCTACGCCAATATCCTAAGTCTAATCAGAAATGAGCCCAGCGTTCAGGCAGTACGAAGAGTAAGACAAACCCCTAGTAGAATTTTGAGAAAACACACCAAATACCTACGTAGAGACTATGAAGCGAGTAATTGCTAAACAAGCTACCGTTAAGGCATCAATCCCAAGATGTACTCTTCACATCCAAAATTTGGATGCACTTACAACAGAACATGAAGCCAGGCAGGCGGTAAACTCTATCCTGCGAGAATACATAGAAGACGTCAAAATCTACGTAACTGGCCGAAACAGAAGACAGAAAAAGCAAGCTTTCATACATACTGATCAGATGCAAGCTGCTACATTATTGGAAGCAGGAAAAGTGAAAGTTGAATGGATCAGCACCAACATCAGATCGGTGGCAGAAGTTCGGAGATACCACAGGTGTTTTGACTAATAAATTTAATAGGAAAATGTAATGGACCAGATCGCCGGGGAGAAGGAGTATGCCACAGATGATCTGAGTGCCAAATGTTTCCTCTGCGAAGTTGCGGCACTCATGGCTGGCTCAAAAAACTGTTCAAAATTCTCATTTAGATGAGGCAAAGCGTAAAGTACCACAAAATGGCAGTTAAAATAATGCAAGGAAACTTACTTCGGAGTAGAATAGCGGATAGTCTCCTCGCCCAGCTCAGGTTGGAAATGAAGACTGATGTGGTTCTTATATCGGAACAATATCAGAATAAGGACGATGGTCTGTGGTATAGGGATAACAGCGGAACGGCGGCTGTCCGTGTTTCTCAACCGGCGACGACCTGGTGGTGGTAATGGTTTTCTATGGGTGTACATAACCGGCATCTATTATATCAGCTGCTATCTCACCCCCAAAGAACCAACAGCAGTATTTCAAAATAAAAAACG
This sequence comes from Ontholestes murinus, assembly GCA_963969525.1. Taxonomy (NCBI): domain Eukaryota; kingdom Metazoa; phylum Arthropoda; class Insecta; order Coleoptera; family Staphylinidae; genus Ontholestes; species Ontholestes murinus. The sequence goes on from OZ018395.1 coordinate 54,491,988, forward strand.
CAATGGAGGACGCACTTACTTCAATGGGCTCACGGATAATCCTCGGTGGGGACATAAACGCAAAGTCGGAGGAGTGGGGAATGCCTCAAACTGACGGAAAAGGAAAAAGAATCCTAGAAATGGCAGCAAGGCTGGGTCTTATTGTTCTGAACGTTGGTAATACAACAACTTTCAGACGTCCAGGCATCATGCAAACCATACCTGATGTCACCTTTGCTTTCGAAACACTCGCGAGGGAAATAAGAAACTGGCATGTGGTCGAGATATATACTGGATGTGACCATCAATATATCTCTTTCGAAGTAGAGGCGGGCGAAAAAAAAACAAAATCAGGATGCTGGAATTTTGCAAAGTTTAATGAGCAACTTTTCTACGAAGCAGTCTCGCGAAAAATTAACAACATAACTCCACTCACCATAGCTGCGGATCGTGTGAGGAATATGATGACAATCCTTCAAAAAGCTTGTGTGGTCAGTATGCCTAAAAAACATAAACACCGCAAGCCCTCTGCTTACTGGTGGACGGAGGAGATTGCAGAGGTGCGGAAAAACAGCCAACGCCTGAGAAGGAAATCAACTAGGACCAGAACTAGCCAGTGTATTCCATTCGAAGAGACTGCAGCCTTAAAAAGAGCTAGAAAAACCCTCAAAACAGCTATATACAACAGCAAGCGTACAAAATGGAAGGCCCTTATTGAAGACATCAACCGTGATAAGTGGGTTATAGGATCGTGATAAAGAAGCTGAGTGCTATTCTGGTCATTCCTTGTGAAGGGAGACTGTTATTCCCTAGTCTCCCTTCACAAGGAATGACCAGAATTGTCGACAAGCTTTTTCCTACCCATCCAATACATGTATTTGAATTGGAGGAATGTACAGAGGAGATTCCACTTTTTAGCGAAGAGGAATTGACCAAGGCTTCGAAATCTCTTAAGTGCAGGAGGGCGCCTGGTCAAGATGGAATACCAGCTGAGGCCATCAAGGGCATAAGTCTGCAGTTTCTGGACTTCTTACTAGCCACCTATAAAAAAGTTGTATCCCAGAACAATGGAAGCACCAGAGACTAGTGTTGGTTCCAAAGGGCAAAGGAGATCCCTTTCAGGCATCAGCACAAAGACCTCTTTGTATTTTGGACACGTCAGGTAAGCTGTACGAGATACTCATCCAGAACCGGTTATGTTATTATACAGAAGGCGAAGATGGGTTGTCGGCGAACCAGCACGACTTTCGAAAAGTTATGTCTACAATCAGTGCGGTGTTCCAATTGATAGGCATATATGAAGGACTACAGACTGTCAACCACTTCTCTCGTCCAATCGTAGCACTAGTAACATTGGACGTTAGAAATGCATCCAACTCGGCTAGTTGGAAGCACATACTTGACGTTTTACTGGATCGATTTAAGGTAGCCCCTTACCTTTTACAAGTGATATTCGATTAGCTGAAAAACAGAAATCTGTCTTTTGAAACATCAGAGGGTAAATGCGAGAAACTACTTGCGCTGGAGCTGCGCAAGGGTCTATACTGGGGCCCACACTCTGGAATGTTGTTTACGATGGAATATTTACAATTCCTGATCTATCTGCAGAAGCTAATATAATTGGATACGCCGATGACGTTGCAGTGGTGATAGCTGGTTAAAATACCCAGCACGTGCAAATAACTTTAAACATGGTTATGGTATATGGTAATCAGATGGCTCTTAGTAATGGCGCTAAATCTCATCCCCTGTGGTGATCCGCTAGAGGAAAGCGAAACGGTTATGCAAGTTTGGGCCCAATGCGCAGTTCCAAGTACTGGTCGGTGATTTCCTTCGGGGCCCTCTGCTCTTTCAAAGATATCTTTCGCCGAAATAATTTGTCCCGTAGTCTTAGGTAATATCCGCAGTAATATTTTGTTTGCTTAAAATTAAATTGAAATTGTATATCAGAATCTCTCTATTTGTATTGGTGAAAAGGGTTTCCAGCATTAATCCTCAATCCAATAGAATAGCTTTAAAAAGCTCTATGTTTTCTTGCTACAGAAGTAAATATTTCACAAATTTTAAGGAATGTTGTTGATCTTTTTGGTGAGCTTCCAATAATTTTATTATATAATAGACCATCTTTCCTAATTGGTAAACCGTTATATACTAGGAGCCTATAAGGACATTTTGAGTAAAAATGAAGACTTTATTCAAAATACACACCATAGGCTTAACCATAATGATACCATTGATTAACCAGCTGATGAATTGCATGTTTCCAAAACTCTTTTAGCCGTTACGAAACCCAGTTCTTTACATCGTTCTTTAGTTCGCCGTCCTAGTTGAATCACTGGCCTTTCAGATGTCTTTTCAGAGGAAGCAACGCATGAAAATTGCAGGGCTACATGTCCGGGCTGTAGGGTGGACTTTCTAATTAGGTTCATTAAAAATTCATATCTCACCTATAAATTTTTAATCTGCAAAGGTCGAAACTATAATTGTGTCTAAAATTGATAATGTATTGCAAACTTTGTTTGTGTATATTATACAAAATTAATTTTATTTACCTTTTTAAAATGAAATACCACATAGTAACGATCGCTACCATCATTTCATTAAAAATGGTAAGTTTCCTACTTCAAATATTCTTTTTATGATCTGCACTTTTATTTATAAGCCTACAGATTTTAAAAGATAATTTTAGTAGTCTAATATCTAACCTAAAAATATACTATTCAGTCTAGTACAATTTCAATCTTAAAGAATATTCTACAATTTAATTTCATATTGATTTGGAATATTATATTGCACAGACATGTTTAATTGTTAAGCAAACACAACACTTACATTTTCAAAATACTTTATTATTGCTTCAAATATGCAACAATTGTTTCTTGATGACAGTGCGAGAGATGCGAAAGATTGGAGAGTGGACAGTTGTGGTTGCTGAAGCAGATATTGGCCGGGATATATTTTGCTCCAGGTAACGAATAGGAAGAGCATATGGAGTAAATAGATCAGCAGGGTGGTTGTATGGATTAAAGGAGGACATATTGGTGAAGATGGTATGGAAGGGATGCATAGATGTTGGAAGACGAAAATGATGAGAATGTATGAGAGGGTGGGTTTGCCAGAGGGGATTGTAAAGGAGTGGCTGGAGAAAGGGGTGAAATTAGCGAGATGGGCGCATGAGAAGGCTAAAGAGGTGGAGAAGGAAGAGAGGCAGGGATGTATAGAGCAGAGTAAATATAATGATTGCTATAGGAAGTGGCAAGTTTACAGGAGGGTACCTGGAAATAAACCATTCGGGAAGAGATAGAAGGTTTACATTGGCAATGGCGAGATACGGGACGGAGAAGAGAGGAGAAAGGAAATTGGTAGGCGAAGGATACAGAGAATGCGTGTTGTGTACAGACGAATGCAAGAAACTATAAAAAGGTTAGGTGGATGGGTGTAGAAGAGAAGCGGGAATGAGGGAGAAGAAGGGATGAATGACAAAATAGCCCGACCTGGGCTCGGGTCATCAATCTCTAACGGTCAAAAACAAGCACTCAATTTTTTGACTGATTTGCCGATCACATATTCTGTTCCGTATACGATCATCATCCAGCGATAATTATTTTTGCACTCAGAAATCGGATAACGCCACGCTGCTTCTCAATCATCGAATTTTGCAATGTTAGCGCCATCTGGTACTCACGCGCTTCATCATAACGAGCATCCAGGGTAACACACAGAAAATTGGGCAAGTTTAAGTAGGAGCATCTTGAAATGTCTCCATATGATTTCCATGTGTTTGCTCCCCTAAAAAATATATGAAGGCCAGCGCTGCAGTTCGAATGACAAACTCAAGGATGATATGTAGGACTGGGTCTAGTTACTGCCACGGAAACACGAAATCCTTGGGCTTGTCAATTAATGAAACCGTAGTGATAAGGCCTATAGTATGTACTTTGAGTAGAAACTGCATTTATATCCACATGATTCGTACTTTTCATTTGAAGACCTTAAGTATGTCTAAACCAAACCCCTTTGGTTTTCAAAAGCTGAGCTATGAATTCCTCAAATTGATTAATGATTGAGACTTCGCGATACATTTTGGAAATTCAAACAGAAACTCTTTCAAGACAGCTACTTAAATATAGCATAGCAGTGGCAGACCTGCAAGAAACAGTACACTACTCAGGGGTCAAACAACAAGGCAGAAATGGAGTAGCTTTTGTCATCACTGGAAAATTAAGGAACTGGGTAACAGACTTTAAACCAATAAATGGTAGAGTGGCTTACCTTAGATTAAAAGTAAAATCATTCAATGTATCCATATTAAAGGAAGAAAAACAAAATGACAAACTATACAAAGAAATCGAAAATATTTGTGCAACCATACCTAAACAAGACACACTAATAATGATGAGAGACTTTGACGCTCAAATAGGTAAGGAAGATTTTGTAAGAGCAGTTGCATGGAAGAACACGATACATGATAATATAAACGATAATGGTCAAAGATTATGTAACCTTACAGTCACAGCAGGAATAAAAATTGTTAGCACAATTTTAACATGGAAGAAAACATAAAATAACGTGGATGTCACCTGGACAGCATTACAGAAACTAAATCGATCATATATTAATAAGAAAAGAAAGAGAAACCAGCATATTAGACGTGAGGTCGTATAGAGGGGCAGATGCAGACACAGACTACTTCATGGTAGAAGCAACACTTAAACAAATGTTAATAAAACAGAAAACAATAATAGACAGACAAAATGGAACACAGAAAAACTACATAATATGGAAGCAAGGGAAGAATATAGCAACATGGCAGAATTACATGATAATCGGAAACACAGGTGTAGAAGAAAAAATAAAGATAGGACAGCACGAATTTGAGAAAATCAACAAAATAAAATATTTACGCATAACAATTAGCAACAGGAACGAAGATAAAACTAAAATTGAAGAAAAAATACAGAAAGAAAATGGTGCATTCTATGCAAACAGAAAAGTTTTGACAAACAAAACAATTAGAAAGAACGCAAAGATAAAAATATATAAAACAGTAATAAGACCAATAACAATGACACAAAAATAACAACACAAATTAAGAGGAGCAGAACGATCAATAATCAGAAAGATGCTAGGACCAACACAAAAAGAAGGTGAAAAAAAGAAGAAATAGCACAGAAATATTAGAAATACTGGAAGGAAAATATGTAGTTATTATAATTAAGACAGCCCGTAAAAAGTGGTGGGGCCATGTATGTAGATCGGGAAGTTAAAACAACATAAAAGCGATCATAGAATGGAAATCAAATCTAAAGAACAGAAGAGGAAGACCAAGAAGTAGATGGCAAACTGAGGTTGAAGCAGATACCAAAAGCATAGGAATTACCAATTGGAAGAAGAAAGCAGAAGATCGGAAGAAATGGAGGGAAATAGCATTGGACATCTGTAACATCGAGGCAGCACAATATGAGAAGAATTACAGGGATTAATCCCCCCAACATAAATGGATTGTAAGGGCTTCAATCTGAATTTGATTATTCATATATAAATTAAATAAAAAATTTAAAAAGTTCACTAACTTTTAACCATAAATAATGATATTGAAAATTTTGTATTATATATAATGACATCTGGGTTATACATTTGATTGTTTGAAAGGTTATGTGGAGTATATTAGGTGGGCGCAGAAATAGACGAGGAGAGAAAATGAGGAAGGTGGATATGACAGTGCAAGAGTGACGTGTTACATGTAGGATGCTCGCGTAAGATAGATCTTGATGTATGGGACGGAATTATGACCTACTGACCTGTCATACGAAAAGTTGGAATGAGAACGTTAGTGGTTCCTGAAAAAGATGTTGGGGTAGAGGAAATAAATAAAGAGAGCATGTGGAATGAAGAGATAAGCAGTATGGATCGAAGGAGAAAAGATTGTTGAAGAAGGTATGCTTAGATGTTGGTGAGCGAGAAGGATAGCAGAATGTATGTGTGGGTTTGTCAGATGGGATTGTGAAGGAGTAGCTGGAGCAAGAGATGAATGAAGAGGGAAGAGAGATAAGGTTGTATGGTGAAGAGTAAATATAATGGGTGCTATAGGGAGTGGCAGGTTTATGAGAGGGTGCCTAGAGAAAAAACATTTAGAAAAAGAGGAAAGGTTTCCATTAGCAATTGCGACATGCGTAGAGAGAGTAGAAGAAAATTGGGTCGATGGATGTAGAAGGGTGAGGTATTATATGAGAGAAGACGTGCTGGAGCGGGAATTATTGAGGAGAAGGGATAATGATTATCAAATAACAGTTATTTTAGAATTTAGTTAAGTATGTAATTTACAAACTATGCCAAATGAAGGTTTCCTTTTTCTTTTTATATATAAAGAAGCACAACTCTATTTTCGAGGTTTACTCTAGTAAAGTCCTCGTTTTGTGTTGCAATAAATAAGGTTGATATAGTAGTAATCTATTCACCCTTTATATGTTATTAAATTTAAGATTAAACACTGTCTTATTTATATTTATACTATTATAGAATTTAAAATAAAATGATTAAATTTTTCTTCAAACGAATATTTATATATCATTTATAATAATGTTTACAAATACAATAGAAAAAATTACAAACTTTTTAAAATAAAATGAAGACTTTGATTCTTCTCAATATTCGGTGGCATTTATTCTTATAAAGGGAGATTAGGAGTACATTTGCTCACATAAAGAGTGTGACTTGAGAGGATAGAAGTATGGCCTTCATGAAGTAATTTAATAATAGTAAAAACTTCTTCCCCAGTCTTAGTTATTGCTCTTTATAATGCTAACTTTGTCTTTAACGATGACATCAGTTGCTGAGAATTGTACACCATCTTTTGCGCACTAAATCACTATAAAATTTTTAAATTGAGCAAGATCTTTACAGATGGGAGCAAAACTTTTGAAGTGCATGTGGATGCGAATGTTTGTTTTGTTTGAATCTAAGAAGAAGGACAAGTTTTCAGATTACGGGAAAACATTGTTGAAGCTTGATAATGAACTCTTTGGAGTTCCAGAAACAGACCCCCCCGGGTGAATTAGTCAGTATTTGCTTCATCGTGGGCATTGAAGGTTACATTATTATTATTGCTTATATACTTGAAGATCATCACCATACTTACAAGATTAATATTCATCGTAATATTCGAATCACATACATACATGTACATATTGAAACCATCTAAACGCAATGTGAAAGTTGTTTATAGAGGCATGGTTGAGGCAAATTTCAAGTTTAAAGCAACACTATTTTGCAAGCGTGCCTTAAATAAATAAAAAACTCAAATATTTAAATATTAAAGCTATTTCCGGATTATGTTCAAATAATTGGAGGGTGCTATAGATAAGAGAAGATCTTGTTTGAACACTGAATAAAACACTTACTATGTTTTTAACCACTATAATTTATTATAATATATAAATATATTACAATGTGTACGACTTAAGTTTCGACTTTTGACGGTCATTACCACTTGATAATGACCGTCAAAAGTCGAAACTTAAGTCGTACAAATGGTAATAGATTTATATATTATAATAAATTATAGTGGTTAAAAACATAGTAAGTGTTTTATTTAGTGTTCATTATGAATTACCACATAGTAACGGTCGCAACCATCATTATGATTAAGATCTTGTTTCTTTAAGAGTTGTGATAAGTTGGGTGTACATTAGAGGTTTTATGTTAATCTTTATTTTTTTAGTAAAGTAAGACAATCAATTCGTGATATTGGAAAATCCTGCAGGGTAACATGGATAGTCAATAATTTAAGAAACCTTTGGAGGTAAGAAACAAGTAATTGTTTTAGAGAAAACATTTTGTATTTCAATTGTCAAAGTTTTAAAATTTTTTTTTAGGCAAAATTCTGAGTTCGATTTCTAAAGTTTCTTCGTGTGACCTTGAATTATATTTCTATCGCGATTATATTTTTAGGGATTTGTGAAACAAACCAAGTGATTTTAATTATAAACCTATATATTAACATAATGTTTCACTAAGTGATTAATGACAAACAAGTATATGATACAAATGATTTGACATTGACCTAATCCTGTTCTTACTGTAAATGCTCCTCAAGAGCTAGAGCTAGAGCAAGAGAAAAACGTGAGAAGATCCATAATTTTTCCTAAGCAAAATGTGCAAATGTTTATTTTAAAGAATAAATGAGACCGGTTTTCAACTGAAATTACATTATAAATATGTATGGGTAACTAGCTTACTATCATCATTCAATTTGAGTGCGATATAGATTTGGTAGTACGTTTTTAACTAAAATAATTTAAATAGCCTATGGTAAAATAAAGATAGATTTAATGTTTATATAAAAACGTTATTTAAGAGTTTGTATTTGAATGTTTTACAAGTCGTAAAAGTCAACATTAGAGGAAAACTCCTCGTCGCGTTGTTTGTGTATTATTCAACAACTTGCAATAACAAGTGAAATAAAACAAGAGATTACAACTTTTTTTTTTCAAGACGCATTATTCACGGCCGTCGCGTGTTTTTCGTTACGCAAAACGACAATTACGTGCGGCATTTATTTCCTCTGATTAGGGGTGTTATGCCAGCGAGGTAATAAATTTATTTACTACCACCCTTCAGGCATTTGGGTATTTATTTTGTCTCCATTATACGAAACGTTTTTTTTTTTTTTCTGTTTTGTATTTGATTCGAATTTACGAGGCCTCTCACTAACACACTAGACAAATAGCGTATTTTATTATATCGGCCCTTTGTAAATATGTTTGTTATATTTCTCCAGTCAATCGGAATCAGCCTATATGGAATACTAAATTTATTTGTACGGTAAAATTGTAAAAAATTTTTTTCGAAAATATTTAATGTATATATTTCCAAATGTTAAATTATCAGAATTATTTTTAGGTTTTAAATTGTATTTTGTACAATTGTATAATAAAAAGAAACACAATAGTGACTTTAAATAATTAAATGTTAATTTATTTAGAAGGATTTTTTTCAGAATTATCTAAAGATTATTGATATTGATATTTTTTTGCCAAAAAATATTTTATAAGCTAAGTCTATATCGGCTATTTTAAATTTATGTTTTAATGGTGAAACAAAACCAAGTTTTTAATTAAACTTCTAATTAACATAACAATATTTGTTGAATTTGATTCTCGTTTATCACGTGGTGAAACATTTAAGAAAAAATTGTGAAACCAACCAAGTGCCTTTCTATAAACAACCCTTAATAACATAACAATGTTTCGCCACGTGTTAAGTAAGAATTTAATTCATCGTAACGTTCAGTAAGTTCTGCCTTATGATGATATCTTTAATTCTGATAGAGACAGTATAAAGATATTTCTTTGAATTTATTAATCGCGTAGATTCATAAACAAAGGTAATAAAAGTTTTCGTCCATTATGTTTATTCAAATCGTAACTTGCCTTTATTATAGAATTAAACAATAATTATGAATACAGCGCTATATGGCGACCAATGCGCACAAAACGACTTATTCATAAGTATAATTTAACTTGATTTATTGCCGTGTGTTATTAATTTAGTTGACCCTTTACATAAATTCACGTATTTTATGTGCTATTATGGAAATTTGTCGGCGGTAATTTTAGTAATTTCCGAAAACGTGATTTAACGTTCTATATTATTTTCTCATTCTAATTATTCTGCATACAAATTAAATATTCTTTGTTCCATAACATATATTTAATTTAATTCTGACTAAATTAAGACATGAAGAGATATTTTGTTAAGATATAAAAGCTCTACTAGTGTGTCTATTGAAATAAAACAACACAGTAAAATGAGTCTTTTTTTAGTTTAGAAGGACTTTAAATGAACGTTTACGAGACCAGCTAGTAATCGGATTAAACAATAATTTGTGGTAACAAAAAATAATTGGTCAACATCAAACAAACGATGCTACACTATCAGAAGTTGAGGCAACAACGCTTAAACTGGAAGAGGCAGAAGTGCAATCGAAACGACTAACACTGTTAACAAATACACAACTGAATCCTAACACGAATCGCGTACAAAAACAGAACAAAAACTATCAACAACAACAGTTTACACAGGAAAGCATTTCCCAAAATCGTACAAAATGTATGTTTTGCGACAAAGAACGACATTCAAACAAAAAAAGGTTGTCCTGCGAATGGAAAGAAGAGCAACGCGTGTGGACGATTAAATCATTTGGAAAATGTATGTATCTCGACCGGACGTGGAACTCAATTCAAACGTACAAAACAAAAACTCTAAACAAAATTAAATAACACAAGGCATGTGCATGAAAATAATACAGACGAGAACGATACGGATTCATCAACAAACACAACAAGCATTAGGTGTATAGATACTCCGAAAAAGGTACTACTTTAAGTTAAATTAAAAGGAAAGAATATCGACATGCTGTGCGATCAAGGTGCAGCATATTCAGAGATTGGCAGAAGACTATCGACACAAATTGGTTCACCAAAATTGAAACCTACACGTAATTTGATTGTATACACAGATCTTGAAATAAAAACCCTTGGTATAACTGAAGTTAACATTGAAGCATTTAACAAAAATTAAGTTCTAAAAGTGTCTGTAGTTGATAGGAACGATTTTCCATTTTTTTGTTTAGATTAGTGTCTACAATTTAAATTGCCAATGCCAACAGGAGCAAAAACATGTCATACTAAGGAAAATCCGGTAAAAGCGGAACAAGTAGACGATGCAGAGATTCAACAAATTCTCAAATATCATCAAGAACTTTTTAATGGAAAGTTAGGTTTAATAAACGGACACAGTGTAAAGATTGATATTGACCCACAGGTAACACCTAAGGCTTTTCGACCTCGACCGGTACCTATCGCATTACAGGAACAAGTAGAGGCAGAATTCAAACGTTTACAAACAGAGGGTATTTTCGAACCAGTAGACATAATAACTGAGAGTGCAGAATGGGCAACACCCATTGTAATAGTGGCTGGTTAGTCAAATGGCAATGTACGAATTTGTGGCGATTTTCGTGTAAGTATCAATCCACATGTACAACAAGGCGATTACCCGATTACTCGTTTTGAAGACATAATGTCTAAACTAGCAGGTGGTCAACAATTTACAAAAATAGATCTAAGAGATGCTTACTTACAATTTAAAGTGCATCCAGAATCGAGAAAGTACTTTACCATATCAACACATAAGGGATATTTCAGTTACAAAAGGTTACCTTTTGGAATATCTTTCGCTCCATCATTCTTTCAACGAACAATAGATATTATACTTTCGGGAATTGATGGAACAATTTGTTATCTTGATGATATTCTCATAACAGCTCCAAATATAACAGAACACATACAATGAGTACAACAAGTATTAAATCCATTAACAAACGCAGGAATTAAAACACATCAATTAAAATGTGCTTGGTTACAAGACAGTGTAGTTTTCTTAGGACATCGAATCAACAAGGAAGGACTCCATCCAACGGATGAACACATTATATCAATAAATGAAATGCCAACAAACTCCAACAAACGTATCTGAATGACGATCATTTTTAGGATCTATTACTTATTACAGCAAATTCATACCGAATTTTCAGGTAAAATGCGTTCCTTTACATCGATTACTTAAGAAAGAAGTACAGTGGAATTGGACTAAGCAAGATAATGAAATTTTCACAACACTCAAGAAACAACTAACATCTACAGATACATTAGTACATTATGAGCCATCACAACAGACGCTTCAGAAAAAGGCTTAGAAGCAGTATTATTTCACAAGGATAGCAATAATATTTAGGCCAATATCCTATAAATCCAGAACTCTGACTGATGTCGAATTTAGATATGCAACAATTGATAAGGAAGCACTTGCTATCATATTTGCGGTAACAAAATTTCATCATTATGCTATACATTTCACTTTATTAACAGATCACAAATCATTAGAAATAATTTAAATTTTTAGTAAACATCGGAATACACCTAAAATAGCAAGTAACAGACTTCTTAGATGGGCTAAGATTTTAAACTATTGCGATTATACAATTTCATATCATCGAGGAAAAGATAACACTCCAGCAGACGTATTATCAAGATTACCACTTAATGGTATCGAGTTAAAAGAAAACAAAAAATTAGGTTCACCATGAAGAGGACACTTACTCAACTTTAGATTAAATAAATTGCCAATATCAAAACGAACTATGCATGATAAAACAGCAAATGATCAAACATTAAGACAAGTAATAAAATTTATTACATCATTGGCCAGAAAAATGGAATTAAGGCCCGAACTTTTACCATTTATTGCGAAGAGAGACGAGCTGTCGGTTGTGTTATGGAGAATATGTATTCCGGCGGTACTACAAAAAGGAATATTAGACATACTGCATGACGGACACCCAGGTATTTGTGCTATGCAATCAATGGCAAGAATGCATGTGTATTGGCTAAACATCGATGAGAACATTAACGAGTTTTCTAAAAAATGTAGATCGTACCAAAGTTCAAAAAAAAACGGAAGTACCACTTTATCCATGGTATGCTCCACCAATCCCATGGTCACGTATTCATATCGATTTCGTGGGACCTTTTGAAAACAAAATGATTTTAATTGTAATAGATACATCTACATGATGGTAGAAGTTATAAAGTATAACTACCGAGAAAACAATAAAAGCACTACGTGATACATTCACTAGAGTTGGAATTATTGTATCAGACAATGGACCTCAGTTAATGTCAAACGATTTTGAAAACTTTTGTAAAACGAAATGCATAAAACATATAAAAATAACCCCGTACCATCCAAAATCAAACGGCATAACTTAACGAGCAGTAAGAATATTCAAAGAACGAATGAACGCAAGTAGTGAAGATGACTTTAATCTAAGAATAAATCAATTCTTACTAACTCATCGAAATACAATACAGCGATCGACATGCAGATCTCCCAGTGAACTTATTTATGGTCGATCGTTACGAACAGTATTCGATAATATCAAACCTGATGTGTCAAGAAACCAAGAATATAGAACAGCTAAACAGAAACTTTATCTTGACAAGAAATCCAAAGAAGCAACATTTGAAGTCGGACAGACAGTATGAGTAAATAATCCAATAGGTAAAAGATCAAAACCTATATAATAAAATCACAAAATAGAATCTATTGGTACTTGGTAGATATACCATAAATAATCAAATAAAACGGAAATATGCAGATCAACTAAGACAAAGGAATCATGATGTTACCTCATTCCAACCGGAGATCTCGAACCCAGTGTTATATTTACTAACTTCATCAACCAATAAGTTACCCGACGAGGAACCTATTCAGAAAAACATAATGTCTGAGCAGTCCAAATCGAAAACAACCAGTCTGAATGTTGAAGACGAAAATCTAATAAAATCCAGCCCCAGAAGAAATCCCCCACGAAATAGGAAACCACCGAGCCGTTTTGAAGCTTGAATTGCTATGGGAGGAATGTTGTATGTTGGGCTGTCGTAGGCAGCATTGAAAACAGGCTTGTCAAACTGAATATTAACAGTGAAGTTTTGTAATTTAGAAGTTCACTAATAAAGTTTCCAGCTTTTCAGTTTTATACTTCGGTTATATTACCTTAAACAGAACTCACAAACTTAAACATACTACACCTAGCATTACGAAAGCCGTATTATTCAGTTAATAGGTCGCGGATTCCCTCGGCGGACTCCTCCAAACGGTTGCAGATGATCCTCTCGAGCACCTTGCCTTCTGTGTCCAGTAAGCAGATTGGACGGTACGATGATGGATCGTCCGGTGGCTTGTTCCCTTTCAGGAGGATGACCAGCTTTTGATTTTTCGAATGGCAAGGATAGATTCCTTCTATCAAGCAGGCGTTGTACGTTTGGAGGAAGAGGTGTGTTCGGAATATAATGACGGTTTTCAGTAGCGACGTTTGGATCGCCGTCCGAACCTGCAGCCTTCAAATCTTTAATCTTGCTGCAGGCCTTGAGCAACTTCTATTTCAGGATCTCTGGTGTTTCGGGGTGATAGTTGGTCGGCAGATCCTCGGTATAGACTACGTCCGGTTGGTCTGTAAACAAAGTTGTCACTATGAGTAGGATGGTAAAGCCGTCATAACTCCTTCCAGGTGCGGCGCTTGCTGACATTAATTGTTCAAATCAAATTATCGTGGTTCTCGAGGCCTCGCGCATATTGTGCATGCCGGAGGGAACGGTGGCACACCCTCTGGAGTTCGACTATCTCCTGGTTCCACAAGTAGACGGGTGTATCCTAGTTTCCTGCGACCCAGCTTCCGACGGACTGCCGCTCGCCCGGAGGGACACGGATTCCGATCTCCGTGCTCTTTACGTACTTCCTGATCAGAGGGGGCTAGTTACTGGAAATACGCAACAGCTACCACGTCGGCAGAGCATGTTCACATCAGCCCCCGTGGGGGAACTCCCGGTGAACTACAGCGCAGACCGATAGGTGTGCTTTTTTTTTCGGGGTGGACTTCTTAATGTGCGAGAAAAAAAATAAAAATTAATCATTTTGACCTTTCTTCTCAATTGGTAATAAACATTAAATAATAATAATAATAATAATGTTTATTAACTACTAATTGTTTACAAATATAACTGGTAACGGGTGTCCAACAATTATTGCAGTCCCGGGTGGCGTTGGAATCAAAAACGTAGGTCGATTCTTACATGTTGCAAATAAATGAACTGACATGTTAATTGTCAAACATAACCTAAATGTGCATTAAACATGTCAGTTCATTTATTTGCAACATGTAAGAATCGACCTACGTTTTTTATTCCAACGCCACCAGGGACTGCAATAATTGTTGGACACCCGTTATAAATTTGACTTAGTATTAAATACACTATTTAATTTCTCATTATTTACACATATAAGTTAATAAAACTTAGTCCCCTAAAGCATAGATTGTCTGGGGTTTAAAAACAACTTTATTACTATATATTTAATAATAATAATAATATGTATTCATGTATACACACATACACACAACACATACACTTACACACGCAAATACTTAAAATTAAATTCCTGTCACTATGCGTTTAATAGGAGTATCGAAGAGAAATTTTTTAATTTTATTTTTAAATAATACCAGTGATTTTGCATTTAATATATCTTTGGGTATTAAATTAAGAAATTTTATACCAAGATATTCACTTGATTTTTGACCAATAACTTTATTTTTCTTCGATACTTTATAATTATTTATGTTTCTAGTTTCGTAATAATAATTTTTTGTCGGTAGTAAATGCTTTTTTTTGTAAAAATTTAAACTCAGTACATAGAAATATAATTGTCTAATATCACATAACTCTGCATCCTTGTATAGTTGATCCGATGAATAGGTAGGTTATTTGTTTAAAATTATTTTCAGAATTCTTTTTTGTAGTAGTTCGAGATTTATCAAGTGTATATCACGGGCACTACCCCCCCCCCCATTCAACAATACCATAAGATATATGAATTTCAATCAATGAATGATAAACTATTTTTATCTCTTTTAAGTTTAAAATATCTTTAAGAAATTTGATTTTGAAGGTTATATTTCTTAACTTTTTAATTACATAATGAATATGTTTATCTAATTAAGGTAGCTATCAATTATAATGCCAAGGTATTTAGTGTTATCGACAAGTTTAATTTTAATTTCACCTAAATTTAGTTTTAATGTTATGTGTTGGTACTGTGGAAGATTGCGCTGTAGATTGGTGAAAGGAACCGCAACTGTCTTGGAAAAGTTTATTGATAAAAGTATATGATCAAACCAGTTTTTAATTTTAATCAAGTCACTTTCTACTAAATGCTTTAATTCAGTCCAGTTATTCGCTTTATAGAACAAAACAATATCAGCTGCAAAACATCCCACTTCTGCTTCGCTGTTTATTGAAAATAGGCCATCCAAGTATATACTGAATAATGAAGGCCCTAATACTGTGCCCTGCGGAATTACGCATTTTAAATTTTGCTAGCTGCTAATAATGTCACCTATTTTCACTGATTGACTTCTGTCTGTCAAGTAACTTGTAAATAAGGCATGCGGGGTTCCTCTTATACCGTAGTCGTATAAGGTGTTAAGTAGTATTTGGTGACTTACTGTGTCGAAGGTCTTAGCTAAATCTACAAAAATACCTATGGCTGATATACCCTCATCAAGTGCATTGTAAATCTTGTTATTAAAACATTCTATAGCATCTTGTGTTGATTTATTTTTCTGGAAAGCAAATTGCGAGGACGACAATATATTGAATTTATCTAATCGATCTTTTTCATTTCAAAGACCTTAGCAAAACATGTAATGAGCGATATAGGAGGATAGTTTAATAAATCCGTTTCATCACCTGTTTTGTAAATAGGTAATATAAGTGCTGTTTTTAGTGCTGCTGGCACAATGCCCGAAGTGAAAATGATATTTATAATAAATGATAGTGGTTCCGAGATATTTTGAGCAATGCCCTTTATAGTTTCAGCCTTTAACCCGCGAATCCGACCGACTTTTTATTTTTCAGCTCATTTATTATTTTCATAACTTCCTCTTTGTTAGTTTCTACTAGGTGAAATGAATTGGTGGAATATAGTCTGGATTTTGAGTAATATTTGAAGCTAAATCAGTTCCTACGTTTAAAAATTTATCATTGAACATTTAAACGATCTTATTTCTATCATGAATAATTTCATTATTCTTGCCTTTAACTTGACCTATTTGACTCTTCCTAGTTGAATTTGTTACTTTCAATATTACTGTCCACATGTTTTATGAACATTTTTTGTTTGCATAAATCTTGTTTTTATAGAAATTAATCTTTGCTTGTTTAATAATATTATTTAGGTTATTTCTATACAATCTGTACTCCATTTTCAATTGCAAATTTTCTGGATTTTGTTTCATTTCGAAATATAAGCTATTTTTATTATTATTGGATAAAAAGTACAATCCTCCACATTCCAGATTTACTTTAACACTACCAAATATTTCGCGTTTAGCTTCTATTAATGTAAGAACTTTTTCTCTTATTAAATGTGCAAACTCGAGCATATCAACATGATGTCCACGTTCAGACACTCTAAATGTTTCGCTTTTCTGTCCAAATGCAGATGCCAACTTTTCTACACCATCATCAACTATTATGAATCCATTATTCTTATGAGCAGCACTTTTTAGGTGACCAGACATACATTTCTTCTTCACTGGTACGTTGCAAATTTCACATGTTACGACGTCGGACAATGATGGCTTCTTAGCATTTGAGGTACTAGGATTTTCTTTAACTACTTTTGTACTTCCTACACAAGAAATTATCTTGTGACGCCGTACATTGTCTTTCCTTGAAAAAGTCTTACCACAATCTGGCAGGGAAACATGGTGCTATTGGGTAGTAAATAAACAAATTTTACTTAAACACTATATGATGAAGAACGATGAAGTCGAACTGAGTGCTTACAATGAACTGAGAGACGAAAAGGGGTCCACTCTATAAAACAGCAGGTTAACCTTGAGTGATATCACTCCACTCAAGGTTAACCTTTATTGCAAGTAAACTTGAGGAAAGCAATTTGATTTATAATTTAATCTTCGTCAGTATCTACTTGATAATTCATAATAAAACGGCTCATCTTCAATGTCTGACAAATCCGAGTTGGACATACTCGGAAATAAATCTCTAGCGTCAAGCTCAAATAGTGGCATGGCAAAACAGAAATCACAATATCTTTTTTCCTGCCTAATGAATTCTATTACCTCACCACCACTTATTAGAACCGTTTTACAGTACCTAGTCCTAAACAACTTCATACGATCTGGCTGATGGTAATTGAGCCCCCTACAATGCACACAATACCTCTCTCCATTTGTATCCATCCAGAATTTTTTTTTCACCACTACAATATATATATATGTAACTAAGATATCTGCATGAGTCTTACAAAATTTTCAGCAAATAGGGCGACTGCTATATATGTTTGCAATCTAACCCCACAACTGAAAGGTAGCCGACGTTTGTATTGTGGGTAAAACTTTTCCGGTCTCTCGTCATTATACACCCAGTTCACGTGTTTCCACCAAAATTCCATTATACATCCCAATGGCTTCGGGATCTCACCCTGCACTATTAATTCTTTAATTTGGAATCTATTTTCCAACATACGCACACATATAACTTTTAAAACTATATAGAGCAGGCTGAGAGGCTCTCTTCTTCCTACTCTTCGCACCGCCAGTGGATTCATTTTTTTTGTAGATTGTAAAATACGAGTAACACAATTTACAAAACTAATTTCGAATATCTATTACAATTTAATTTATTTAATTCCAGCGTTCCCTCTCTCCTAATTTAAAAGGATAACACGTATTTTAAAGGTCGAGGTTACTTGAAGGTCAAGGCCACTTGAAGGTCATTTGAATGTCAAGGTTAAATGTCAAGGTCATTTGAATGTCAAGGTCGTTTAAAGGTCAAGGTCGTTTGAAGGTCAAGGTCATTTGAATATCAAGGTCGTTTAAAGGTCAAGGTCACTTGAAGGTCACTTGAAGGTCAGGGTCATGTGAAGGTCAAGCGCATCCTCTGATCTTGAACTAGCCGATTCTAGAACCTCCTCACGACCCTCAAGGTCAGAGGAGGTTCTAGAATCGGCTAGTTCCCCCTACTTTTATTGATTGAAGCAGTGCCCCTGACATCCACTGTTTTCTTTTTCGATTTTTATGATTGATTTTTGTCATTGATGTGCTTATGTTTATTTTCTCTTTTATTATATCAATAAATTTATTTGTAGCATGGTCTATACTTTCAGCCAAATATACTTCATTCCATGATAAATTTCTTAAAATACTACTTATTTCATGCATTTTTATATATTTTTTGTAACATTATGATATTTCTGGGATCTGACATTTAGTTAATTTGGTTCCGAAAATAATTTGAATTACTTGCGAACAATGGTCTGTTATGTTTGTATCTATAACCATTGGCAATATGTTTTCGCTTAGAGGGTACTGAGTTCGAATAAATACTCGAAGTACTCGTCTACTTAAATTTGCTAGATTTTCATTATTCCTTTCAAGTCCCTTTTTGTTCCCAGTTGAACCAATGGATGTCTATGCAGCTGCTGAATCTCCGGTCTTCCCTGGCTTTTTGCAGTTAATTTGATAGTCGGCCATTATTTGTTGTCCTTCCTCAAAAGTTTTGTCCGAATTTTCGGTATATGGGGTATCCTTGGCGTTCCCAGATTGCAATTTCAATGCCGCATAGGTAAAAGATGTACCATCTATTATTATTTTGCCTGGTCTAAGTTTTACTGAATAATTTTTTGGCTTTGCTTCTTTATAATGTTTTTACAGGAATTGTTGATCGAATCTCTCTTCTTTTGACAGATCATCTGATATTGATATTCCAGTATTCTTTAATAATTTAATGTTTTGGTAAATTTCCTGTTTTTTTAAGTATGGCGTAAATTGTAAAATTATCGGACGAACTTTGTCTTCCACCGGGTATCCTATTATATACAGGGTGACTGACGAAAAACCTTTGGTACTGTATCTCGCTTAATTTTGATTTTTTTGATTTAAATGATTTTTAAAAGACTTTAATATGAACTGTACTGATATTTTTTCTTGCATCCAGTTTTTGACCAAAGACGATCAACTTCTTTTTCAAATTGCACTGTATATATATTTTGTACTAATCCGCAAGAAGATTTTTTTCTGAATCTAAATTTGTAAACTATTTTATCCATTCATCAAACCAATGTCGAGAAATTGAGGATTAAAAAAAAATTAAAAATCAAATACCCATAGTAAACAATATACAGAGCCTATTCCAAATGTCAAAAGTGACAGTGTCAGTCATTTGTACAATACTGCAATGATTTTTAATAATTTCATAATAAAAATGTTGCAAGATTTTAAACACTGAAAAACGATTTCTGTAGAAGCACAAAATTCTAGTACAGTGTTTAAAATATTGCAACATTTTAATTATGAAATAATTAAAAATCGTTGCAGTATTGTATCAATGGCTGTCACTGTCACTTTTGACATTTAAAATAGGGTCTGTATATTGTTTACAATGGATACTTGACTTTTTATTTATTTTTTTAATCCTCAATTTCTCGACTTAAGTTTGATGTATGGATAAATTTGTCTACAATTTTATATTCAGAAAAAAAATCTCCTTGCGAATCAATAAAAATATATTTACAGTGCAATTTAAAAAAAAAATGTTGATCGCATTTTGCCAAAATTGGGTGCGAGAAAAAATAACAGTTCAGATCCTACTAAACTCTTTTAAAAAATGGTTTAATTGATGTTTTATTTATTAAAATCGGATAAAAAATAAGCGAGATACAGCACCAAAGGTTTTTCGTCAGTCACCCTGTATATATATTGTTTATATCTGATTGTGTTAAAGTAAGCCTCAATATTTTGTTGAAGATTTCAATAACGGACTCAATTAGACTGTTATTTATATCCTCTTTAAAACCATATATTACTATATTGTTGACTTTTAGATTGTTTATCAATTCGGAGTAATTTACTTTTGAGGTTTTTATTTTCTTCTTCAAGTTCTAGTATTTTTTGATTTGTGACAGCCAATTCCAAAGCTTGGGATTACAAGCTTTTTCTAATAAATCCAAGTTCAGATTTAATTTCCTCAAACTGGTAAGAACTCTGATGTATTAAACGCTCTAATAATTGATCAGTTGTTATTTTTGCAGAATCGGACATATTATGTATTTGGATACGATATTAATATTACTATTGTATAATATTTTCAGTTTTAGTCGTTTAGTACAATTTAGTGTCGAACAAATACTTCCCAAGACCACGGTTCAGGGCGTAGAAGCGGAACCCCACTTTTTCTTTGTTAAAATATTTGGTGTAAAAATTATCGACTACAATTTGTGTAACTGGATGCAATAAACACTTACTTTATTATTTTATTATTTCATTGCATTTATAATTCAATCACTTTTCATTACTTGATTATAAATTTGGCACATTCTATCCTAATTTATTTATATCAATTTAGGATACGCCTATGCAGTACATCTCTTTTATTTATAACATGGATTCGATATTTAAATTTTTAAGGATATAAATCACAAAAACAAAGGGATCACACTCTTCACGCCAGTGAGGGTCTTCACGGTGACTAATAGAACAATACAAGACTGACCCTATGGAAGGGATAAACACAAGATAACAAAGGAAATATTTATAATATGTATTTTATGTATTATAAAAAAAAAATATATAACAAGTAATTGTTGAGAATAGACTTTTTGCGTGAACCTCTTAGTTTTCGAGAAAAATGAAAGAAAAGATCTCTGATGGCCACATCATCCAACTGGTTTACACCAAACACACTCACAACAAATCCAGAAAAAATAAAAAATACATTGTTTTCTCTTAAAACGAACATCGTACAAAGAAGTGATAAATATCTTGGCATTGATTCTAAACTCAATTGGCGTAGTCATGAAAGCAATATTTAAAATAAGTTGTGCAGTAGTATATACTGAGACAACTAAAAAATTAATTTCCTTCCCCACATTGCCATAAGATCAGCACACGTTGCCACATTTCAGAGTTATCTCAGCTACGGTATACTTATTTGGGGACACTTTAACATCATATCAATATATACTGCCATCATACAAGATTTGGAAACCTTGACATTTCGTGAAATAATAAAATCGTATTTATTAAAAAACACGTTTTGTAGTATTGATGAATGCCTATTAAATAGATTTTCAGTCATCGAGTATACATATAATGAGACTCTAGGCAAATATTGTTAAACATTGAAAGATGAAGGAATCTAAATATTTAATTGTAGAGGACTTTTATTTATCACTTAAAATTTTTAGGAGTATTCTACAGGTATGTTTATAGAAACAATTCAACTAATTTTAAATGTTCCTTCTTATTTCTTTTATTAAGTTTATTGAATTGAATTGGAAATTCTATATGTTCTTCTCTTCTGTTGTTCCTCATTCTAGCTGTTTATACTAGTTCTGTTTGGGTGGCGTCAATCTTTTTATCTTAATTAGTTTAAAATTGTATAATAAAGACTTTGCAGTTCTTTCGCCATTACAATAATATAATTCACGCGATAATAAAATGTGTCGTATAAATCAAATAATTAATAAAATAGATTTTAATAGATAAATCCGGGCTGAAAGACCGCTGGTCGATAGTCATTTAACAAACAAACTAACTCACTTACATTCATTGTATCATATACGTGTGTATTTGGTTTATTTGTATATTTGTTTGTTAATAAAAATGGTGTATATATAGATTTTAATAATTATAAATATATATCGAAATTGTTTTGTTCCCGGCGACTTCACCATTTTGCAAAGTATAAAAATATAAAATGAATGTTTTTATTACCTATCATAAATTTGAAAATAATTTAATTTAATAAATAAAATATATTACTCTATAAAAACTAAATCACACTATCACTATCACTTTTAAATTCTATATATTTATTGTTATATTATTTAATATGAAATTTTAAATATTTATATAATTTGCATCATATTTAAAAAATCCCCGTATAAATAAAGAATTCATATTTTCAATATAATTCATTTTGTCACAACTATAAATTTTTCTTGTAAGAATATCTTATACAATTGTTAATTTATTCAAGAAACAAATGTTGCATTGTCCCATTTAATACACATTTTTTCTCTCCAAGGGATATTAAGGAGAATCATTTATTGGGGGAAATCGCGAGCTCTTTACAAATAGGAAAAATGTGTAAAGGAAAATGTGGAGAAGATCCACCGACGAATGGAGATCTTGTTTACAGCGAGAATTTTGAGGTGGCTGATACAAAGGATTTTTATCCGGAAACGCGGTGATTCGTGAGCTTGTGTTAGGATTTTCTCAAGAGGAATAACGTGGTAATAAATTATATTTTCATGGATAATCGATCAGAAATCCTCGTTCGGAAAATTTATTATTATGATTTATTTATACGAGTTTATGATTTTATTAAAATCTCTAGTTTTTTTAAAAATTAACACATAATTAAATAGGCTACTCGTGTTTATAATTTAACACATAGTTGGCTTTTCATAGATCTACGTTTCATCATTAAGGTTATTAACCGTTATATAGCTAATGCTAATGCATAAATGAGCCCAGACACGATTGTGTGCCTCATTATCAATGTATCCTTTTCAAGGATTAGTTTATCTGCCGAATATCTGCTACATCTACGTTTCGCAAATTATTTCGAACGCACTTTCTCGTGTATAAAAAGCACATTACAAACTTCGTAATACAATTGTACTGTACATAACAATTCAATTAACCTAGCACAAGGAACGTAACTCAAAGTTCGCATATTTTTTATCCGAATGTTTACCGGGGCCTCTAATCTAAATGGTGATAAGTGATGGAAATACATGATAAGCAGTAAGTACATGAGCAACCCTTGAAGAGGAAAAAAAAAGATAGAAGTGCGTAGAAGAGAAAAGCAATCCTCTTGGAGAAATGAATGCGTGGCTTCACGGGCGCCGGCGTCGCGACGTTTACACTGCGCTCCCGCGCTTTCAGTCGCTGTGACGCCTTCGAACAGTCGCAATAAACTGTTGCACCTTTGAATAATAAACAAGTTACCAAGTAAAGTTTGCGATTATTTAAAACTAGCCAAAAAGTTAATATTTATAAATAATATTAGGTAATTAATGTTTGAATGAATTAAAAGGAATTAATCAATCAACTACAAAGTGCATATACGGAATTAATTAACCGACCTTAATGAAGGACTAATTGGATAGGTATGAATCGGCTCTTTAATTAAATCGATGTGAAAGTGAAATAAAGTTTTTAATTATCAATTCGGGAAAACTCGGAAACTTTTTTTTATATGAGTGTGTTAATATTATGAATGATAATAATATTGTATATAATTAAGTTGTTTCAATATTAGCTTTAACAATGGATGTAGACAATAATAATAATAATAGCAATATGTCGTTGTTGGTTTTGATGAACTTTTCGGTGGTGAATGTGTCGTCGGATTTTCAAGGGAAGAAAGTGGAGGTTTCGGGGACGCCTCACTGGTACGAGTCGGGAAGAGTGCAGATTCCACTGTACACCATCATTTTCCTGTTGGCTGTTATTGGAAATACGTTGGTGATTGCTACACTGGTGAGTCAAATGTATATTGCGCGAAACAGTACAATTATTTCAAGTTTCTAGTTTCGAAGTTGGGAAATAATTGTTGCGTATTCTGATACTAGTTGAATGTAAAATTGACGGATAATTGCTCTATGGTGTCTGATGCATTCATGAGTAACGGAATCAGTTGGAAGGAAGGTTGGTTTCCTATATATATTTATAAGATATAAGATATCTTAATAATCTAATTGCACAATCAATTTTAAAATACAATTCTATGAGTATTATGAAATTGATTGTGCAATTAGTTTATTATTAAGATATCTTATCTCATTCTATATATATATATATATATATATATATATATATATATATATATATATATGTATATATATATATATGTATAACTGGCTGCATTCAATTAAATGTATACAGAGCATTGATTTTTCTTTAATCGGACCAATTTGGAAACCACAGAATTGTTGAAAATTTATTAAATAAGCGCAGTTAGTAAGTTTTTGTTTTGTGGCGATCCACCATCAGCAGAATCTAAAAATTATAGTTAATATCTGTTAAAGTTACGTAAATGGAATACGATAACACTTTCAAATATTTATTTTGCTTTTCGCGACAATTTTTTTCGACACACTTCGCCTGAAGAAGACAGTGTAAATATTTGAAAGTGTTATCGTATTTCATTTATGAAAATTTACCGAAGTGATTAAGAATATGAACTTTCAACAACTAACAGCCGCAACTATTCAGTTATAAAAAATATAGGTCTATGATTTATTTTGGTAATTGCAGTCTAAAAATTAACAAACATAAAATGTTATGTAGCTTCGAAATTCAATCCTAATTTTAAACACCGTTAAACAAATCGGTTGTATATAAATTTAAAATGTACAAATTGCCAAGGTATCTACTAACAGAAATCTGGTTGTAATTTTAATATTAGACTCAAAAAAATGTGGACAGTGTTGTACAAACAAAGTAACTAATAAGTTTTTTATTTTTTTATTATAAAATTGGTAACAAATCAGAAACCTCAAGTTTCAACAAAAATATATTCAACGATGTTAGGGCATAGAAAACATGACTCGAATAATTTTTTAAAGCTAATTTCTTGATTACCTTTTCATGTCTAGTTTCAATCAAATCAAGAATTTTTGTACGTTAAAATATAAAATCAAAGGTTTTACTATATTGTACTTAACCATAATCAGTGGAATATTATGATTAAATTTAAAATTTATTGTTCCAATTTCCATTGATTATGGTTAATTTCATAAATATTGTGAAACATTATTTAATAATTTTTAATCTTAATTTTAATTAAATTATGTTTTGTTTATTTATATAGGCAGGGTTATTCACTCTATAGGGCACAAAATATTGTGGCCAAAATACGTGACTTTCAAAAAATTTCACATTGGAAATATATGGGCTACTTTAAAAAATTAATTTTATAATATTTAGGGTATCCCAAAAACCCTAAAAGTAGCAAAGTTGTGTTTTATAAATGGAATTCTTTGTATTTTATTGTATTTTTGGATTATTCGATTAAAATAAGTGTTTGTTTTTATAAGGTTTTTAATACCTAAACCTTAAGGTTTTTGAAATAATAGGAATTCTGTAAAAATCTAACCTAATTTTCATGTTTCACATACTTACAAAATATTAATGTTATGTATGCTGAATTTACAGTAAAGTGTAAAAATAGATCGTATTTCATTTTCCAAGTATAATAAACTTGCCGTCTTATACATGGTGTAAGGAAAATGAAATTAAACAAATGAGAACTTTACGTGGCTATAACTTCATTTATTTAAATGGAATACCATATTTTTTAACTTACCGGCAAATGCACTTTTTAACTATTAGTAATGGAGGTTTAAATTAAATTACGCTTGGTTTGTTTCACATTTTTTTATATTTACTCGACTAGTTTCGTTTTTTAAGGCATTATCGAGAAACTTTTTAATTACCTAATACGTGGTACTTATAGATTTAGCTTTAAGCCTTGGCGGTTTTACAGAAAACACACGCAAACTATAAAGTGCTCGTTGTAATTTTGACGACGGGAATTCTATACAAATTTTCCAACACAAAACATCATCCAGAATTAGTCCTAAATATTTTCTGTTGCAATGTTATTGCCATGTAAACTTAATTGTGAAGGTGTTTCAACTCTAGAAATGTAGAAATGTTGAAATTGGGAAATATATTTCTTGAAAATAGTGGTGAAATGAATCAATACGTGCTAAAAACTTCCGACGAGAAAAGCTGAAATTCCTTATTTAAGAAGCAGATGAAGCACTTTTTTAAAATATGAAATAAAATTTTTGCAAAAAAATTAAAAGCAAAAAACAAAGCTCGAAAATTCGGGAAACCACAAAGAACAGTCTCCCAATGAAATGAATAAATCTAAAGGAAAATTGTCACGAAAATTCTATAAATTTAAAAAAAACTGCTTCTAGAAATTTTCTTTTAATAGAAAATCTAAAAGAAAATTGACTAGAAAATTTTAGAAAATTAGAAAAATTATGTAATGAAATAAAACTACTTCTAGAACCCTCGGAATATATAGTTTCGAAAATTAATTGAAACAGACATTTTTGAAATTGCAAAAAACTAGACGATTTTTTATTCTGAAAATAATGTAAATATTTTTTGTAGAATTTTAGAATTAAAAAAAATAAACTTGAATAAATTTTTGTAATTTGGAAAGCAATATTTTTAAAATATGAGAGAAATATTTTGAGAAAAATTTGAAGCAAAAAATTGGCTCGAAAAGTCGGGAAACCTTAAAGCAAAATACCTCTGGATGGATACCTCTAAAGGCATTTGGAAGAGGCTCTGATGACTTATATTTATGGGTTTGAGTGGAAGATCCTTCGAAGAAGTGAACTCCGCCCGTCCTGATGTGTATATTTTATTATTTTATAATATATTTTTTGTAATATTTATTTCATAAGAAAGGAGTGCAAAGATATAATAAAGAATAAGATAA
This sequence comes from Ontholestes murinus, assembly GCA_963969525.1. Lineage (NCBI taxonomy): Eukaryota > Metazoa > Arthropoda > Insecta > Coleoptera > Staphylinidae > Ontholestes > Ontholestes murinus. Next base: position 54,519,143 of record OZ018395.1, read on the forward strand.
CATTCTCTCAATTTGGAAGAACAATTTTTTGAAAAATGAAGAAATCTAAAAGAAAATTGACTGGAAAATTTTAGAAATTAAAAAAAAATATGTAATGAAATAAAACTACTTCTAGAACCCTCGGAAAATTCGCAACTTGTAGTAGAAATCTGGAAAATCTGCTTGCAAAATTTGAGTATTTTTAAAAATAATTTGAAAGAGACAGTTTTGAAATTGCAAAAAAAAAAACTAGAAGATATTTTGTATTATAAAGATTACGAAAATATTGTTTAAAATTTTAAAATAAAGAAAAATATTCTTATAAAATAAAACAGAAAAGTATTAAAATATTTCTAATTCGAGAAATCAGGACGGAAGAAAGCCAAAACAAAATATATTATAAATGTAGAAAAATTGTCAGTATCATAATTTCGATATAGAAATAACACAATTTACGCTTGGTTTGTTTCACCGTTTATTTCATCTGACTAGTTGCGACAATTACGTTATTGTCAAAGAAATAATAATAACGTAATTGTCAAAACTAATCAGATTAAATAAATTAACGGTGAAATAAACCAAGCGTAAATTGTGTTATTTATATATTACAAAATGTTTCACCACGAGTTACATGAGAAACTAATTCAAGAAACATTATTTCGATATTCTTTAATTATTATTAAGAGATATGTGCACAGATAAACTCACATATGTTTTAATTGTAATTACAACCTAAAGATATCAAAACCTAGATTTTCGTTTAAAAGCAAAAAACTATAGTTTTCGATTATCAGTTGAATTATTTGTAAAAATAAAATAGTTTCGTTATAATTATCAACTATTTTGTTTTTCATATCAATTACAATTGTTCACTAATAATAATTAAAACAAAAAGAGTTTTTTTGTAAATAGTTAAGCAAAGTCTTTTTTAATTGTAAAACTATTACTATTAGTAAATTGTATTGAAAAAATTAACACTTTATTTTTTAAAATTAACTATTGTTAAGGAACACTTTGTGTTCGAAATGTACATTTAGTTAATAAAAACAAAATTGTGAAGAAAGTATTAATGTTTTCAATACAATTTACTACAATAATAATCTTCACGTAACTTGAGAAATATTTTTTTTTCCAACTATTTTTATGATTAATTTTAATCGCTTTAGCCAACAAAGCAATTATTTATTTATTTATTTACGGATACCCGTAAAATACAAACATACAAATAGATATTATCACATAATTGTAAAATAAATGTTATTAAGATAAAATTCGAAAAATACATCACAGTTTAAAATAAATAAAAGTACAATTAAAACTCACAGATTAAAAACAACATGTCTAAAAACATATGCAAGTCATGGAGACTAATGCTTAGTAGATCCATGTCCTTTTGATTGCAATTTCTAACTAGATAGCATAATTTTTCCATAATCAGTTTTATGGATTGGGTTATGAAACGTAACGCTTGATCTCAGTGTCCTGGAAGGTACGTAAAAGTCAAGGTTTATTACTTATTCTGTAGAATATATAGCTCCTCCGAGTAATTTACATATAAATACAACTTTACTGCAAATGTGCATATGCTCAAGAGTGCGGAGATTAAATTTCGCAAGCATCTCAAGGTAATTATTTTGAAGAGCAAACTTACAGCCTGAGAATTTAATTAACTTTTTTTTGATCAATATCTAAGGATAGGGCTTGACCCATGATACAAAGAGTCTAATTAATGTGTACAAATTATGAAATACTTGACAATTTCGTGTTAAAATCCCAGCATTTGCAAGGCTTTAGATGTTGGTTTACCAATATGTTCGCTCCTCAAGGTCACACCAAGGTTTTCATCGTACTCACCGGTGAAGATTTATTTTGATAGTTGAGTAGTTATTATTTAGAAACTGGATTATCTGATCATAGAGACATATTATTAATTATTATTTCTGGGAATTCTCGTTCGAAAAAAACAGAACTTAAAATCATACGACCCATCACCATTCATGGTAAATTTATCCTATTCCAATTATTGAATAATCATAGGATCTAGTTAACGAATTACGAAGCGTAAATAATTGCTTTGATTAGTTTATATCCATTTTCACAGCCCATTTAACATTGCTTTTCCGGAAAAGATAATCGCTAATAAGAATTAAAATGCAAAATTTAAATATGCATAATATGAGAAATACGCTTACTTTAATTTAATCAAACTCAAGATCCGGAACTTAGACTAGTAAGAAATAAATACAAAAATAGAAAAGTGAAATTGCAACATGCAAAATGAAAGCCAATAATTTCTACCTTCAACATTCAAATTTCAAGCCGAAAGGAATGTGGGAAATTAAAAATTCTAACGTTGATTCAATCAACTTAATATGTCGTAAACTCCCAAATTGTAGTATGTATTTTGAATTCGTTGAAGTTACATCTAGTGTAGTGATCAATGTTATTAAAAGTTTCAAATGTAGCAAAAGTAGAGACATTTACGGGATTAGAATTGATGTTTTAAAGTCAACAATAACATCAATTATTTGCCCTTTGACAAAGCTGATAAACGTGTGTATCAAAAATAAAATTTTCCCTGATTCACTCCAAAGGGCGTTAGTGATACCTCTTCACAAAAAAGGAGATTATTAAAATTCAGCTCTGCTACCACTGTTTGGCCAAATCATCGAAAAAAATTTTCAGATGCAGTTAACAGAATATTTTGAAAATTTTAACTTGTTTTGTTCTGAATAATTTGGTTTCAGAAAAGTACGATCAATCTAGGAAGCTATATGTAATTTTGTAGAAAAGACTATTGATTATTTCGAGGGAAAAAAACGTTAGGGTATCATCTTTTTTAGACCTATCAAAGGCGATTGATTTGGTTTCGCATGATATTCTCTCAAGGAATTTATATTTTTACAACATACATGCAGATAGCTGCAGATTAATTATGTCTTACCTTGCGCGTATAACACAATGTGTATTGTCACAGAATACCATATCATCTGCTCTACCAATTGCTTGTGGTGTACCCCAAGGATCTATTCTGGGGCCGGTGTTATTTTTAATTTGTATTAACGATACAAAATCTTTGTAAATGTTAAGTTTGTATTTTTTATGCAACCTCCGAAAGTGATCGTTTCTTCTTATTAGTTTTTTAGTTTCAGAGCTGAACCAACAAAGATATCGAGTACTATATCCTTTATATATTTGGGTGGGAATGCAATCAATAAACATCTTATCAAGGAGATGATACAATGCATCACATGACATATCTACGTTATCACAATCAATAACATTAGCCCAGTTGCAGTTTAATATTTGTTGATATAACAGATTAAAGTTGGCTTTTCGAAAGTTATACTTTCTAGAGATTTGGTTAGGATGTACAATAAATCGTGTATCTGAAGCAAAATCAAATGAGAAAATTAGAGGTGGGTGATGCCTATCAATATTAACCATTGAAAGAACATTGAATATTATTTGATGTTAAAAATTCAATCCAAAATTCTGTTAAAAGCATTCAGTTCTTCATGTGCCGAATTATAATAGTTAGGAATGTTAAAATCTCCGCATATAATTACTTGATCAATTACATCGTAAAGCGAAGTATACGTTTCCATAGATTCGGCAGGCGAGATATACAAGCATACAAAACATATAATTGTGCTTCCAATACTGACACGTACAATTACAATTTCAAGATTAATGCCTAACGAAATGTAATCAGAATCAGAAGCAAGACTATCGCGGATCGCTATAATAACGCCACCACCTCTTCTGTCTATCCGATCACATCTAAAAACATTAATGTTTCTGGAAATAATTCTAAATTAGTTACACCATTATGAAGCCACGTTTCACTAAACATAAAAATATCATAATTGCTAGCAAGAATATTGTTGTAAAACACATTAATTGTTCTGGTTGCCTGTTAGGAGCTGTTTAGTTTCCCATCTCCTTCACAATTGACAATACACCTCTCACATATTTCATCTTAATATCAGCTTCACCTGAGTCCCTTCGATGTTTATAATCGCTTTTAGTTTTGTTTTCTTGATCAACTTGCTGGGGGGTTCGGTCATTTTTTAAAACAATATTTTTGGAAGTTGGAAGTTTTAACGGCCCGAACCGCGAAGAATAATTCTCGCTTCGTTACTTGTTGTTTAGAATAATATGTTTAACTTTTAGTTTAAGAGGAGTGTACTTAAGTGATTTTATATATTCGTGTAGGTTGTTATATTGAATGATTGTATCTGTAGTTAGAGTTTGTGAATATTTTGTTGTTGTAAATCTTTCTGTTCTTATGTCCGAGTTTCGTCTTGTTTTATATTCATGTACTTGTTTGTTTATTTTGAGGGTAATATTTGTCTTGATTAAGTTATTTTTTATTTTATATATGAGTAGTAGGTTGTTTAGTGTAATCATATTTCTTATGTCCAGTTCCTGTGTCTGTTATAGAGTATAGGTTTAGGGTATTTGTTCTTTTATCTAGTTTGTATAGTATTTTTAATATTTTGTTTTGTTGTATTTGTAGTCTCGTTATATTTTTCTTCGTTGTGTCTCCCCAGTTATTATTGAGGTAAGTATTTTGTGATTCGAAGAGAGCGTTGTATATTTCTTTCCTTGTTGTTTCTGGTATGTAATTTCTAATTTTTTGTTGCTATTGTCTTGGCGTTCTTCTTTGTTAGTTGGTGCATATGTTTGTCCCATTTAAGGTTGTCTTGTATTTTTAATCCTAGGTAATTTACTTCGCTTATTTGCTTTATGGCTGTTCTTTCGATGTTGATCGTTAGTTTAGTTTTGTGTCTATTGTTGAAGATCATGTATTCTGTTTTTTCTTTGTTTATGGTCAGCAGGTTTTTATGGTACCAGGTTTCTAGTTGTTTTATGTCTGTATTTATGTCTGTCTGTATGGTTTCATAGTTGTTGCCTGTATACTCAATGCAGGTATCGTCAGCGTATATGTAAGGTTTTCCTTTGAGATTTAGTTCTAGTAAATCGTTCGTATATATTATATACAGAGTCGGAGGTAGATTTCCTCCTTGGGGTATTCCGTATTCTGCTTCCATTGGTTAACTTTCAGAGTCTTTTGCAATTGTTGTTTGTATTCTGTTGGTTAAATATGTTTTTATTAGTTTCAATTCCTTTCCTTTTATACCTATTGCCATGAGTTTTTCCAGTAGTTTGTGTTTTGAAATGGTGTCAAATGCTTTTTTCATGTCAATATATAATGCAGCTACTTTGTGTTTTTTATCGAGTTCAGTTTTTATGAAATTTATGAGGTCAATTGTCGCAGATGTCGTCCCTGAGTGTTTTTGGAAAGCATATTGTTCACTGTATATGATATTGTTTTTTATTAGGTGGTTGTTGATTTGTATTTGTAGTACTTTTTCTAGAATTTTGTTTAGTGTAAAGCAATAGGTCGGTAGTTTTCTGGGTTGGTTTTATCTCCTTTTTTGTATATTGGTTTGATTTGTCCTTTTTTCATGCAGTCTGGATATCTGGCTTCATCTATCACTATATTTATAATCTTGACGAGTATTGGTATAAGTGTAGTTTTGTTTCGTTTTATTGTGGAGTTTGTTATTTTGTTAAATCCTAGCGCCGAATGGTCTTTTAGTTCTGTAATTATTTTGTTAATTTGATCGTTTGTTGTATGTTGGAATTTTATGTCTTCTATGTGTCTTTTTGTTGTTGTTGTTTTTGGTGGATTTCTCGGTTTGCCAGTTTGTTCTTCAGCTAATTTTTTCCCTACATTTGTAAAGTATGAGTTTAATTCGTTTGCAATATCTGTATTGTTGTTTGTAATAGTGCCGTATTCTTTGTGTATTGATTCTATATAATTTTCTGTTTTATTTTGTTTATTTATTTGTTGATGTATTCTTTTCCACAGTTTAAAAGGGTTTTGTTTATGCTTTTGGAATTCATTTCTACAGTATTGTGTTTTCGTTTTTTTAATTAGTTTTGTTGTGAGTTTTTGTGTGTGCATCGTAGGTTTCTTTTATTATTGCGTTTGTGGGATTTCTTGAAAGTTTTTTTTGTAGTTTTTGTCTTAGCTGGATTTGTTTTAGTATTTCCTCATTGATCCATGGATTGTCTTTTGCTCTTTTGATTTTTTGGTTGATTTGTAATATATTTTGTAATTTTGTTGATAGTTGTTCAAAGCTGTATATTGTATTTATGTCGATATCTTGTATGTCTTTTGATATTTGGGCATGGTCAGTTTTAGTTGTTTCGTAATATTGATATATAGGTTTTGGTTGTTTAGTTTCTTTTAGCTTTGTTATCACAGCATAATGATCTGATATACTTGATGGTTCAATTTGTATGTCGTCTATAAGTTTAGTATTGTTTGTAATGACATGGTCTAATATTGAATTATTTTCATTTGTATTTACTCTTGTGTATGATTGTCTTGTTATTTTGTTAATTATTTGGTTGTTTTCTATTAGAAGATTTTGATATTCTTTAGTGTTGTAGTCGTTTTGTAGTATATTTATATTTATGTCTCCTAATAAGATATGTGGTTTTCTCCTATTTATAATATTGTTCTTTAGCATATGCTTGAGTTTATTTAAGTTTATGTGAGGCGGTTTGTACAATAAAGTTATTATAACTTTTTCTTCTTGTAGTGTTATTGATATAATTTGTATTTTATTAATTGTTGTGTTAGTTAGTATTTTATATTTGGTGTCTTTGTGAATATACATGGCAATTCCTCCTCATTTGGTGTCTCTGGAGTTATATTCTGAATTGTAATTTTTGAGTTTATATAGGTGTTCGTTTGTTGGTGTTAACCATGTTTCAGTTATTGCTATTATTTTAGGGTTATTATGAGTTGTGGGGAGTAATTCTATTTCGTGGAATTTGTTTTGAAGGCTTCTGATATTATGTAAGTATAAAGTGAACGTTTGTCTATTTGAGTGTTTGCTGCTTTCTTTATGTTTTTAGTTCAGTCTGTCTATGTCTGAATGGTTTCTGATTTTGATTTTGTTGCTCGTGTCAGTTTTCCTAATAAATATATTTCCATCTCTTGTCCTTAAATATTTGTAGTTGTATGCTTTTTTAGTTTTCTTGTTTTATAGAATAGTAGATTTGTTTAGGAAGTTAGCTGTTCATTTATGTATATTTCATTGTTTCTTCCTTTCAGGGCGCATTCTGTGGTAGTTATGGATCCTATAGTTTTTTGAGCATCTAATATGTTTGTTTTTAGTTCTTTGGTTGCGAGTTGGACTATGATGGGACTTTTTTCATTATTTTCGTCTTTTCCATATGCGTTTATGATTTGGTTTTTCTCTATGTTGGTATTTAAGGCTTTTATAATTTTTGTTGCCACTTCGTCTGTTTTTTCGTTTTTTTCTTGTTTTTTTTACTCCCACTATGATTATGTTATTTTTTATTTTGTCTTTTTCTGTTTTTTCTAGGAGTTGTTCTATGGTTTGTATGCGGTCTTGTAATATTTCGTTTTTTTTTTGTGTTTTCTTTTAATATTTTTTTGAGTTATTTATTCTCCTTTTGCATTTCGTCAAATTTTTCGCTCATGAATTTTAGTGATTTTGGATGACTTTAATTGGCCTACTTTTATTTTCAATTTTCTTTCCTAATCGAAGGAGCTTTACACTTGCTATCGATACCTTCGGGAATATTCATTACAATGGTATTATCTTGATCGTTTCCTTGGCTAGGTACATTAAATAATATAATATTATTTGCACGTGTATTTTTTTCAAATATTTCATTCGATATGATATCGATATCCATTTGATTTTCGGTTTTATACGTGTTGTTGGACTTAATTTTCAATATATCATTTTTCAAGGTGGCATTTTCCTTTTCAAGAGCCGCCACTTTTTCATTTATGTTGTCGATTTTTGTAATTAAATCAACGAAAAAGACTTGAAAGTGATTCTTAAACTATTCAAATTTACACTCAATCAAAGATCGTAGTTCAGATATAGTTTCCGGATTTGGATTGGAATTACCGGAGGTAAAATTCGGAAAGATACCTACTTTACAGGAATTACTGCAGAACCATTTTTCTTCTTCTTATTACTTAACTTTTTACCACTTTAATTCACAATTAATCACAAAGCCAAGAAATACAAGTACTCATTTACGAACGTCGGAACTCGGAATATTATTGGGATATAGGAGTGGATACTTGTTGGAAGAGATTTAAGGGTAATTTTAGGAATGTTGGCATCACCAGATGCCATGTGTTTTCCTATATTGAGGTTATTCTTCCTCATTTATGGTGTCATTTGGGGGAAGAGGTGTTTGGGTGGTTTTAAAAGACATATACCAGGAGTTTTTTTACTAGGGTGTCTGATCTTCTAAACAAAATCGGTTTTCATTATTGAGTTTTTCTTTTCATCTGTTGACATTAATATTTACCGTGTTGGTCAATTATTTTATTTGTTCGCACAATCAGCGTGTTAGTGTGTTATTTTTTGAGGTGCCATATCATATATTAAATAAAATACGAGTCTCCTTTCTTCACAAATTTTATTAATTGCAAATATACATTTCACGATGTGACCATTTTCAATGCTAAGCTATTGCACACCCCGGTTGACCATTTGGCGCCCTCGGGTTCGCCCACAACAGCACCCCACTCTCTGGTGCGGGCGTACATTTGCAATTAATAAAATTGGTGAAGAAAGGAGACTCGTATTTCATTTAAGAGTCAAAACATCTTCACGTACCTCAACAATCATAATTTATTGATTGTTGAGTCATATCATATGTTGGTTTAAAGTCTTTGTATAATTGTAGTTTGTATTTTATTAAAAAAATAATATATTTAGGTAGGGGATATTTGTAGGTTTTTTTGATATGGTTGGATAAATTGGAGATTTCAGGAAGAGAGAAATTATGTTACAGTTGGTATTTAGCCATTTTGATACATTTTGTCATTTCTGCAGTCACTTTTGCAATGTCACAGTGTTTGCAGTTAAATATTGTCATGGGGACGGATAGAAGAGGTGAGCAGACATTAAAGAAAATTTTGATATACATATTGTCTGAACATAAATCAAGAACAGGGCTGGCGTTATCTATAAGGTGCTCAATGTTCCTTGTGCAAAGAAGTATATCGTGGTGGTTATTTCATATGAAGTATATGTGACAGGTATGGATGCGCACAATGTCGGAATTTGTTATAAAGGAGACAAGTTGTTTAGATTTTGTTTTATTCTTATTAAAATCACCGATTAGGTCTTAAAGGGAAGTTTTTGTTAAGAAAATGTGAAGTGTGAATTGAGGCGACTCAATGGTGCAGTGCATTAATTCATAACATTATTTATTTTAGGTGGATTCGATTTCAATAACTTTATTTCTAGCCTGGTTTCTATCAATGAACCACATCATTGGTTTTGTAGGGTTTTGTAGTAGTTGAGGAAGGGTTTTGAATGTAAGACCAGTTATTAAATAAAAATATGCTTTTGGTTTTCGTTTCAATCATCAAACTATCATCGATGGGATTGTTGGTGAGGTAGTTGGAAAGACGATGTGATTTCAGGGACAGGGAATTGATGTATTGTCATATATACAATTTTATACGTTGCCATTTTTACCATCGTGTTTGGATATCGAATAGGGGGACTTATCCTCCCTTAGGAGGAATGACATTGGGAGATTTAAGGTCAAACATGACGACGAACATCTTTATTATTAACGTATACGCTAAATAAGTAGATGAAACCGGTTTTTAGTTTTTTGATGAGTGCGTCTCTGTCAGTCATCGTTTTTTCATTCATCTTTGTGGTATAAATGTCGATAATCTAATCATGAACGGCTGTTTTAAGCACAAGTCTCGTTGTTTTTGATTTTAGATGTTTATTCTCTAGAGGAACACTAACTACAATATTTACAAAATGTACATTATTTACAATTCTCCCCACTTTCTAGGGCACAACAGATGTTATACACACTAATGAATTACAAGAAAATAACCCGCTTTACAATTTCTTAGAAAGGCAAATTCCTAATGTGTCTTTTATAGGCTTTTACGCTGGCCTGAGGGTAGCACCCATGTTTAAGGGTACGCGCGCGGTCAATTTTCCGAAATTTCGGTAAAAACGCGGTTTATATCTCGACATACACCACCTCCTTGCAACGCGTTGCAATGAAAACTTGTCACTACATGTATACAACGTTTTACTCACTATTGCTGCTCACAGACGAATCGTCAATCGGAAAAGCACACAGGCGGTTGCAAGCCCGTTTGTAGATACATCTTGTTGTTTTAACTGTTGCAACTCTCGGAACTCCATTCACTCCAGGGTGTAGTTTGATGATTTTGCCTGTTGTCCACTGCTTTGGATGTACGCCTTCTTCTCGCATGAGAACTAATTGATTGACCTTTGGTTCCTGTCCCAGAAACTGCCACTTTGTTCTCGTTTGTAAGTGATGCAGGTAGTCTCTGTGCCACCTTTTCCAAAAGTGCTGACGCATTTGTTGAATGTGTTGCCATTTTGTCACCGTCCAGGATGGACGTGTAGTAAATCCATTTCTGGTACATTAACTAAGGTGGCGCCAATAAGGAAGTGGTCAGGACTCAGATAGGAAAAATCGTTTTGGTCATTTGTCACTGGAAACGAAGAACGCGAGATGAGAATAGATTCTATTTGAGTCAATAACGTATTATACTCCTCAAAATTAAACTTTGTTTCGCCTATAACTTTAATGATGTGAGTTTTCACCCTTTTTACAGCTGCCTCCCAAGGCCCCCCGAAATGCGACGCTCGTGAAGGTATAAAATGATAAGTTAAACATTCTTGAGCAAATGCATTAATTAGTATTTTTTTATGATTTCTGAATGAAAATATTCATAGCATTCCTTTATTTTACGTGCCGCTCCTATAAAATTTGTTCCAGTATCACTATATATGTTACTAGATTTTCCGCGACGAGCAAAGAATCTTCGGAGAGTCACAATAAATACGTCAGTTGACAAACTAGAGACTAACTCTAAATGTACAGCTTTAGTATCAAAACAAACGAAAACTGCGATATACGATGTTATAACTGTATTTTTTCGAACCCCTTGTTTCAAATATACTGGACCACAAAAATCTACCCCGCAATTATAAAAAGTCTAATTAATGTGATACGTTCAGCCGGTAAATTTACGATTATTGGTTGGTTGATTTTAGGTTTATATTTAAAACAAGTAATACAATTTTTAATTACACGTTTTATAGAATTTGCACCACCTAATATCCAGTAAACAGATCTATAATGTACAAGCGTAGCATTTACACCAGGATGTATATATTTAATATAAAAATATCTCTCCTTCTCTGGTAATAACATTGGGTGTTTAAAGTCAAAATTATGTACATTTGAATTAGTGGTATTATTAAATACACGATTAGAATATTGTAATGTATCTACTCGTAGTGGCGACCGATCGCCAAATTAAACCTAATGTTTTAGAACACGGATTTTTATCAAGAAAAATGACATTTTTCAGCCAAATCCGGTGTATTTTCTAAAATTATTGAATTATTAGAATTCCACTTATTTAACTCGAAATTTCCCTTTTTAAGTAGAGCAACAATTTCGTCTCGGATTTTAATTAATTCGTCCAAAGAATTAGCGCCCGTCAATAGATCATCAACATAAAAATCTCTTTTAACAATCTTTGACGCTAGTGGATAATTGAATTTTTCTAAATTACCTAACTCCTGAAGACATCTTATGGCTAAAAAGTGACTCTTTGCAATTGGTAAGTTTTTTAAGGCTCATTTGAATTTTGTCCGCATAATATTATCATTTGAGTCAATTTGAATTTGGCGATACATTTTTTTAATGTCCGCTGATAATACATATCTATATGTCCGGAAACTTATTAAAATTGAAAAAATATCGTCTTGCATTATGAGACCTTTCATCAGTATATCATTAAGAGATAATCCGTTACTACAGGGGGCGGAGGAGTCTAATACTACCCGCAGTTCTGTGGTAACACTATCAGTCTTTAAAACTGTGTGATGCGGTAGATAGTAATTATTATTATTTAAATTATTAGAATCTAACAATACTTTTATACAACCTAGATTTTTATATTCCAACATAAAGTTTTGATATTCTGTTTCTAATTCGGGATTCTTATTTAAATTTCTCTCTAATGCGAAATAACGTTTTCTTGCCATTTGTTTGGAATCACCTAATAGAGATGGATTCGTTTTAAAAGGAAGTTTAACAATAAATTTATCATTAATTTTGACTGTGTTGTTAAGAAAATGTTTTTCACATTGTTGTTCTTCTAAAGTCCAGTTATTATTTCTATTTATAGTTTCCAATTTCCAAAATTTAGTTAAATCAAAGTCTAAATTATTTTCTCTATTTAAAAAATTAACCTTTACGTAATTTTGTAACCCCCACAATCCAACCTAAACGTGTTTCAGAGCATATAATATTTTTGTTAAAGAGTATAAATTTGTTATTACCTAAAATATCCCAGAATACACTAGCTCCAATAAGAAAATCAACAGGCCGAGATATATTTAATTTTGGATCCGCAAGTTTTAAGCTTTGTGGAAAATTTAAATCAATTTTATCATACGATTTATTAGGTATATTAGTTGTTAATTGATCGACAACAAAACACTCGATTGAACTTTTAAAATCATCATAAATTGATTGAATATTAATAATGGTTCTGTAATTTATGTTAGTAATATTTTCACTAATACCTTTAATTTGAACGGTAATTTTATTCATTTTCAAATTTAAACGATCTGCGAGTTCCCTTGTAATAAAATTAGCCTGAGAACCGCAGTCCAATAATGCACGAGCATTTTCAAATTTGCCATTATCATTAAAAAAATTTATCATAGCAGTTGTTAAATGCATCCCACCAGATTGATATTTTAAATGAGCATTATTAGCACAATTATCTGCGGCCGGTTGGTTTGAATTAAATGTGGGAACGTGCAATAATATGTTATGTTTCTGATTACAATGTGAAGATTTTGGAGCAAAACATTTATTCGTTGAATGATTCGCTGGTTTGAGACATTTAGAACATAAACCATACATTTGCACTTTATAAATTCTTTCTTCAACAATTAACCTTTTGAATTGTTGACAGTTTTGTAAAGTGTGCCCTGTTTTCTTACAGCCCACACAAAGTTTAGCAGTTTGCTGATTGAAATGAGTGTATAAAGAGTTTGACTGAGATTTATTTTTCATTGGAATATCTGAATTTAATTTACTTTGAAGCGTTTGCGAATCACATGAATCGCATCGCCAAGCAAGCAAATCTAATAATTCTTTCAGTGTAGGTAATGTATTTTTTTCAAAATTTAAATTAAATTCTTAAATCAATTTCGAATCTAGTTTGTTCTCCAAAATTGTAATTAAAATAACGTCTCAATTGCCAACCGGCATATTTAATGTTTTTAGCGATCTCACATGTTTAGAAACTTTATCTGTAAATGTTGTTAATTCTTCCACTGAATCTTTACGACCTTGGGACAAATGTAAAATACATAGACGATTTTTTTGGGATTATCAAATCTGTCAATAAGTGCCATGCGTCTTATAACTAGCATCATCTACATCTAATCCGCAAATTACTTCCGCGGCTTCACTCTCTAAAGATGATCTTAAATAATGATATTTTTGCATTGAACTCAATGCAGAATTATTATGAACCATCGATTCAAAACTAGAATTAAATCCAGTCCACTGCTCAAATCGACCGGAAAACGACGGCAAAGAGATTTTTGGTAGCTTAAAATTATTATCTACATCGCCATTCCTATCGATAACACTTGGGGTAGATGAATTTTTATCAAATTTATTTTTTAAATCAATCGCTTTCTCTAAATCTTCCCAATAAATATTTTCAAATTCTTCGCGCTCCCAATCATCTTCATTTTGATCATTTTTAATCACATATATTTCTGTTTGAATTGAATTAAATTCCTCAAGAATTTTTTCAAAATTTGAAACTGAAAGTGGATGGTAAGTGCTTATCTGTACAAGATTTAATAAACGTATTAAACCTTGTAATTTGGCCCTTAATTCGGCCTCTTTTATAAATTCAATTTTTAAGATTTTCTTCCATTGTAATTATATGGCAAAACAAATGATTAAAATGATTTAATTTTATTTTAAAAAATAGTACATTTTATTTTTCAATATTGTTATTGTTGCATTCATCTCTCCAATAATTGTGCACAAAACAAATATTTAAAATTATGCAGAAACAGGAATTGTGTAATTCATGTTGTCGAATATGTTTTATAATTTTTCTACGCACAGTTTCCATACACATTGAATTTTATTATTTTAAATAAATATTTGCCTATGTTATTCAGTTTGGTAATTAAAATCTCTAAATTAAACTTTTCAAAACTGTCGCATGTAGTTGATTGATTGAAATTTTACATTAAAATTAAAACGTGCGAGGTTTACTTTTATTTACCATTGAAGTTGGGGATCTCATTTGTTTATATATTTTCAATTCTATTTATTACATCGATTCAAACGTTTTTAATTTGGGTAAAAATGAATTTTACATGCTTTGTTGAATTTGACAAATACGTTTATATTTATATTATAGTATCATTTTATAGATAAATGAATTAACGTTTTAGTTATTTATAAAATAAAGCTTGCCTCTGAATGCTCTTTTTATAAATTCTAGCAAGAAAACAGAAATAGAAAAAGAAATGAAATTTTCTATTTGTCTGCTGAACATGTTGCAGTAATGTACAATATTAAATAGTGAAGCGCAATATTGTATATTTTGTTGTGTTTATATATATATATAATGTACGAGTAGTTAAAATTAAATTAAAATTAAAGTTTTGATAATGGCAAGTAGATTTGTCGAAAGCAACAAGAAGTAAACAATGTTATACAAAGTAAATATGTGTTTCAAAATGTATAACAAAATAGAAGCCTTAAGTATCAATAATATCAACATATCTGTTGATTCATTTACTTGAAAAGGTTAATTATTTTATAATTTCATACGATTAAATGTTAATACTAATATAATGAAGACGCAGATTTGATGACTTTATTTTACCACAGCGTGTGCCCTTCATCAGTAAAGTAAATGCCTACCTAATTAAATATATAATGCTTATACTCAACTTTAGAGTTTTTTTCTATAAACCATAAAATTAGAAACATTGATAATAAATATAAATTAGGACTTCAAATAAGCGCACAATAAATTAAAACCAATTTAATCAAAACGCTTTCTCGCTGTTATCTGTAAAATAAGATTAATACACTTTTAAAGTACATTTGATTTAAATCCAAACACGAAGAAGAAGTGGAATTTAAATTATACAACTTGTCGCTTACGTAAATCTTCAAGGGGTGACATTTTCCCGTCCGGCCGTGACATTTCTAACAGTATGTGGGTAAAACATAATAAAAGAAGAGGATGTCCTAGACAATATCTCTTATATATAAATTAAACGGGCATCGCGTGATACTTTTTCAGACATAATTGTATATAGCCCTGTATAGCACAATGTCGTAATTTATTCCTTGTATGAAGGACTCCTAAAGATTTTGTTCCTGAATTAGAGCTAACGTAAATGTGTAAAATGATAAATGACAAAATGTACTTTAGGCTGTTTGAAAGTGAATATAACATCAAACGTTGTAGAAAATTAACTAATAATTTTAAAATATAAAACATTTCGTAAATTTACAACAACGAGTCTTACTAAGACTTATTAAGACTACTTATAGATTTAGTAAGTAAGTCGAACTCATTGTTGCAGATTTACAAAATGGTTTTGTAATTAAAAATCATGGCAATTATTATTATATTAATTCAAATAATTTACTGATAGATTCATATATTGGTAATTAATAGGAAATACGTTATAGAAAAAATAATAAATTAATAAATAATTAATAAGAGCTTTAATTATTATTAATTAATAATTAGTAAGAGTTTTAGTAAAATGAGCACGTTAATTACTTTTAAACAACCGTTGCTAGACAGTAATACCATTTGTCGGTATTCCGTAAACTTACTTATGATAGTGTTATGGAGCGAATGAGCGTCATTAATCAATAATCTGTTATCCCTTTTGTTTCTGCAGGAAATGTGATGAAATATAACTTGTGTTACTCGGACTAAGGTGATTTATTTGTGCTTTGATGATTTATTTACCTATTAAATTATTTAATTAATATAACACAATTAATTTGTCAGTACTAGGAATTTAAAAACAAATATGAATTTATAACAATGCAATAAAATTTTAGCTGAATTCAAGTTATCAATAATATTTTTTCTTATATGGTCTTTCTATGTATCAAAGATTTTAACTGCTGTTTAAGTCACATTATTTAGGTTAGCAAAGCCTTACAATTTGTATAGCCACAAAATCAATAAAGCATGGATAATGAAAAGGATTATTATTACTACGCAGATTATGAGAAGTGATATAAATATCAATTCGAATGATCAAGTCTGGACAAACAATAATATCATGAAGATACTTTTGAATAAATACAATATCAGAAATAAAGCTACTTTTAACAAGATATTAAAAACTCCCACCTAGTACCACCACCGATTAAGGAAAGGGCACCCCAAACAAACGATATAAAAGCAGCTGCACCACCAAGTCTGAGAATAGTACTCTTGAGATATCTGCGACGAAGTGCCGTCCTATATCATCTACACCTCCACCCTCTGGACACCCGACACCTCCACCGAAAATTTTGCCATTTTGTACATATTTTAAAAAAAAAGGAAAGGAGCTACCCTCTACGAAACCACAAGAAATTAGGTGCTACGGATGCCAGACCCACGGAGTCATAAGAAGAAATTGCCCTACCTGCAACCAGAAGACGAGCAATGAAATCCCGCCTGATGTAGGTTTCTGCTCAACAGATATTGGCCTTCGAGTAAGAGATAGACCTGCGCTAAGCATCCACATCGGAAACATCTCAGGAACTGCTTACCTCGACACTGGAGCCCGTTCAAGCCTCGCTAGCCAAGACCTGTACAATGAGCTCCAGAAACAGGGATACCGTTTCAGCGAGAAGGCAGTCAGGATCACTCTAGCCGATGGATCCAGCAGAGTCAGAACCACCAAGTTTATCGTCACTCATCTCCCAATTGCTCAGCCGCCCTACCGACTTTCTCCTAAAAAAGCCGAGGATCTGCGAGCCGAGATCCAACAACTGCTGGAGAACGACATCATAGAAAAGTGTGAGAGCGCATGTGCCGCGCCAGTCGTATTAATACCGAATCCTGAAGGAAAGATCAGGCTTTGCATCGACTACCGCCGATTGAACGCCATTACTAAACCAGACACGTATCCCCTACCAAGGATAGATGACCTGCTGTACTCGACCAAGGAAATTACCCTGATGTCTACCCTGGATCACCAAATCTTGGTAAAACCCCAAGATAAGGACAAAACGGCCTTCATAACGCCATTTGGACTATACCGCTATAACAGAATGCCATTCGGCCTCAGAATGCTACGTTCCAACGGTTGATGGACCGCAACAAGAATACAACCGATAAGAGCCCTAGTCTACTTATATGACCTCATTATTTTATCCGGTTCTGTCGAGGAACACATCCAGGATTTGAGGAAGGTGTTCCAAAACTTACAGAAGTATCAGTCCAGGATAAACCGGAAGAAATGTAGGATTGGCTGCACCTCAGTCAAGTACCTGGGACACATCATAAGCCCGGAAGGCCTACAGCCAAATCCCCAGAAGGTCTTAGCCATCATCGAACGCCCAGCTCCGAGAAACATGAAGCAACTACAAAGTTTTGTACAAGCTTGCAGCTGGTACAGAAAATTCATCTAGGATTTTGCGATGATGGCCAAACCTTTAACCGAATTAACAAAAAAGAACGCCATCTGGAATTGGGGACCACCACAGCAGGAAGCCTACGAAGCGCTGATAGGAAAATTAGTAACTGCCCCGATACAACAACAAGCCCCATTCGTGCTACGAACTGATGCGAGTGCCTACGCATTAGGAGCAGCTCTCATGCAGGGGGAGAAAGGAGAAGAACGCCAGCCGCCTCCATAACAAGGCAGAAGTAAATTACAGCACTACTGAAAGAGAAGCACTCGCTGTGGTATGGGCTGTTCAGAAATTTAGAGGATACGTCGAAGATAGCCCAGCGGTTTCCTCACCGATCACCAACCTTTGAGATGACTCTAAAATCTCTAAGCGGACGCCTTGCAAAATGGGCTCTTCAACTCCAACCATTCAATATAACCATTGAATATACCCCAGGAAAAGCAAACCTGATTGCAGACTTCATCTCAAGACCACCCATTACCGACACAGAAATCGACTTAATCACCGTCGATCTCCCAACGAAATGATGAAGAAATCCGGAAAATTATTGATACTTTCGAAGCAAATCGCCCCGAGGAGATAACCCAATGGACGAACCGAGGTTACATCATAAACCAAGGAGTGTTGTACCGCTACTCCCCGGATGACGACACCGAAGATCCCCAAATTATCATTCCAAAGAATCAAAGGAAAGAGATCTTACAAAGATTATACAATTATAAATCCCCAGGCCTTCTGCAAACACCCACCATGAACAGGAGATTCGAAGTGATTGCAATCGACCTCTTCGGCCTACTCCCAGAAGGACCACATAAGGAGAAGTGGATACTTATCATCGAAGACACAGCCTCCAGATGGGTTGAGTTATTTCACTTAAAAGACGCTACAACAGCAGCCTGCAGTACCATCCTAATTGAAGAAATATTCTTAAGATTCGGAGTACCTCGCCGTATTATAAGCGACAATGGAATCCAGTTCATTAGCGCCGTGATGCACAGATAACGCACTGGTTCCAAATAGACCATAATTTCACTCGAGTCTACAACCCCGCCGCAAACCCCGCCGAAAGGAAAAACAGAGACCTGAAAGCACAGCTAGCTATACAGGTTGGGACGAATCATACAAGCTGGCCCAACAAACTACCAGCCATCCGGTTCGCGATAAACTCAACCACATGCAGCTCTACAGGAGTTTCGCCTGCATATCTAACATTCGGACGAGAAATTCGGACTCCTAGCGACGTTGAGCACGATCTTCAAGAGATTATGAAAACAGACATACATCTTCCGGAAATCACTAAAAAGTTAGAAAAAATGGTCAACACATTCTATCTGGCCCAGGAAAAACACGAGAAATCTCAAGACTAGAGGAAGATACAAGCTGACAAAAAGAGGCAACTAACGGAGACATATCAGCCAGGAGACCTAGTTTGGGTCACCTCCAATACTATTAGCCAAGCCGAGAAAAAGAAGTCAGCCAAATTTGAGCTTAGGAAAGGGCAACACAAACAAACGATATAAAAGCAGCTCCACCACCCAGAATCGGCAGAGCAACACGAACTCTCATCTTGGACTCTTCCTGCATCTATGTACGGTCTCGAAGCTTGCCAAGTCTGAGAGTAGTATTCTTGAGATATCTGCGACGAAGTGTCGTCCTATACCATCTACACCTCCACCCTCTGGACACCCGACACCTTCACCAAAGATTTTGCCATTTTGTACATATTTTTTACGTATCCCACTGTATATATTGAAATAAATCCGTTTTACTAAGAACTAAAACATTTGGAACAACCCGCCCCACAAAGTATATTATCTCGGCATCAATCACTAAATATCTATAGCGCAACTTAAAGTAACCTGGTATCCTCCAATGATTAATAAAAATGTAAAATAAAAAAGGACCAATATAGGACCAGAAGTTTCCCTAATAGCAAAAGATGCACACATACGAGCAAATTAGCATCTATTTAATTAATAAGATGGATTCCTAAAAAGATATATAATTTACGTGTGTGTACTAATGTGAAATAATATAAAACAGAAATAGAGTTTCCCCACAAATGTATTTAAATTGATTCACCATGTAAAAATTCATCAATAATATAAAAGGCTTGACGTAGTAAAAAAAATAACAACAGAGCTAAAGCGCTTTGGTGGCGGTTCTCTTGTTTATGGAGATATTTTATTAAATAAATGTATTCCAAAATAGTTGGTCCCAGTGTGAGATCTAGTTAGCCAAGGTCTTTCTTGATTTAAATCATTTTTGTAGCATAGTTGTGATAATTGTGTAGTGGATAGCCAGTTTGATTTTTTTAAATTTGACAAAGACATTCCAGGATATATACGCACGGAAACGTCAGTATGTTTAATGTAGTAAACCAAAACTTGCAATCACTCCGATATTCAATTTCTGTAATTATTCGCAAAGCACGTCTTTGCAAGGCAAAAATTCTGTGGAGACAGGTGGAATGCCCCCAAACTAGAATGCCTTAATGAATATGGGTTTCTATGAGCCCAAAATATGCAGTACGGAGCACATCAGAAAAAGGCCTTAAACAAAATATATTTTTGGACAAGATTTTGGCTACTTCATCCCCGTGATTAATCCAAGTAAGAGACGAATCCATGTAAAGCCCCAAAAGTTTTACTGGTGCATCGGTATCAGTTGAACTGAAAACTGAAAATTTAATGCTTCTCGTTTTACTCTCATTAAGAACCAATTTGTTGTTAGAGCACTAGGAGGAGGCAGCACAAAGACTATCGTTGTTATTTTGTTGTCCAATTATAAAAAAGAAATTATTCACAAATTGAAAAAGAAGCATTAAGTAGTAGTTTTTGGTATACAAAAATTTGACCAATATTTATATGTTTTAAAATTTGTTTTTATTGACCTTTCTAATACGTAAGTTTCTCTGGCGGACCCTGTATATCGAAGTAAGGCTTTCGCTAAAAGCTACCTTTTGTTTTGTAATGCGGTTTGCTTCTTGTTACTGTATTGATATATTTTGATATTTCACTTTGTTTTTAATTGTGGTTCTTTATTGGTTGAATCGTTAAACTATTCTGATCGCGTAATAAGTGTTTTAATTACTGTGTGTAGTTGTGCTGAGTGGTGGTTAGGTTCTGTCGATGGGTATTCTCTTGTATATGTTTTCTTCTTATATGCAGTAAGATCTAGTATTTTATCTGGTTTCATGAGTATAAGTTTCTATACTTGGAATTTTATTATTTTCGACTATCTCTGTATTAAATTTTATTTTGGGGTGTATGTTCTTTAGGTGTTATAGAAACTCATTGATACATTCTTTTTTGAATCTTCAAATAACAAAGATATGATCTACGTATTATAACAACATTGTCTATTAGACCACTGATATTAAATCAATTAAAATAAATTGAAATAGACAACTTAGTAATTAAGGTCATATACCAAAAATCTGTTAGTAGTTTGTGTTTACATAGCTTACCATATTAGTCCTTTCATTGTATTAAACATTTGCTACCAATAGAGTAAGCCGATTTTGCCATAAACACAACTGAGCGCACTATAGGAAATATATTTCAACAGAATATTGTCACCTAAAGTAATAACTGTAGAAATAACCACTTAAAAGAATGGATTTCATATTAATAAAAATATTTTATGAGATATTTCTTTAAATCATTTAAAAATATTTGCGGGATGTATGGTGGAGGTGCCGGGTTAAACGAAAGCCTAACATTTATAAATAGGTTTACCTATTAACTGAAACAGTAGATTTACCAAAAAAGAAAATTCATAGTTTGAAAAGATTGAAGTTATTTTAACACAGGTAATTTTTTTACCCTGAATTTAATAACTCGAAAAAAGATAAAGTTGGTATGAGAATCCAATTATAGATTGTTTAATGCAGTAGTACTAATAACATTATTGCACCATTCTAGTAAGAGATCTCCTACAAAAGTGTTTGTTAACATCTCGAAAACCACACAAGGAAAATATTAGCTTAGTTAGTACATATGTACATAGTCTAATAACTAATTAATTAAGCTTAATGTGGGATAAATTAGATATATATTTTTTAGTATAGTAACATAAAGCGGTAAAATTTTAGTAATTCAATTTTACGGTTACATGAACGAATATTTTATTTAAACTGTATGAATACCTATTTATATATCCAAGGATTCTCCGGTAATTGGTAATCAATTATTGGTTTCATTGAGCGATAAGTCAAGGGTAATTATTATCACGTAGCTAATTACATAAAATTTTATATTAGGAGAAATATATATAATCATATCCTATTTTTTTTTAATTTTAATAAACTTTTCGTTAATACATACCCAATAATATACATATATAACTTTATTAATTAAATAAGCTAATAAAAATGTACCATTCCAAAAACAATGAAAAGAGTAATTTTTTTCTACATTTTTAAATACCATTTTTTTTTGTGCGTCGAGCGAAAACCTAATATTATTAACTAGTAACATTCGCCAACTTCAATAAAAGTATTTTTTCGCTTTAGTTAAATTTTTATCGGCGACGACTCTTTTTTTTTCGGACGGGGAAGGCAAACATTAAGCCGGCATATAATTTTAATGGATGGGAAAAGGGTGAGTTTTTCGATGAAATTGGATAACGAACTTTTTCATTAATCCTACGCACTGCTATCACCATGTCAGATCGTAATTATAATGACCCGGAGAGTATTTGTTCCAGTGACATCCATCAGAAAAAAAGGAGTACACCGCCGTGATTTTTCGTCCGGATAAAATATATTTCGACTCAATTATTGTTTGATACAAGTTTTTAACAGGAAATTAAACTCGATAATTTTGTTTCGATACTAATTTCTAGACGTAATTTTTTATAATTAGATAGTGATACTGATAATGAATATTATTATGGAGACCATTGATGTGTGATAATCATCACCTTATCACACATCAATGGTCTCCACAATAATTTAAGGAAGAAAATTAATTTCTTCAAGAATTACTGCACCAATAATTATATGAAACTTAACAGTTAATAGTTAAAACAACCACTCCTCATCCATAAAGCACCGACGGGCATTTAATTATATAACTAAAAGCTGCCGTCACACAACTTAAATCACATTAAGTACAAAGTAAGTTTTTTTGTGCGGTTATCGTATTTTAAACGCGTCACGGAAGTTGTTATATAATGGAAATCTGCAGACACTTGTTTCGTGGTATCACGACTCGTCGAAAATGAGTCGATTATAACAAAATTGAATAATTACCGTTGGAATTTATTTTCGAGGCTTGTTTAAAAAGCGATTTCCAGTATAGAAAAAAAGCCTTCTTTCGGCATTCTAATGTGACATCAAAATTAAAAATTATTCCATTTATATTAATTATTGTAAATACCTTTTTTATATATTAAAACTTTTAATCTTTATTTAGTTACTAAAGTAATAAATTTATTTTTAATGGACTTCCTGAGTGTACATTAGTCCTAATTTAGAGATAATTATTTACACATCAATTTACTTTGACTTCCGGTATAAATTATTAACTTGTAATACTCCAGACGAATTTAATGTGACGGGCTTTTAGGTTAAGCGGATTAATATTCGAACGTTTTATGCTAATGCAAGTCCCATGTCATAAAGTAACGCATGGCTTTTTGTTAACGTACGCAAACTGGGAGATCTTTCGGGTTCAGTCGAGTTTTTCCTTTTAGGTGTACGCTGATTTGTTTTGTACTTATCCCTTTGTTTTCTTTCGCATCCCTTTCACCGCCCCAAAGTCGTTTGTTTACGAGAGATAATATATAACTTCCAAATGTCTTGGACAGGTCAAGTATCCAGTTTTGATATAAATATGTTTATATATTTATACGAGATATTGGAAATATTTTATTTTATTAAAACTTACTAAAACTTTATATATGATAAAATTTAAACGTAAAGATTTCATATTTCATATTTCTCCGCCCCCAGCGTATCAATATGGGTAATAATAACCTTTTTTATTCTTTATTTCTTTAAAATTTCTAAGAGCTAAGTCTGGATTATAGGATCAATGGTTCAAAGTTTGTCCGGAATGATTGACGACCGTCCCGAACGCTCACGTTCCTAAGTTAAAATTACTAAAATTAATAAGCTATGAAATAACTTTTTCTCTATACTCATACTTCATATGACTCTGATTATTGCACATTTCTTGCATAGAGAAATGTAATTACCCTACTTCACAACAAACGGCGTTCTTTATTTTCTTGAACTTTGTAAACACTAACATAAATAGCACATTCAATCCTAGCGGGCCATAACTTTGCACACAGATAGCTGAAGTAGAACTGAACATGTTAGCATACTGTATTCATCAACGCTCCGCACAGTGCAGACAGGTATTACACTTTCCTAACATTCCTTGTATATAAATACTAATCGAAATAATACTGGGCACTAAAAAATGTATTTTTTATTATTATAAATTGATTATATTTTTGTTTATTCTTCATTAAAAGACACATAATATAAATTCTCACAGGATCAGCTATTTATGTTTTTAGAGTATAAAGTATTAAATAAAATAATGTAACCATTAATTATTTAATAATATTAAAGTAATAGAAATTATATAATATTACGAGAATACATTTAGAAGTAAGTTGCTCTAAGGCCATTCTGGACACTCTTGCACTATCTATAGGGTTTTAAAGTTTACAAAGCAACGAACTAAAACACGTATTATGTCTAGAGGTAAATATATTTAACAACTGTTATAATATAATATGGAAAAAATGATTATTCAAATTTTTATAAATTTATTTGTTAATACCATTTATGTCATAATTTAAATAATTATAATTGAAGCAATTACTACAAAATTTTAAATTTTCCACTTTAAATTGCTTTAAATAAATTTAAAGCAAAACGATCGCCTAAATCAAACTAGATTGATTAAAAGTGAATCTGTAGAAAAAAAATACATTCAACTTGTACTTTTCTTCTAGTATCTGTAACTCACGGTTATTTATGAAAATATTTTTATATTTAGAAATACAATACGGTTTAAATTAAGCAACCAATTTGAGTTACGTAAAGATCAAATTAATTTGACAAATAAAGCACTAATAAACTTTCTTCACAATTTTATTTGACACACAAAGTGACCATTATCAATTGAAATGTTCATAGTTGCTGAATATGTTAACAATGCAAGCGACTCCTCTTGCTGGATGCGTTACTAATTTCTTTAAACCATAGCTCATAAATAAGCTGCATAATTCATGTGATCTTTTGTCACTGATACTATTGAATTAAACGATGAAGTCACCGCATATATATATTTGATTAAAGTTCAAATTTAAACTCTCCAGCATATTTTCTAATATTCTGAGGAATTCAAAAAAAATCCTGTGGGAGACCGGTATACTGATATAAATATTGTGTTATGATTGAAGATTATTCCTGCTAGTTCACCAGTTTTTTCGACAGTGATGTTTTCTAGGTGGTTTAAGCCAATGTTTGGTAATGGCTATTATATTAATACAAATGTTAGGATTCTTGACGTCCTGCAAATTTTCAATTTATTTATTTATTTATTTATCTTACGGAAATCTCCATTTTACATAAAAATTTACAAATTAACAAAATATATTCAAACAATCAAAGCAATTAAATACAAAAGAAACATTTCAAAAGAAGTGAATAAAAAAACGAATTGCTTCTTACACTAATACTGATAACAACACATAGATATATTAACATAAAAAAGATAAGTCAATATAAGATAAGTGGCGCTTGAATAGATTATATGAGTTACAAAATATAAAAAAAATGGTAGGAATTCATTAGCATATTACAGAACCGCATGATACGTGATGATGGATTATGTGCACCATAATTAGTTAAGTGAGACTTTAAACGAAATAATGGTCTTTTGCGCATATTCAGCCTTACAGAAAAGTTAAAATCTAATGTGGCTAACAGACTACTACAATTGATAATACCATTTATAATTTTAAATCCATAACACACATCAAAAATAACTCTTCTATAACGTAAAGTTTTTATATTAAGACATTCCAACATCCGCGAGCGGCTATAATTTAACCTTGCTATACCCATCCTATATGATACAAGCCTCAAAAATTTACACTGCACTTTTTCTACTAGATCACTACTACTATTATAATACGGAGACCATAGACTGTACAGTATTCCAATTGTGGTCTAACCAAAGATAAATATAAGGTCACATAAGTATTCAAACCAAATTGTTTAGAGAATCTGTCAATGAAGCCCAAGGTATAAAGAGCTTTGCTGGTAATGTAATTTATATGCGGAATAAATGACAGGCGACTATCGAATAATACACCTAAGTCACGGACTGTATTAACACAGATTAATTTATAATCACCAATTGAATATTCGTAAGTATTTAATCTGTCTCGACCAAATGAAATAGACAAACATTTATTTAAATTAAATAGAAAAAACAAGAAAATATTTTCGTAAAATCTACAACAAATGAGTCTTATTAAGACTACAAGAACAAATCATTTTTGAAACAACTACTTCTCTAGCTAATACTTCGACAGACATTGAATAATACAAACGTAATTTGCGTGTTACAAAATAGCAAGGCTATCGAAGCAACACTAGTTTGAACGTATTTCTTTCTGTAAAATGAACTAAAAATGATTGAATGTACGTTAAAATAGTTTGTGAGTGACTATACTATGGTAATTTGGAATTTGTTCCAAATGGTGACTATACTATGGTAATTTGGAACTTATCAAAAGTGATTTGTTCTTGTAGTCTTAATAAGACTCATTTGTTCTAGATTTTACGAAAATATTTTCGTGTTTTTTCTATTTATTAGTGAATTTTCTACAGCGTAAAGGACTTATAAATTTTATTATTTAAATTAAGGTTAAGATGATTCAGTGAACACAACTCAGATAGATTATTTAAGTCAAATTATAATAGATTGTGATCACTAGAGTTTTTGATGACTGAGAATATTTTAACGTCGTCAGCAAACATTAAAAACTTGCTGTATTTAATAAAACTTCCTAAATCATTGATAAAAAGGAGGAAAAGGATCGGCCCACAATGCGATCCCTGTGGTACCCCTGACGTGACTGTAATTTCTCTAGATACAAAATTTCCGATCTTGACATATTGTTTCCGTTCACGCAAAAAGCTAGCAAACCAGTTTATTATTAAGTGACTAAATCCAAGACCTTCTAGTTTACTTAAAAGAACAGCGTGATTAACCCGATCGAAGGGCTTGGAGAAATCCGTATAAATGGAGCTAACTTGAAGTCCCTTTTCAAATGCATCCAACAAGTACAGTTGGTAAGATAGTAAATTAGATGCTGTTGACCTGCCCTCAGTGAATTCATGTTGCTCGTCATAAATAAGATGTTTGCAATTCTAAATGAGCTGTTTAGATATTAATTTGTCAAACCTTTTAGGAATTGCAATTCCTCTGTAATTTTTAATATTACTTCTCAGGCCATCTTTGAATATAGGATTGATAAATGAATTTTTCCAGTATGTTGGAAATATACCAGTTTTTAGAGACCTATCAAACAATAACAGCAGTGGTGTCGTAAGTGACAAAATGCATCTTTTCAAAAAATACGGTGGTAAACCGTCAGGCCCACAATTAAGAAAATCAGATAATTCTTCTAAGGAATTAAAAATGTCAGTAGTATTGAGCACAAATGCAGAAAGAGAAATTTTACTGTCATAATTAAATTTTGGAACATTAGTATGTACATTACTGTAAACATTACTAAAATAGTCTGCAAATAAATTTACACAATCGTTACCTGAATCACACTGTTTGTCGTTATAATGCATTTGATTAGGAAATCCCTTAATATTTTTACATTCGCTTACAAATGACCAGAAATATTTTGAATTATGTTTGATGCAATTTTCAGTCTTGATAATATAATCACGATAGAGGTATTGACTTAAATTAGAACATAATGAGCGTAATTTCTTAAATTTATTATATTCAATTAAACAACCACTAATTTTAAAATTAATATGAGCCTTCTTTTTTGCTTTTACTAATCGAATAAGCTCGTAATTAAACCATTTCGGATAACTGGATATATACAATGAAATGGCTGAATTTATAATTTGGTAAAAATTGTCAACAATTTGATCAATATTGGTTTTTGTAAAAATAAATTTCCAATCTACTTGAGAGAGGTAAGCATTAATATCTACATAATTGGCAGATTTATAATCATAATAGTAGTAATCAGTATTCAAAGATCTATTTAATTCAGGCACCTTAATTGTGATATCGTAAGAGATGTGATGAAAACTATTATCAAACAATGGGTCAATTGAATTGTTTACATTTATATTATACGAGTTAGAAAAAATTAAATCTAAAAATACCCCACGTTCATTCGGTATACGATTTAACTGACGCAAATGATTAAAAATGAAACAATCAGAAAGGGCTTGCGCATTTACAGAATTATTAGTATTTAACAATAGGTTATAGTTAACTGTATCCCACGCAGCAGTTGGTAAATTATAATCACCACAAAAGACATATTCCAATCCTGGATGATCAGCGCATATTTGTTCAATTGCTTCTGCATGCTGTTCATATGATATTAATGATGATGCGGGTGGCATGTAAGTAGAACCAAGCACAATTTTATCATTAATTTTAACAAATAAATGTTCCACAGAATTTACTAGCGATTCCAATTTAACACAATTCAGATAAGATTTGACTGCAATGAGGACGCCTCTACTCTTGACACTGGTTAAAATAGATCTATCCAACCTGTATATATTAAAGTTGGTTAGATTTAATTCCGAATCTTTAACCGAGTCGTCTAACCAAGTTTCTATTAGTACGATAACATCATAAATACTACAGTTGATTTTTTTATGAAAATTACTAATTTTAGACCTAAGGCCGCCAACATTATGAAAATAGATAGTCAGTTTTTTAAATTACGAGTAATATTAGAAGTAACAATAGTTGGTATACCATTTAAATATTTTATTGTAAGGTTTGGTTTGAATTGTTTCTTACGCAGTGAGAGTTCTTCATTTAAAATTTTCAACTGTTTCCGTTAGTATTCAGTGCGATCCGCATAAAATTTAACAGAACCAGTATTTAACGTACGCACTGATTTTAAAAATCGCAGTTTGACGATCAGGAAAACAAACTTTAATCGGTTTTGGCACATTAGACACTTTTCCTAATGGATTAGTGACTTGGCTTCAAATGTTACCACAAGTTCTACAATATTTTTAATGGCAGCAATGTCCCTTTTGGTTTTCTCCTCTGCGGTTCCATTGGACTCCGGAAGATTGAACACCATAATATTTGAGGCTCTACGCTGACGATCTTCAATTTCATTAATAATGTTCACTTGGTTGCTTGAATGTGTAGAAAAATCCGTATAAGAGTTCTCAATCTTCTGTAGTCGATTTTTTATTTCATTAATTTCATTATTAATTTCCTTCATTGCATTTTGAAATTCCGCTTGTATTAAACCGGACAATTCTTCTCTTAAAACGGTTTTAGTATCTATTATATAGCTAGCTGACAAAATACTTTTTTTATTGGAATTATTATCAGACAACAGGTATAAATGGAGGATGGTACACACCGAATAATGATGTCCACTTATCTCCACTATTCGTCCATAAAATTACATGAAATTTTCACAACACTTCGTCCATACCGAGAGCAATTATATCACGAAATTTCAAAATTAAACACTAAGAACTTCCCGAGATATAAAGAAAAATAAACAGAGCACATTCACGTGTTGCAGTCAGCAAAATAGTCATTTTCAATTAATGCAGTAATTTTGAAGGACGAATAACTCTTCGGAGTTAGACAATGCATCGTCTTGTCGCACTCCTATTTTGATGTATAATTGGAAAGACAATTGTCCATCTACTTTTATCACCGCTCTGGAACCAGCTAAGGTCATTTAAATGAGTCTCTAACTAATATTCGAATGTAGTTAATCATTTCAGTTCATGTTATTGTCGATCTATTCCACACTAGAGCTCCCCTGTGATGTCTTCAGAGTATTCAACCATCCTGTTATAAATTATACCTTATAAAAGTTTGTATTTTACATTTAACAGCAAGATTGGTCTATAGTTTTCGTATTGCATCGTGTCTCCTTTTTTGTATATCGGCTGTACAATTTCTTTGGTTTTTTTTTGCATGTGCCCATATTAAGACAATAAGCATTTGCGATCTCTCTCATAGTTTGCATGATAGATAAAGATTAAATAAATAAATAAACTTAGCGTTAAAGTCACCAAGTATGATCATTGCATCATAATTTGACACAGTATCAGTAGCATCTTGAAGTTGCTTGTAAAAGTTGTTAGCTTATTTATTATCTAATCCTTCTATTGGTGCATATACATTGATTAATGTAATATTACTCAACTTTCCTTTTGACCCCATTATGCATATTCGTTCGGACTTTGGTGTAAATGCTATAATTGATTTGCCTATGCTTTTTATGACTAAGGAACCTACTCATCTTTTGCTTTGTCTCGTTTAGCGTCCATAGTAGTAAAGTAAGAACTTATTTTTGTGGATTTCTCCACTGCCTTTTCATCTTAACTCCTATAAGGCCGCTATATCCATTTTCTCTCTATAAGCTCTTCCTCTAGGCTACTCATTCATTACGCTTCTTATATTTATGTTCCAAATTTTAATTCCATATTCGTGTCCTTTTCCGTTTGCTTGAGTTATTAACCATCCGATTCGTAACTGTTGTTTTTTTTTATAGCGTGGAGTTGTTGGCCCTACGCCTAACACCTTATTGACCGAGGAACAAGTTCTCCCGTTGTCGTTAGCCCTAACCCCACCTTCTATACGTATTGGTTACCGCATCTTGAGCAAGTTTGCTCAGGTTTCCAGGTTGGGGACACCATGAACATGAGATTCGGAATTGTGTACGAGAGACTATTCGACAA
Source organism: Ontholestes murinus (assembly GCA_963969525.1). Classification (NCBI taxonomy): domain Eukaryota; kingdom Metazoa; phylum Arthropoda; class Insecta; order Coleoptera; family Staphylinidae; genus Ontholestes; species Ontholestes murinus. Next base: position 54,549,909 of record OZ018395.1, read on the forward strand.
TCTCTTCCTATTCGATTATAGTGCTGCATGCATGCGCTATTCCATTTGAACACTCTGATCATCATATGAAATTCTTAAGCTAAAATTAATACTTCCTAGGCTACACTCTTGCTGGAACTTGTATTGAACGGGGTTGTTAGAATGAAAACACATGTTGGATTCCATATTTTAATTGGCAGTTTCCTGACATGTGTGTCAAGTCATTACACTCATTTGCAAAGGAGCACAAACTTATTACCAAAGTAGAAGGTGTAAAATTTCAGTATAATTATAAACATTACATCATCAAGTGTCCTCTTGTTGCGATCTCCTGGTGGTTGTTATCAACAAATTGTTCTTTTTTAATTGCCCGCCTGATATCTAATCTCTCTAATGGGTTTAGTTTGAGCCCCGTTTCTTCTAGGTATATCCCTGTTGGTAATCGTTTTTGATACAATGTTACATGATCACTGTTTTATTTTATTATTATATAGTGTTTGTGTTCTTCGTTTTTTTAAAGAGTTCTTTTAGTTTTGTCTATATAAGTAGCGTCATAATTTTATCAATCTGATTAAAGTAGGGCTCTTTTAATTCTTGTTTGTTTATTTTGTTAAGTAATAAGCTCCCTTGGTTTTGTTTGTTTATTTTTGGTTCTACCCTTGTCAATATTCCCACATGATCAGCCTTCGCCCTCTTCCAGGTGGGTGCTTTGGGTGTGTTCGTAGGACCGCTCTTGGTCGCCTCTTTGGCCTTCGACAGAGAATCAAGATGGGTTCCTGAAAACAAACAAAACATTAGTCTATATTTTTTATAATTATCTATAAAGGGATGGTCCTTGTTACCTCGTTAGCAGGTATGGTAAAGGGCGAATGTCTAATTTACTGGACCAGGGGTTGGTACAAAAGGTGGGCCAATTCTCAAATGCGACTACTTAATCGATAACACCGAGTGGATCGAGTAACAGCTTCAGACATTGCGCTTCTTACTCAAGCTCTTGCACCACAGCAACATAACTGGAGTAATCCAGTAATTCTGGTAATTTCTGGCGTGAAAGAGGAAATCGAAAGAAACCGAGAGGTAATGTTTTGACTATGCTATTTACTATAACAGTACGCACCAAAAGTATTCACAGGGTTATGCACAATGCCACAAGATTGGGCAAGATTATAGAGTTAAAAAAAGATGGGACAGTATGCCAAGGACGCGTTAACCAGGCCTCCTCTTTTGTGGCGAAAGATCACGTCGAAGCAGAATCGAGTTTTACTTGTTCAAATGGAGAGACTGTTAGTCAGAGAGCTTAACATTTTCTGGAAGCTCATCAAGGTTAAATTTGTGTGAAGCTCCGAAACAGAACAGTAATATAACAAACGACTTTAAAACTTAAATTTCTTTTCACACCGAAGTCAACTTTCTCTGTGCCATATCTTCTGTATCCAATTGTGTTGGGGTGATACGGGGCCATTTAATTATGAACAGAGCTGGGCAACAATATCGTTGTAATGGACTCATATAAATAATCTACACATTCGTTTTTGGTAAAAACGATAGCATCTCCGGATAGTAAGCATATTTGGATGCACCTATTTATTTGAGTGACGACATTATATATGAGAAGGTCGAGTTATTTCTCAATAATATTTACTTGACCCGCTGTAGGTCCGTAATTTTGTGAGAATAAATAAATGGAGATGGGCGCTCTCCTACGTGGTAAGGTGAGGCATTGATCACTGAGGTAAACCAGTAATTCCGGGAAATACTGAAGAGATATCGAGAACAAACTGAGAGGTGGGAAAACTGTAACACCAAAATTGTTCACAGGGTTATATATACGACGCACTATTCACTGATCTCAAAAATTATAGCACGAGATTAGGCAAGATTTCATAGTTAAATAAAGGTGGGGGAAGTGTCCCAAGGATAAGGTGTCATCAACATAACGTACGGATGGAGTATAAGGGGCTGATTTTAATGCAATATTTTCGAAATCCACCATAAACAAATTGTCGATCACATAGAGAGAAATTATCGCATTGGTCCTCCTTCCACTTACTTGATGGAAAAGTATACTAAATACATTTGAATTAAAACACTTGTTATTTTGCATATTAATATAATCAGTTTCCTGACACATGTTTCGGTTTATTACAAACTAGTGTTTTAATTCAAATGTATCGTTTATAAATAAATTTTAAAAGTATTTCGTTAATAGGTACTTGGGTAAAGGATTTAAAGACATACTTTAAACAATTTGACGACTTTTAGGTTGTGTGATCATTTTTTGATATAAAATTTGATTTATTCGGCAGTAGGTTCACATTTTTGGCTAAGAATTTGGCTAATTTTTGAGTAGGTGAGTTAAAAGAACTAACGATAAATCAAAGTGGTATGTCAGCTTTATGTATTTTAGGTAGACCGTATAACTTTAGGCATTTAGAGTATCTTTTGCGTGGTATTAGATATTTTTTGATGGTCTTTGTCAAGAGTCAATTGCATGATTTTTGTTCTTTTTGAAATATATTTTTGGATCAAATTTGTTGAGAACTACTGTGGCGTTCCCTTCATCCGCAGGTAGGATAAATATATGTTTATTCTGTCTTAAGTTCGTTTCGTGATTGATTAGGCTTCGGTGAACCTAATGATCTGAGTACATAGGCGAATAATTTCGATTTTGTAGAGAATGGACTCAATATTTCATATAATAATAATAATAATAAAGTTTATTATTAGTTTGCACCTTTTATTTACCTCTTTGCTAATTACCATAAGTTTAGTTTTACTAATGTTAATTTCTAATCCGTAGCAAGTTGGTTGATAGATAAGGCGTTGAGATGTTAAAAATCCATATTCATTTGTATATTAAAGTTGTAAATAACTAAGATTTTCAAAATGTGTGTTTATTTTCACTACAATTGTTTCGCAAATTTATTGCTTCTTCAGGTGAATGAAAGCAAGTGCTGGCATCTTATATTCTGTTAATTAGTTCTCGTAAGTTGTATGTATGTATGTATTTATTTCATGTCTTGACATTAAGTCTTACATACGTCAGAATACATGTAATAAATGGTAAATAGTACATAATATATATATTAATAAAACTAAATCTATATAAAATTAACATTTACTTATACACTGATATCAATATAAAACGAATGGCGATTTCAATAAAACAATCTGGCAGGGAATTTTAACGTACTAATTAAAATTACAATTCAAAAAATCCTCCAAGCTATATAGTGCCATTTTCAGCAGCAATTCTTTAATGGTAGATTTAAATAGGGGTAGAGGCATTTTTTTCATATTAGTACTTAATTTGTTAAAAATTTTTGGGCCATAATAATTATCCGATGATTGTGATTTAGTTAGCCTAATTTGAGGTAAACTCAGATTTTCTTGGTTTCGCAGAATATAATTATTAAGATTACGTTTTTCGTAATTGTCTATATTATTTTTTATATGACAAAGACATTGATATATATATATATATATATATATATATATATATATATATATATATATATATATATCTATATATAAATGGCTGGTACTATCAATATACCATATTTAGTATAGGAGAATTTGCAGTCATCTCTATAGCTTATGTTAGCCACAATCCTGACTGCTTTTCTTTGTAAGGCAAACAGTCTATGGCGAGAAGCTGAATGACCCCATATTATAGCACCGTAGGACAGGTGACAATGACACAAGCCATAATACGCCTTTATTAAAACATGAGTAGATACATTACACGAAAGATTACGAAGGCAAAATATACCTTTTGAAACTTTGTTTGCAACCTCGCTGCCATGTACATCCCATTTCAGAGTAGAATCTATGTTAATACCTAGAAATTTTGTAGGTTTTGAAAATGTTTCATTATGTTTTTTTTAGAGTAAGAAGCATTTCCACCGATTTTGAGTTATTTACAAATAATGTATTGCTTGCAAACCACTCTTTTGTAGCAGTTTTGGATTCATTGTGGCGGACTAATACATCTTCATACCCTTCGGAGACATTGATAAGAGTTGTATCATCCGCAAATAAAATACTTTGACAATTGATATCGTCTTGAAAATCATTAATGTATAATAGAAATAATATGGGTCCTAAAATTGATCCCTGCGGAACACCATAATTATTTCGCAGGTAGTTTGATTCCTGATCCCCGATAGAAACCTTTTGAAGACGATTGCTTAGGAACGTACTAGATTACAACTTGGGCTGTTAAACTTGTACAACTCAATTTTTTTTAGTAAAAGCTGATGCGACACACAATCAAACGCTTTGCTTAGATCAAGAAATGTTACCATTTCATAGTGGCCATTTTCAAAGCACTCAATTGTTTTTTTTACAAAGGTTTGAATAGCTTCAGTTGTTGATGAGTTTTTACGGAACCCAAATTGGCAAGAACACAATAAGTTATTTTGTTCTAAAAATTCAGTTATCTAATCTTTCATTATGATCTCAATTATTTTTGACATAACTGGAAGGATAGATATAGGTCTGTAATTATCTTCAGACTCGGGATCACCTTTTTTGTAAACTGGAATTACTTTGGCTAGTTTTAAATTTTCAGGGAAGATGCCTGTGATAATGATATTATTAATTAATTTAGTCATAGGAGGGATAAGAATATCTTTAGTATATTTAATTAAGTCAGACGTTAATCCATGGACGTCGAAACATTTACTGTTTTTTAACTTATTTATTACATCTCTTACCTTAACCATGGAAACTGTTTTAAAAGTAAATATCTTTTGACAATTAATGTGAATTAATGTGGGATCTCTACTTCCACACGATAATTGACGATCTACAACGCTAATAAAATATTAATTAAGTTGACCGCAAGGAATGCTACAATTGTTTACTTTCAAATTTTGGGATCTCATACAGTTTATTAAATCCCATACCCTTTTTTGGTAATTGTAGATATTTTCGCGCGTTTAATTTCAGTTCTATAAAACACTCTAAATTGATTGCGTTGCTGTTTCATTTCATCACAGGGATACTTTATATATATGTCATTCAATAATTGCATATATTCTCGCAAATGTGACAAGTGTTTGTTGAACCATTTAACATGACAATTTTTGGATGGTTTGCTAGTTTTTTGTGGAAAGGCTTTTGATGCACATTGTGTCAAGATAGACATAATAATATTACTATTTATATTTGTATCAGACGTTAGGTGAATAAAATTTCAATTAACATTCGATAAAATTCTGTAAAACTCAAATTTTCCACTAAAAGTAATAGGCCGATACACTATACTGTGGGATGTACATGTCATATGAGGGCAATCGATAGTTACTGCTATACCAATATGATCGGATATTCCTGCATCGAACGCGTTTATCTTTATGAAATCCATATCAAAATTCACAAAAATATTGTCAAGACAGTTCGTACCTCTTGTGTTAAAGTTAACAATATTCGTCAAATTAAAGCATTTGAGAGTATCACATAAGTTAATTACGCGAGCGTCCTCCAGATTATTGAAATTAACATTGAAATCGCCACCTAAGACAATGCGGTTATCTAGAAGGTCTAATGAGTCCATAAACTTGTTTAATATATCAATAAAAGTTTTCCAATTCTTTGATGGAGATCTGTAAATGCAAATAATATAAAATTTACAAGCTGGGATATACATTCCAGCAAGTTCACAAATTTTATCACATGATAACGAATTTGTCAAGGTGTTTAAGTTATTTGCTGTTAATTTATCATCACTATATATGATAGATCCCCCATAATTACTTTCTAAGCGGGCATAATGAGCGGTACATGATAATGAATTTATTTTTGAAACTTTACATTCAAGATGTGAAAGCCAGTGTTCAGTTAGTGATATTACATTAAAGTTGGATTTACTATCAATAATAGCACATTCAAGTTCATTAACTTTGTTCCTTATTGACTGAAAATTCAGAAATAGAACATTTACGATGTGATTATTTTGTTCCTTGCCCGTTGAAAAAAAATATTAACACAAACGTTGATAGGCCAAATATCTGGATTTTTTAAGTCTTCAAATTGAGGGGATTGAACGGAAACTTTAAAAGAAGAATATTCGAGAGCATGTTTAGACGGCAACTGTTCGCATTTAATATCGAAGAATTTTTTAGTTTTAAGGTAGTGAATTAATTGTTCCGCGGTTAATTTCGGGTCCAGTCGGAATACATGCAAATAACTATAGCGAGTCGCTCCTTGTATAATGTTATCGTTGGCTGTTCCGCAAATCGCATTAAATTTTCTCGGTCTGGATTTCTTCACTACAGTAGTCCATTCCATTGTATTTACCTTACCCTCGGCGCTGGTTGACTGGGAATTAAATGAAGCCTGGGCAGTATTCACGTCCCTACGCTCCTTCCCTGATGGGTCGCGGTTTATCTTCTCGTCCAAATTTGCTTCGTTGGTAGATAATGGTTTAGTGTTTTTGGGTATATTCGGGGCCGAACCCAAACGTACTATATTCTGCTGAGGTGTTAATGCAGGGACCGTTTTAAAGTTTAAAGTTGTTCATACTATCGGTGAATATCACACAATCATCTGCGTATCGAATATTGTTTAGTGGTTCTATTCAGCAGGTTTTTCAAGGTTTCTCAGGGGCTTTTTTGAAGATCAAATATTAGGTGTGAAAGAATGCAGTTTTAACCCATGCCTGAACGCATTGGTTTGCTCCTCAGCATACATCTTCATAGTAGCTGACTGATCCTAGTACAGGTTCTGGATCATCGTAAGATCTGTATCATCAATTTCTGTGATTTTCAAATCTTCCATCATCTTTTCATGCTGTATTTTATCAAATACCTTCCGATTAGTCGATAAAACAGGCGAAAATATATATCATAGTTCATATTAGATTAAAACCGCCAGTCTTGATATTAGGTCCAGACTTGGCTAGAACGTGAGGTGGGTATCCTCGTTCGTCGAAAATTAACTCTTTTATGTACTTTTTTCAAGATTCTGTAATGTCTTATTTATCTACATTAAGTTCTTCTGCATCATTTATAAGTTGTGATAGTTTGTTACATTTCTTTTCTAGTTTTTTCTGTGGAGCAAATTTTGATGATTTCGGTTCAGAATTGAAATAACAATAACACAAAATGTTCAAACTGTTAAACCTTGTTTGAGAGTAGGAGGCAAGGTTTAAGGAGATATTTGGTTTTCTCAATTCCTTCTCATACTAGTATTCACCTGGCTTTATTTAGGATAGATTGCGTTCTTTGTGAGTGGGTATAATACCATAATTTGGGAACACTGAAAGGGATGTTGTTGTCTCGGTACATTTTCAGAAAATCTAAGGCACACATTAGTTCAGCACGTTTATTGCCTAATTATTCGAATTTATTAATATAATAATAATAAAGGTTTAACGTAAAAATGTAATTATTCTCATGAATTTCTTTACGGAAAAATTTAATATTCACTCATTCCTACCTCTCCTTTCTGAAATTATTTACACTTTCATTTTGATGTTTATACACCCGATTCTGTTTGCTTTAATTTGTTTAATTAATTATTTAACTTCTTAACAATTCTTTCAAATTTCTTATCACTTATAAATAAACATTAAATAAAATTACTAAAAAAAAGGGAAAGGGGGCAATACTTTTGGATAGCAGGGAGTAAAATAGAATAATGGCGATGGGAGATACGTGATGAGAGATGCCGCTCCTTTAATCATGGTTACCTAATAAATATCCCCAATGAATAACGTTAAAGCTATTTACGGCCTACTCTCCACAAAGAATACGCGATAAATATGGTGATAAAATATTATATCCATTAAAATTAAACCGTTTTTATTTGCACCGAACATACATATAAAAGCACTGTGCTTCCATATCGTATATGGTATCAACAGTCTATAAACGCATTTTATATACAAACTAAAAGATATTAATAGACTCAAAGACAAAATATATACATTTTATTAGCTATAAAAAACAAGTTTATTAACTATTATATTTTTTGTTTCCTATACAAAATATTATTTTTTATAGAGATTTAGTTGTTTTATTACATAAGAATTATTATAAAGTTACGTTAATTATAGCGTTGAAAATTTATTGAAGTTTAAACGAAATTAAGGTACTATTATCTGATTTTAAAATGGTTCGGATAAATAAATTAAGATTAAGCGATTATAATTGGCGCTTAATGTTACAACAAATATTGTATTTCATTTACGAAAATTTACCAAAGTGATTAGAATATGAACTTTCAATAACTAAAAGCCTCAACTATTCAGTTATTTAATGTTTGATCGATAATATAATAATACAATTAAGTCTCGTGAAATAGTAGCGGAAAATGTTCTGGTGCTTTTCCCTAACCTGTCCCCTTATCTAATTATCTTTTCATATGATAATGCGGAACGTCCAAGCAAAAGTTTTGCTTTTAACTTTTATAAACCCCAATTACATTTGGTCATTACTGCCCTCCTATTAGGGCACTGGCTAACACACGCACACAAAACGTAATTATTCTGGCTAAATAATTAAATTAACATAATCATGCACTATATACTCATTTTTTGCTATAAATGTATCTAATAAATATGCAAAAAAAGGAATATAACTTTATTTCATTAATGATCTAAATTTTTCTATAAAAAGTAAGTACTTGATTAAATCACTAACACTTTCTTTACAATTATTTTTGTATTACATTTTGGGTACTATGCACCCATTATCAATAGCTATTAAAAAAATAATTGTGAAGAAAGTGTTAGTGTGTTAATCAAGTATTAATCATATCTTTACTTAACTCAAAAACAAATTTCTATATGAAAGTGTACTGATTACAACCTACTATTAAAGGTGGCAATCATTCCTTTCATTGCATTTTATCTTATGTTAATATTAAAATTACAAGAATTCTTCATTCAGCAACAAGTTATATAATGCACACGTTATTATTTTACAATAAACATATTTATTATTAAGGTCCTTTAATTAATTTTAATTAAATTTAGTAAACTATTATTATTATTATTAATTTATGACATCTTAAAATAAAGAATATTTTGATTTTGATTTTTGATTATTACAATTTATATATTTAATTGTATATTTTAGAAATAGTATTTATATATTCTATACTTCAAACCCTTTTTATGTGCGAGTACTAAGTTTAACCATATCATTTAGAAAAGAGTTGTGAAAGAAATTGAAATCGGCCTTATACAGGGGCTCAGGTTACAACAAGATATTTTTTTATAAACACCAACTTTATGTAACAGCTTGCGCGTTTCCCGCAGTCTGGAGTAATTTTTATTAAAGAAAATAAATAATTTTAAATTCACACGCGGCCCCCTGGTGGCGAAGATAAAAATTTCTCCATTTCATATTTCAATCTCAAGTCATTAGTGTTTTATTTTATGTGATTTATTCAAATAATAAAATATCCAGCTGAGGATGTTTCTTTGGCAATGAGGGCAATTTATGTTCTCACCTTGGAACTTTTAATGAAAATACCGGCCTGATTTCGCGCATAAATTCCAAGTTTTGGAAGAAGCCCCGCAACCGTTTAACATATTAGGAAATTTAGGCAATCCCGTTAAATTTGACCATTTAGCATAAACGAGAGCGAAAAATTAGATACAATAAGGCGTATTTGTAAGAGACTTGAGTTGCTATATAATATAATTGTTCGATGAAATATATTAAAATCCTTTAGTTTGTTGTAGTAAAATTAAATAATAATTTAAAAACACGAAAACATTTCGTTAATCTACAACAATGAGTCTTACTAAGACTGCAAAATAAATTACTTATTGAAATAGAAATTGGTTAATACCTCGACAGATATTGAATGTTACAAAAGTAATTTGCGTGTTATAAATAGTAAAACTATGAAAGCAACACTTGAATGAAATTATTTCTGTTGTAATAATAATAAGTATTAATAATATTGTAGTGTTACTGTTTCTCATAATAAATGTAAATTTGTAATTTGTAATAAATGATATGTACTTTAGACATTTATAAGATGAAAAGTTATGAACAAAAATTGAATTTAGGCTGATTTCATTAAATTAAACTAGCAAAAGCAATTAAATAATCTAGTATTCAAGATTATAATCACCTGCAGATACGTGTTTCGATCTCTTCAGTACAGGTTTATTATAAAAATGATTTTAAATGCAGTTGCGGAAATGTCCCTTCCCAGCCACTCCTAAAATAATATTTGAATATAATGACTGTGATATAGGCAAAGTGATAAAAGACATAACCACGCTTATGCTGTTCATCATTAAATTAACCCAACCCCGATACCCTAGCTCCTAAATAAACTACCCCGTTCGATTAAACAGAACACGCCCACACATATCAAAACACTATGCAAGAGACGTTGCGTAAACTTTGTATTCAGATTAATCAAAACAAGGAAATTGTAAGGTGACTATTTCAACAATTAATTACCCCGCTCCTTATTTCTCAATTATAATAATGCTTGAACTTCTCACTTAATATTAACCTCCTATATCTTACCCTTTCATATTGTCGCGTGGGGGTCGTCGCGACTTCGAGATCAAAGGCAAAAGGATTACTGACTAATTATTATTAGGGAATGGAAGGTTACTTACTTGAAAACAAACTTTCCACTGAACTATTTATTACTACACTTGACTAGACTACTAGATATTGGGGCAACCTCTTTGCTTGCAAGCTAATTCGCGACTGTCCGTCCCCAGCGGCCCCACGGATCTTCCTCGATTCCCCTAATCAGCATAAAAATTACTTATTAACAATTATCGAGGAAGTCCTTGAATTCCGCTGAGCACGGGCGTACATACTCGCGGACAGGGAGCGACATGATATTTCCTGTCTCAAATATCCCCTGTCCGCGACATTACTCTCCCTTCAGTAAATCGGTGCCCCAACGATTACACAACTACCTTAGCCTAACCTAACCTATAGTACTTAGGGTCTCTAGAGTCCACACTACACCATCACTTGTGAGTCTATCCACTCTTGATGTGTCCGAGGCTGACCTCTTACTAGGAGACAAGTTGAGTTTGTCAAGCATCTTAGCAGGTGACTGTTTTCCGTGAGCTGCATTGTGGAGCATTTATGGTACTGGCCTCCCAACGACTTGCCAACCTGGCCCTCTTGGTTAGAGTACAGATATGGTGCTTCATTGGTGGATTTACTTCTAATTTTCCAGGTCAGGATCGTGGTACATGCTTTGTTCCTGGCTACTACACTGCGGGGCACATTAGTTTGTCTGCGTTGCGTTGGATTTGGTTTGGGCCAGCTGCATCCATTAATGTAAGCTGCACTCTTTGCTTGCTGTCATCTTGGTGCGCCAATTGTGTTGTGACGATTCAACTTGCTCCTTTCAGATGTCGCCTCCCATTCTCCAGGTCCTTGGTATCTCGGCAGTGTGGGTAGTGTAACGGCTGCAAAAATACATATCGGCAGATTTCTTTCGTAATAAAAATAAATTGAAGTATAATACACTTTTAACTTACACCTACATTACTAATAATAATAAAATTACTTCTAAGACTTTACTTCTAACTTTCCGAAATAAGTATCCTACTTGCTATTCTATTTACCTAGTACAAATACTAAACTAAAATTATATCAAAGTACAATGATCAATTATTATTATGATTTCTCTATGGTGCCAATTACAACTTTATTTTTATTCTTACCCCTATTATCATTTATTTGAATTTTATTAAATCCTTCATTTACCGTATTTGTCCCTAACAAATCTCTACTAAGTCAATTTTCTCACTATAACTAATAAGTTAACTAAATTTAGACCGTATGTTTGCGCCATATTCGCCCTACATTCACACATGTCAACTCTCGATACAATCAACATAATAGTAATCATCATTTAATCATTTCTCATTTGGATCGCCCTTAGACTGGTACCGCCTACCTAACGTCTAGCGAAAATGTGGAGTCGCTGGATCAAGTAATACGGTACGGCACCGTTAACGTACACTTAACTCCCATTTCCTACAATATTTGCAGGTACTTCGCTCCAGCAGCGACGGGATCCATCCCTGTGGTATCCTTTCATAGGCCCCAAATATTACAATTAAACTTAATACTAAACTAAAATTTTTGACATGATTTTCATTCGCACTCACAATCATTCTCTTGTACATCAGTATTCAATTGCATGTTGGGCCAATACTTAGCAAAAATAGGGTTAACTTTTACATTTGCGTCTCTGTTACGCGTATGCCTCGTTCTAATTCATTAGTAGTAAATCTCAGACTTTGACCATTGGGCAGTCTTAAGGAGGCATGCTTTCTTTCCCCCGTCGTTAACCGGGAACCATTTAATTTTGAGAATTTTTTATAGCAACAGGCCCCGAAAAGGATGCCGACTATTACTACCCCAGTAGACACTGCTAGATTAATAGAAATGACTGCAGTATCACTAAAGAAACCATTTGTAGCTGCTAGTTTAGATTGTAACTCAGTCAACTTTTCGCTGCTGTCTTTCAAGTGCCTTGCAAAGTCATCTGTAGACTTATAAGTTTCCGAGATGATAGGGGGTGATAATATTTTGAGAAGGTTATCATCTAGTTTTGTTGTTACGTTAAAATTTATTTGATTAAAGTGGATATTTAGTGTTGAGGATGAAGTGGATGTCTGTAATGATTTTAAAATGGTCGAGTACAATATGCAATTATTGCCAAGTTTTAATTTAGAAGGGGATTTAATACTTAACTGAATAACCTTCTTGTCACAGGTTAAGATATATTTTTCCTGAGGTGTATGTGGGATAACAATCCACGTATCAGATTGGAGTGAAAGAAAAACAGAAGACTTAATTTTTATAAAGCGGGTATCACATGATTGTTCTAATAATGGGCATCCCTTAAAAATTGATAATTCGCAAGTTCTTGAATAGTCGGTGTGAAATATCAGCTGATTTTGTGGACATAATAATGTATGTGTTTGAATTTTCTTGCAGGTAGCGTAGGTTTCTTTGTCGACATCAAAATTGATTAATGATTTTGAATTGGTGGCAAATAAAGATGTGGCGGGGCTTATGCAACGAAAAATATCTCCTTGCCATAGCGTAGGAATAGGTACAGGTTTGTATAATTTATAAAGTTGATGATCGGTGAGTGGGATGTGTGCAGTTACAAGAATGTCTTGATTTGTTCTACAAGCTGTTAACCTCCACGTTCGTTTTAAAATCTCAATTCCATCGTCATCAAAAGAAAACGGAAAATATTTGTCAGTTGGGGGGTTAACAGCTTTAAGTACGTTTAAAAGGGTCTTAGAGGGTAATAGGGCAGGATGAATTACGCCATTTTCCATTAGTAAAAGAGAATCCACTGTTCTTTCCACTTCTATTTCTAAATCGGTGGTTAACAAGATTAATGTAGACATTATTTCTGTTACTCGGGCTTCAATTTCAATATTGTGCATAATATTTCTTTCGAACTCTACTACCTGAAGGGACAAGTTATTTATAGACTGTTTCAGCATATTTTGATTATATTGAAAATTTTGAAATGAGGTGTTAACGGATTGAATTGTTGATTTAATGATTGTGGTTTGATCATATAGAGCATGTTGAAGTATATCAGAATTTTTATTGAGATTTTGAAAAATGGATTCGTAATGTATTCTGTCCTCGTCAGATAAGGTTCCAAACAGAGTTTTAAATACGTCTCCTACCACGTTAATGTAATCACGTTTTTGGCGGTTAGAAGTAATAAAGGAAAAGCTGTTCGAAATTACCTGTTCCGTACGATGTACTATTCCTCGGATGCTTGGTAAGTCCCTTATACAGGCTCCTATTTCCAGGGTGTTAGATATATTCTTGCAGATCTTCTCCGCCTCCCCTAGGACGTACTGTACCGCTTCTAGCTTGATGCCAAACTCTGCAACATTCATGTGGACCGCGACTCGCCATTCGCCAACTATTAGTTTCACTTCTCCTCTTTCCTCGAAAGCGATCCCGTCGGTGGTATTTATAGGTGACATCTCATAATTGGCTCCCTGGGTTAGGTGCCGAAGTAAAATCACCAAACATACTATTCCATCAAGGTATCGGACCATTGTACTTTATCTAAAACTAAATTAAATTAATATCTTATTCCTTATAAATGATTACCCTCGATTCCTATAAAATAAACGTAAAATTAAGTAACTTAACTTATTAATTAATTACCCTTTATTGCAAATTCAATCAGATATTTTTTCATCGAATGGTTGATAGTAAGGTGCTATTCGTGAAACATGCACCACGTCTGTTTTGGCGTTCGCCGTCCGACCCATTTGAACGAGATAGTCGACCTCTCCCCTCCTCTCAAGAATTTTATAAGGGCCGAACCACTTGAGTAACAGTTTTTCACTGCGACCAACTTTCCTTACAGGTGTAAAAACTTTGACTATGTCTCCTACTTCGTACTCCCTTTCAGTGTGTTTACTATCGTACCTGACATTTTCTTTTTGTTGTTTTGAATGAATGTTTTCCACGGCGACAGCTCTCGCGTTTAGGATTTTGTTTCGGAATTCTTCCACAGTTTCATCCGTTGTTTCTTGTAATAATTGTGCTTCGGTTGGTAGAGTGGGGTCCCTTCCATATAACAAAAAAAATGGTGAATAATTTGTTGTTTCTTGTACTGCCGTATTGTAGGCGAATGTAATGTGCGAAATGTAGCACCAGTCAGTTTGTTTGGTATTCACAAACTTGCTCAATATGTCTACGATAGTTTTATTTAGTCTCTCTGTTAGACCGTTACAATTAGGGTGATAACTCGTGGTAAGGTTACTCCTTATACCCATAATGTTCTGGAGGCTTGCAATCATTTCCGATTTAAAAACTTGACCTCTATCTGATAGAATTCTCCTTGGGCATCCATGGCGACATATGATATTTTCCATCAAAAATTTGGCTACTGACCCCGCTTTACCGTCCTTTATTGCCGCGATCTCTGCGTACCTCGTTGCGTAGTCGGTTGCCACAATAATCATAGTTTTTCCCGATATGCTCCTCCTAAAGGGTCCTAGTAGGTCAATTCCGATTAAATCAAATGGTTTCCCTACTTTTATTGGTTGCAGTAAGCCGAGAGGTTTCCTATTTTCCATACCTTTTCTTGCTTGACAATCTGGGCAGCCACGGACGAATTTAATTATGTCATTTCTCATGCCGCCCCAAAAATATCTTGTTGCTACTCGATTTAGTGTTTTTGTGACGCCAAAATGTCCAGCCATGGGTTCAGAATGGTTGCTATAGAGGATGTCAAATTTTAAGTGACTTGGGATACAGAGCAGGTGTTTATTTCCTGACAATGCGGAATTTTTCTTATATAATGCACCGGTATCTATCACATAATTACGAGCTCTTCTTCGCATCGCGGGCGTACCGAGAGTATTGGAAGGATCTAATATGATATTGATTATTTCTTGTAATTTATCATCCTGCTTTTGCTCCTTTATGATATCATCTGCACTTAATAGATATGTTGGAAGTTCGTTTGGCATTTCCTCATCAGCTGTTGTTGCTGTTTTGACGGGATATCTAGACAAACAGTCTGCGTCCTTGTGCGCTGTACCATTTTTATGCACAACTGTGTAATTATACTCCGACAATTTAATCGCCCACCTCGCTAGTTTTCCAGTAGGATCCCGACAATATTTTAACCAGCATAGTGCATGATGATCCGTTACTATCGTGATGTGCCGCCCATGAAGTAAGTGTCTTAAGTTACCGAGACTCCAAACAACCGCCAGTGCTTCCAGTTCGGAAATAGTGTAATTTTTTTCAGCCTTTGTTAGGGTTCGGCTAATAAATGCTACTGGGTGTTTACCGTCATACTTTTCTTGCAGTAGGATTGCACCAATTCCGTATCCGCAGGCGTCTGTTCTTAATTCGACATCTTTCGTTGGGTCGAAGTGAATTAAAACGGGAGCAGATGACAATGCATTTTTTAAATTATCAAACGATGTTTGTTGAGACACATCCCAAACAAAACCTCCCTTTTTTGTTGCGTTATGCAGGGGTTGGGCAATCATTGAATAATTTCGAATAAATTTCCTGTAAAAATTGCATGTACCCAAAAAACTTTGAACGTCTTTTGTGTTTGTGGGTACTGGGAATTTTTCGATTGCAGCAATTTTTTCAGGGTCAGTTTTAATTCCTTCTTCGTTAATTACAAATCCGAGTACTTTAATTTCCTTCTCCAATAAGATGCATTTAGAGGGTTTTAATTTTAAATTCGCTTGTCGGAGTCTCTCAAAAATGTTTTTTAATTTAACTATATGATCTTCAAAAGTTTCGCTAAAAACGTTGATGTCATCTAAATAAATTAGTACGTCCTTCCATTTAAGTCCGTGAAAAACAATATCGGCCAACGCTTGAAATGTTGCTGGCGCGTTACATAATCCAAACGGTAGCACGTTGAATTCGTATAGGCCATTATGGGTACAAAACGCTGTCAGTTCTTTGCTTTCTTCTTTAACACCCACTTGCCAGTAACCGCTTAATAAATCCAGTGTAGAAAAATATTTGCTCTTGCCAAATGAGTTTAGCACGTCTTCTATTAACGGTAAAGGGTAGTTATTTTTCTTAGTCACGGAATTTAATTTTCGGTAGTCTACGCAAAATCTCCAAGAGTTGTCTTTTTTCTTCACTAATACAACAGGCGAAGACCATGGCGATTTGCTAGGCCTTATAATATTATTTTGCAGCATTTCCTCGATTTGATTTTCAATAACCTGTTTTTCTTTGTAAGATGTCCGGTACGGTTTACATTTTATAGGTGTCGTCCCTGGGTTTAGTTCGATCTCATGTACTTGAAGGGTTGTAAAGCCTAGGTCGTCATTGTCGTCGGCGAATACGTCGGAAAATTCATCGATTAATTCATTGACTACGCCCATTTGATTAATTGATAAGTGGCCTGTCGGTATACGTTGGTTTTCTGAGATATTTCCATTTGGATTATCCGCTAAAGTAAACACGTTGTTGATTTCATTGCCTTCTTGCAAGAATCCTATGGTGGATCCTTCCAAAAGTCTCGTATCAACGAATGAATGCGATTTTATTTTAATTTTAACAACGTTGTTTGTTGAATCTGCAATCTCAATTAACTCTAAGTTTTTAGGGTTTAAAAACTGGTAATTAGGACGCAGTGTTGTTCTCCCTGGGCTGGTGGGTAGTTTTGCAAAGCTGGTGATGCACTGCCCTGCTTCCACGATTAGTGTTTCCGTCAGCGTAGCCTTAGTTTCTTGAGTAGGGTGATGATCAACGTCAATTTGCATAAGCTCTTCAATATCCCGGTTTAATTGTTCAATGTATTCATTTTGTTTGTTTACTTTTTTCTCTCTATCATTAAAAACTAATGACTTATCAACGTAATTTATCACGGCGCCATGTTTTTTAAGAAAATTGTTGCCTAAAATAAGTGGTCTAGGAACATTTTTTAATACAAGGGCTGTACAGTGGGTTTTTAAATTTTCTACCGTGACTGTAAATGATGCTTCTCCTAATGCGTGTGTAATATTGTTATCCGCCGTACGTAATAAGTGCTTATTTGCTTTGGTTCGTTTAAATTTTCCTGCAAGTTTTTCGGATATTATGTTTTGACAAGCCCCTGTGTCGATTACAATTTCCGTTGTTACATCATTAATTTTTCCGAATGTTGTTAGTATATCTGATTTGGTGTGGTACGAATTTGCGTTGTAAAAGGCGGCACTGGGCAATTTTAGTGACGCCTCTCTTCGTTTGGGTAGCCTCTGTTGTATGTTTTGTTTTCGGGAAGTGGTGTAGGTGCCATACATGATCGTGCGGTGTGTCCAGGTTTCTGACATCGAAAGCAAATTGGTCTACCATTGGTGGTCCTCGAAAATTGCCGATGAGTGTTGTTTTTTCCGTTGCGCCGCGGTGATTGAGTATGCGAATTTAAACAGTTATTTATCGAAGGGCGATTGTTGGGGTGATAATGGGAATTTTCTATTGCATTTTGTGTTTGCGAATTATTGGTCGGAAATGTGTACGGGTTATGAAAAGGGTGTGCAGGTATGCTAGCATGCGTGTTGTAGGTATGGTGGGGGACGAGGGGATCAGGTTGTTGCAGAAAAGGATTCGAATTTTGAATAAAGGGGTTGCAACCGTATGATAACCTTGCAGTTAGTGCCGCTTTCTGAATGTCGCTCATTTTTAATACTACTTCTTTTAATTTCGCTTTGGTCATACGTGACGAACGTAGCTCTACATATTTTTCTAAGTAGATGGGATGCAGTCCGGCCAAAAAATATTCGATTAATCTTTCGTCGCTGACCTGTCCTAACTCTTCGCATAATCTACTCACATCATAGTAGTACATTTTAATATCTTCGTTAATACCCTGTTTCCGACAAGCTAATTTTAATTTAATATCACCCATTGGATCGTCTCCCCCAAACTCTGCAATAAAAGCTGCTTTGACATCCTCCCATGTTTTATCAAAGTTTATTGGTTGTGTCCTAAATTGTGCGTACCAAAAACATGCTTCGTTTGTGAGGAAAGAGCCGAAAAAGTGAAGCCGGTATTTGTCATCCCAACCATTTGAAAACGAGGCTTGTTCAAAAAGACGAAGAATTGATATAACGTTGTGAGTCGCGGGGTCAAATGTTGGGGGTGTTGTGAATTTCGGTTGTGCGGGCGTGAGAGAGGTAAGATTTGCGTCATAAATTGTCGAGTTGGCCATTTTTTGTGATGGTATTGTTGTATGCTCCCGGAGTTGGTTTACACTTTTTGGAAGTTTTTGGGTAGTCGGGCGAAATTCAGCGAATTCCTGATCGAATACTTGTGCTTGATAGCGAGTGTTGTAATTTGGCTTCTTTTTAGAAATTAGAGTCGGAGTTAATGCACTGCATTTAATTTACACATAGTTCGCAAGGTCGCGGTTTCGTCTTACAATTATAACACTCGTTAACACACACAGCATGCACGTATTTATTACATTTACGTTTCCTATTGCCCTTGACCTCAATTGATTAAATTCTACATAAATTATTATTTTTCTACAACACATTAAATATTAAACTAAAATTAAACGGGTTTGGCGCCTCCACCACATGTCGCGTGGGGGTCGTCGCGACTTCGAGATCAAAGGCAAAAGGATTACTGACTAATTATTATTAGGGAATGGAAGGTTACTTACTTGAAAACAAACTTTCAACTAAACTATTTATTACTACACTTAACTAGAACTACTAGATGTTGGGGCAACCTCTTTGCTTGCAAGCTAATTCGCGACTGTCCGTCCCCAGCGGCCCCACGGATCTTCCTCGATTCCCCTAATCAGCATAAAAATTACTTATTAACAATTATCGAGGAAGTCCTTGAATTCCGCTGAGCACGGGCGTACATACTCGCGGACAGGGAGCGACATGATATTTCCTGTCTCAAATATCCCCTGTCCGCGACATATTTATGACAACCAACATGTAAATTGAATAAATACGACATCGACGAGGTCAATATGAAATTAAATTATTTCTTGTGTTTCAGCTTTAACAGATTGTTTTTCAGCTATTTAAAAATTTATTTTCTGTTTTTAATAGCTAAAATTTTGTTAGACTAGTTCATTATACTGAATCACTATGTGCATTTCATTTATGGACTTGCTGATAGCAATGAATAGAACATCCTTACAAAGTATCCATCAATGTCTTCATGGAAAAGAAGGAACAATGGAATGAAGTGGCGGACCAGGAAGGCCAATAACAGGAGCAGTGGAATTCTGGATATGATAGAGGAAGTTCCAGGCACTTTTACTCTGAATGTAAATAATGGGATTGATTTGAAAATTCTTAAACTACTTGTTGTACCCATATTACGTAAAACACGCTCAGGCGCTTCTCGTTGCTGATTTATCCTCCACGTATTTCGTTATGTCAATGGGCTTTGAACACATTGGTTTAAATTCCTCAACTGATTATTTTTACCTAGGAATTTTTTTAAGAAATGCAATAAGGAAATGCATAATAACCATCTTTCGACTGAAAAAATTATAAAATAATAATAAAAATATGGAATGTAAATGCTGCAAGTCACCAGTAACCGAAACCACCTCTGTTACCTGTTACGTATGCAAAGGCTTGTTTAGTACAACATGCGCCAACTTATCCAATAACGAGTAAAAATTTTTACGTTCAAAAAAGAATATCAAATGGACATGCGGAGGGTATTGTACGTCAGACCTTACGGATCATATCTGCACGTTAGAAGAAATGATACTCACCTTGCAGCGAGAGGTTGCACAATTAAAAAACTGCAACTTAAAGTCTCTTCCAGATACCAGTAACGCTATTATTGACGAAGTATTGAATGAAATACGCGAAGAAAAAAGAAGAGAAAAGAATATAATTATAACCAATATCCCCGAGAGTGCGAATAACGAAAATCATGAGAATGATCGGTTAGCAGTCGTAAACATTGTCAAGAAAATATCAACGACTTCCCCGAGACTGGCGAAAATATATAGGCTGGAATCAAGACGTTCCGGTTCTAAAGTTTTATTTGAAACCTCAACTGACGCACTTAAGATCTTGCAAAAAGCTAGGGAACTCAGAAAACATAGCGATTGCATTGGCATATATATAAACGGAGACCTCTACCGAGAGAGAACGAAATGAAGAAAACCGTCATTAAGGATTTCAAAGCTCGCAAGGAGAATGTAGAAGAAATATTCCTGAGAAAACGGACTACCGCGCATAATCAAACAAAAAACGAAATAGCATCCAACAGGAAGAAGTAACCTTTTACTATCAAAATGTTCGCGGGCTAAATACTAAGACTTTTACATTTTATTAAATCTATTACAAACGGACAATCTCGATATACTCTTCTTAACCGAAACATGGGCAAACGATTCTTTAAATAATTCCGAATTATTTACGTCGTTCTTTCAAGTATTTAGAACGGATCGACAAACAGTACGTGGAGGCGGTGTTATGATAGCTATCTCTAATCGAATAATTGCCGAAGAAGTCAATATTAAAGTTGATTTTAATGTAGATATAACCTGTATTCGCGCAAATATGTCGAACAAGACATATCATTTTGTAGTTTTATATATTCCACCACAATCTCCAGTAACAGCATATGAAAATTTATTTGATGAATTGGAAAAACATTCTATATTAGATACACCCTTTATTATTTTTGGTGATTTTAATGTACCCAACTACAACAACTATGATTGTTCAAAGTCAAATTTAATATCCAATTTCATTAATTTTCACTCTGCTTTGCAAATTAAGAATGTACAAAACTTTCATGGTAAAATGTTGGACTTAGTCATTTGTTCTAATGATATTAACTGTACCATTAATCACTGTGACTCTCCACTCATTGAAGAAGATAACTATCATCCAGCCTTAGCAGTTAATTATACACACAACACACTACCCGTTAAAAAATTTGAATCCGAAGTTCAACAATATAATTTTAGAAAGGCGAATTATAAGTTACTATATAAGCTAATTTGTGACACTAACTGGTCGACAGTTATCAATCAAGGTAATGTTAACACAGCATGTTCGGAGTTTTATAATATATTAAATCGTTATATTAACCTTAGTGTACCTGTCATTTGTAAAAGAAATAGCACATACCCTAGGTGGTTCTCCAGGACAACTATTTAAAATATTAAACGTAAAAGACATTGGAACAATGTGTACAAAAAACATAAAACATATTTTAATAAAAAGCAGACCTCTTTGTATCGCTCAATTGTCAAAAAATCTATCAACTCAGATTTTATGGTATATATTAATATGACTGAATCAAGTATCAAGCGTGACCCCAAAAAACTTTGGACATTTATTAATGAGCGTAAATCAGCTACCAGAATTCCTGGTATAATGAAATACGATGATGATTATTTTGATTGCCCCTCTGATATTACTTCATCGACAAACTTACCACATGTAAATAACACCACGTCTACTCAATTTAATAAACTGTCTGTCAAATCGTTTGACTTACAGGATTATTTAAGTGCAATCAAATGATTAAAATCTAATATGACAGCGGGCCCCGATAATATACCTTCATTTATATTACGTGACTGTTGCAATGTTCTAGCTGAGCCTCTATTGTTTATTTACAACTTTATACTAAAATCAAATGTATTTCCCGATGATATCTGGAAAATATCAAAAGTTATTCCTATTCACAAGGTAAAAGAAACTGACAAAAACGAACAATAGACCCATATCAATAATATCAAACTTTGCAAAAGTCTTCCAAATAATGCTGTATAAAGCTATAAATAATCACTGCTACCAATATATAACAGAGAAACAACATAAATTTTGTCAAACACAAATCAACTGTTACAAATTTATGTCACTTTACTGACTTCATATCTTGTGCTTTGGATCAACGTTTTCAAGTAGATGTGTTTTATATCGAAGGCTTTCGATAAAGTTAATCATGACTTATTAATTGATAAATTACATAAATATGGGTTTGATAATGATTTAATTGTTTTTTTACGCAGCTATTTGCACAACAGGCGTGCCTACGTTGACTATAGATCGGTTAAATCACAAGCGTTTTACTGTTATAGTGGTGTTCCGCAGGGATCAAACCTAGGACCCCTTCTATTCATACTATTCGCCAATAATATTGTAAATTGTATTGAATCAGATTGTTTACTCTATGCCGATGATCTGAAAATATTTAGGATAATTGAAACAATGAATGACTGCTTGGACTTCAGCGTGACTTAAACAAATTACATGAGTGGAGCATAAGCAACGGCTTACATTTAAATATCTCCAAATGCAAGACTTTGACCTTTAGTAGAAAACTTATTAACATTAAATTTATCTATAATATAAATAAAGAAAGTCTAGAGTCAGTTAAATCCTTTCGTGATCTTGGTGTACACTTTGACACAAAACTATACATTAATACTCATATATCTAGCCTCACTAAGTCATGCTACATTCTACTCGGATTCCTACTTCGAAATACTAAACCATTTAACAGTCTTCAACCTTTATTAATTTCTACTTTGCATTTATTCGAAGTAAATTAGAAGATTGCTCTGTGATATGGAATCCATATTACAATACTCATATTCTCGAAGTTGAGAAAATACAGAGAACATTCCTCAAGGCTCTGTAATACAGAAAATACAATAAATATCCTATTCAAGCTTATCCTTGAGTTTGAAATACCTTCCCTTCAATACAGACGGCAGCGAGCTCAAATTGTATTTATTTATAAAATAATACATTATGATATCCGAGATTCATATATTCTCTCAAAGTTAAATTTCTGTTGTCATAGAACCTCAAGTAGGTGTAAATACAAATTTTATAACGACCGTACAAACACCATGCAACATCTACACTCTCCTATTTTGTCAATGTGTAATGCGGCTAATACAATAACTAATAATATTGATATATTCCATGTTAAACTTCCTGTTTAAATAATTTAAACCGTATGAATTAATTGTTACTATAATTATATTATTATTTATTTATTATTTATGTGTGTATATACCATATAATTGAAATTATATTTTTTTATATACTTTTTTCTTTTGTCTGTAGTATGTATTATATTTGGATATTATTTTAAATTTTCTCTATTTGAATTGTATTTATATGACGCGATAAAATAGTTTTATTTTTTTATATATATATTAGTTTTTAAGTTATCCTGTAATTAGTTTTTTGTTAAACTGTTGGATAATAAATAAATTATAATTTACTGTGGATTTAATATATTCATCCTGTATGCCACACGACGTTCTTTTGAACCATCTCAAATGCATTAATTAGATAATGTTGATGAGGATACCATATTGTTGCCGCGTATTCTAAAAGCGGCCGAACATATAGAAGTCTTAAGGTATCGATTTTAAAGTCAGAACCAATTCGAGAAATGAAACCCAACATCTTATAAGCTTTATTGGTTATAGATAATATGCAGTGGCGCTAGTAAATTGTTTTTTTAGATATTATTTTTAATCAAAAATTTAACAAAATCGCTACTTAATGGCCTTCAGATATAATTTATTTTTCAAATAGAATTTTTATTTCTCATGTATTCTCTATTCAAAGATTCTACTAACTTTCTTCTTAAATATGATAAAAAATGTTAACTTCGGATAATCGGACCAGCCGGTTAATCGAACCAAAAGCCCCCGGTCCCCATGTGGTAACATCTTCAGATAACAAAGAAAATAAGAGCAATAGGGACGTAAATAAACAAGAAGAAATTCCTGGGTGCAGTGGACTTGACCAGGCAAACGAAAAGCAAGAAGAAAAAGATAACACTGAAATTGAGGAAAATCAAAAAAAGGAAGGTGATAATAGTTATTTATACTGCAAGACCGTTATACAGAAATTTACAGGCGAGCACAGAAAGCTAACGGGCGAGCGCCAACAAGCCTGTTATCTGTGTGAGCCTGTAAATTTCAAATAACAGACACATACTTCCAGATAGTTTGTTATTCCCGATTCAATTGAAATTTTAAACCCATACAAAATTTTCCAAAAATATTTCAAACTGCGTCCTCTTGTTGTTGCATGTAAGCGCCTTTTTTTGGGATACAGATAAGGAAAGTGCATTGCTCAGCCTGCTGGTATGCATACAAGAGGTGGTGTACCTAGAAAGGTGGCTTCCTTGATTTAGCCCACCCCGAAAATTATACTGGACATTGCCTACGACGAAGTGGTGCCAGTATGGTTGTAGAGTCTTGCGGAAATCTTTTACCAGTTAAACAAATCTGTTTACGCGTTTAGCGATTTGTTTTTAAAAATTAAATAAACACGTTATATTGAATAAACGTGCATCAAATATATACAAATAAAGCAAATAACAAATAATGATTAACAAATAACAAAGTAGGAAATAATTGAACAAAAGGCAAAGTTAGCAAATATAATTACAAGTTAAATTATATGCTAAAATAAGCTTGCAGTTACAAATTTAAACAAAGTTTTACGTTACGAAGATTGATTACTAACTTGTGTCGAATGTTGGTCAAAAAGTGATTGAGAACACAGAAAAATGTAACGAGGCAGGCAAAAAGAATCACGTGATCGGTGGAGGGAGATAATGGATGCGCCAAAATGAAGAAAGACAAAGGGATGATTTTGACACGAGTTAACAGAGGATAGAAAAGGAATTTGTTCTACTCTTCACATTTGGCCTTGGTCTGCGTTTTACGATTAGACGTAAACGCAGTGCGGCACGAGCACAAGGGAAATTTATGCAAAGAAAATCGTTGAAGCCTGAGAACCCTCGCAGAAACACACAAAGCAAAAAAAAAGGTTAAAACTGCAAACAAAAGATTGAAATGCAAGCAAAAGCACAAATGTTTAAAAATGTGTATACGAACATAAAAAATATATTTTCACACACTTCGCGATTTGGCGCGAACCAAATCGGTGGTTGGAAATCATCGAAAGTGGCAGAAGGGTATATAGACCAAACAACACGAAGCAAAATGGAGGTTGCAAAAATGTTACTGTCTACGGACTTCATCCATAGTCGGTCAACAATAGTTTCGTCCGATAAATTTGATGTGGCATCGTGTTCGAGGAAGGAAATTTCAACAAGCACGAATATTTCTCACACTAACCCAGAGCCTTCTGGTTTCGTAATTACAGGGAATTCGATTTGTGCTATTAAGATAAATTTTTGTAAAAAACCTAATTGATATTATTTTGAATGGTTAATATTTAATTAAATTCATTGAAATAGGTTTTGTTATGTTATTTTGTTTGATCAAAGAGTTAATACAGCATATAGACGTTTCAAATAACATACGTTGTCATGGTATCCATGTCAACAGCCCGTAAAACTTTTTGCAAGGTGCTAGTCCGTATAAAGTCTTGAGCTAAATAAATAGTTCTTTACAGTTCAAATGCCCATAAAAATAATAAAAGGGAAAACACTGAACATCAAGGACTTGGAAGAGGAAGAAAATGCAATATTTCAAGATACGAATTTTCCAACAGATATTGCCTTGTGGCCACTACAAATATCAGATCAAATGATAAATCATTTCCTTAATAATAAACCTTACAATATTGGAAAACTATCATCCTTAAAAGTAGAATACAAAGACAGAAATATGACAAGTAATTTTCATTGTTTAAAGGCTAACGATTCGAAAGAATATCGAGAATGGCATATTTTTTCTGAAACAAGTAAACATATTTACTGCTATGTTTGCAAGCTGTTGTCGCGGTCGAAATCAAAATTCATAAAAGGGTTCAACGATTGGAAAAATTTAAACCGTGAATTAAAAAAAAACATGAATCTTCTAAAGATCACTTTAATTCTATGTTGAGTCTGAAAAACAAAATTGTCTGTAACTGGACGTATTGATACTCAAATAGCTCGTGAAATTGAAACACAACAAAAATACTGGCGGGAAGTTAAAAAGAGTTGCAGCTACAGTAAAGCTATTAGCTACTTTGGGTTCAGCATTTCGTGGTCATCAAGAAGGTATTGATTCGAACAGAAAAGGAAATTTTTGACATGCATTGAGTACATATCCCAATTTGATGATTTTCTTAAAAATCATTTGGAGCCTGTACCTTTTAAATGCGATGTGGGCCATTTTTTCGTCTTTAATCAAATTTATTAACTCGTAATTGAACCATTTTGGATATTTGCTTCTATAGTGCACCCCCTTTTTCGATAAATAAGAATCTCTAGCAACAAACAGTACTGAATAAAAAGCAACCACAGCATTACTAACATCTAAGTATGATTCAAAATAGTCCGCCCATACCGTACTAGCAATTAAATTATTTATTTAAGTAATCATAATAATATATATTACAGTAGGCAGAATGATTCACACAATTACATTTGAAGACAATATTGTAAGCAATATGATGTTTTTTATTATCGTAAACTACATCAGTTGGCATTGTAGGTGCAATATTTAAAATATTACAGCAAACTAAGTCGAGAAATGTATTATTTTTGTTAGGAATGGCATTAATTTACCTGAGGTTTAAAAACCTAAAGCTATCCATTATTCCAGTTATCTTATGGCAAATTATAATCGCCATATAACAAAAATTCATCAACTCGATTATTTTCTGCAACTTCTAGTCAATTTAATTCAAAATTTAATAAATAAAAAACGTTATCAAAACACTATGACCTACATTTGTCCTAGACTTCAAAATTCAAATAAAGATCCATTCTTTACATTAACTTATTATGGTAAAACTTCAGAAGAAATTGCTCACATTCTTCATAAACAAAATCATCAAATCGCGTTTAGACCCGCTTGCAAACTATCCAATTTATTGTTCAATTCAAAAGATAAAATCAACTTAAAGACATCATGTGTGTATGAAATTCCATGTTTCGAGTGCAATGGCGTGTATGTAGGGCACATGGGCCGCAGTTTTGAAAAGCGATATGCTGAATATTTCCGCGCACTCCGGTTAAATCAAAATTCCAGCTCTTTATCGAATCACGCGTTAGAATGTAAACACTCATCTCCTGAAATTTAAAATCTTAAAATTTTACATAAATGTTAAAAAGGTATAAAGCTTAATCTCCTGGAATCCGCGGAAATTTTCAAACGTAATAGTAATCCTCTCATTAACCTGTTGAACGAGCAAACCGATTAAGTATACACACCGCTTTTCAAAATATTATAATCTCTTTAATCTTAATCCTTTGTACCTGTTCACCGTAAATTGTTCTGCTCCCCTCACTTAATTTTCAAAATCTATTTAAATGTTATTTTTTTGTTAATTTGTTCACTTGATAATATCCGTCAAAAGCCGAAACTTAAGTCGTCTATGTTGTAATATATTTATATATTATAATAAATTATAGTGGTTAAAACATAGTAAGTGTTTTATTCAGTGCTCATTATGAATTACCACGTTGTAGCAGTCGCAACCATCATTATGATTCAACTAAATACTGTCACTAACATCAATAGTAATCTTCTTGATTTGATATTTACAAATTTAAAAATCTATATCTTAATGATATCACGACATCTTGCCGTAGCAATTGAATTGAAATTACAAGTAAATAAATCAGTCCACGCTTTTCCAACTAACTGTAATACATTTTATAATTGCTCTTTTCTGTATGCCAAAATTGATTACGTATGGGGATATCTTATTTCTTCCAATTATGTACTATACGTGAAGAGAAGAAGAAACTATATCCGTAGATCTTGAATGATGCAGGTTTTTGAAGGTTTGATACAACATTACATATTACAAAAGATCGACCAATTCCTAAAATTTTGTCATAAATATTTTCTTTTGTGCAGTATGGTAAAAACTGTAGAGTAGACAGAATTGGATTACAATCGAGACCGACCTTGCTCTAGTTCCTCTGCGTTCTTGATAATTGTTGAGCTTTTAATTTCCTCATCAACTGAACTAAAGATAATTCATCCTCATTTTCATTTGATTTATTAATTACTCGGTCTGACAAAAAATTTCTATAAAGAGAAATGCCTCTGATTGTAGTTGATGTCCGCTACTATTTTCTTTATCCTCTCATTATTTGTCACTAGCATTTCTCTCATCTGTAGACGTTATGAAGAGATCAATCGAATTGGACTTCATATCTTTCCAAAAGTCTGCATTATCGAATTTCTTCGTTGTGTAAATTACTTAAATGCAACGCATTAGCAAGCCTATTATTGCAATAATGTAACATTTAGAAATAATTACTAATTTTGATATATGAATAAATTTTATTTTTAATACTTACTGTGTATAAAGTCTTTATTAGTATACAATATATATAGAATTTCTATAGTCGTTATGAGACCCAGTCCTTCACAGCGTCATTGGTTTCATCAAAGTGAAGCGCTGCTCTTTCAGATATTTTTTCATGGGATCAAACATATGAAAACCGAATTCATGTTCAGGCTGTATGATGTTTAAACTGCTCCCACACAATCCTGCGTGTGTGTACCTGGACACATGCGGCTGCGCGTCATCATGGAGCAGAACCACATCTTCGGTGAGCAGCCCTGGTCGTTTGTTTTTGATGGATCTACGGTATTTGGAGTATTTGGAGTATCTTACAGTACATATTGGAGTTAATGGTTCTTATGTGCTCGAGGGATT
The DNA here is from genome assembly GCA_963969525.1 of Ontholestes murinus. NCBI lineage: Eukaryota > Metazoa > Arthropoda > Insecta > Coleoptera > Staphylinidae > Ontholestes > Ontholestes murinus. The sequence continues at coordinate 54,578,977 of OZ018395.1, forward strand.
CAATAAGTAATGGACCTTTGACGTCAAAAAAAACGAGTAACACTTTGTCTGCTGACGTCACGGATTATTAGGGGAAGGTGACCACCCATGGTTCCACTTTGTCTTTGACTTGAATGATGGCACCAACTCCCATCATTTTGACAATGCACTCCAAGAAAACAAGGTCTTCATAATACAGAAACAGTTGTTAAACTACGCAGTTTGTTTAAGAGCCCACTTCTCGCAAACCTTCCGATGAACAATTTTCTACATCCTTCCGTCGCTCAGCGATTTTCGATTTTCCTGTGTTTGGTCGAAGTCGAGGGGGCTACAACCATAGTTAAATATAAAATAGTGAAACATGACTGAGTGCTTAATTAATCCTTTTATTAACATAAAAAAAATTCACCATGGGTTAAGTAAGAAGTTATATAATCGTATAGTTAACTATATTTTAACACTGGAGGATAAAGGTGGCCGTTTGGTTTTTAATATAATCACGAGAAGAAAAGATGGGAAAACCTAATTAACACCCAAGTATTAGAGACGGTAGTGGGGACAGCTGAATTACAAGCGCGATTTCAGAAGGCAATCGATGAGAAAGAGAAGGTTGTTGTTGGGGGTTTGTGTTCTATATACTATTCGCCATCCTAACGTGTATCATAATCCAGCGAAGCCATACACTTAGCTAGAGAATACCGTATGATTTCGTCAGAGTCTGAAGTTCTAGCATTATCTGTCTAAACAAGGATGGAGTTATACTGAATGACACTAAGCTAAACCATAGGCTGAAAGACGACTAATTTCTCGGAGTAAGAGCCATTGGTTAGAAAAAACAAGGATTTTTAACTCTTTAGCTATTTCAAGTCGTTATAAGAACTGCAAATCTTTTCCACCTCTGGGGACTATAGACTATACTGCCTTCTGAAAGGGAAACTGTTGGATTACCTAATTATGGATAGACATCTGCAGGATATGATCTGATTGACAGTACTATTTCTAGTAGGGAAAATCCACCCTAAACATAGTTTAGCAGGCTTGTTATAAAAGCGTATCAAGGTGCTTTTAGTAATTTAGCATTGTCTGGAGATCAAATTCCATATGTAATAATATTAAAGATATTGCATGGCAGAGGAGCCTACGTGCTTCGATAGTCATATTTGCTTACTACAATGAAATAGTAGCAGGGTAAAAACCCAATACAGGTTCGATCTTTTAGAAAGTGACTTACGTTGGCGTGACAACTACTGCTTTAATTAAATTAGAAATTGTTGGTTTTGGGAATGATATGCTCACAATATAGCTCTGAATTAAATTTATGGCCTAGGTGGCTATAACAATGGTGCGAAGTTGACTGTGGCCTTTTAGTTTTCAACAGCACCTAAAGAAGACAAGCTGGGAAGAGCTGAATAATACCCTCGAAAAAAACTTCTGAAAGGGCCGCGCTTCAACTCGAACGACGAACTTAAGGATGTTGTAAAGGACTGAATATCCTCACGATCACAGAAATTTTAGTAACATGGAATCCTTTGGCTCGTTAATCAATGGAATTGTTGTGCCCATGGTTTACACTTTACATAAAGGCTAAAATTATGATGATTAAAATTATGTTTCTAGCCTTTTTATAGTGATTTGATTTTTTATTATGTACTTATAGACTTTTTTCTGATTGAGTAAGTCTTCTAAACTGTTTTTTGATTTTGAGTTTGGTATCCAAGTTAGACCTTAGCCGAGATAAATGTTTCATTTCATCTAATATATCGAATTGTTTAATTGTATATTTAAAGTAAATCATATTCTTCCATTTAAATCGATATGTGTCCTTTTCTTATCGATAAATTCTTTGAATTCAATAATTTTTTAATCAGTTGCTCTTCATTTGGTATGGTATTTAACGCTTGTTTTAAGCACAAGTCTCGTTGGTTTTGATAAAGAAACACGTTTTAAATTTTAGACGTTTATTCTCTCAAATCTAGAGGAACACTAACTACAACATTTACAAAATGTACATTATTTACAATTCTCCCCACTTTCAACTAAGGAGGTGCCAATAAGGAAGTGGCCAGGACTCAGATAGGAAAAATTGTTTGGGTCATTTGACATAGGAAACAAAGAACGCGAGTTGAGAATAGGTTATATTTGAGTCAATAACGTATTAGACTCCTCAAAATTAAGCTTTGTTTCGCCTATTACTTTAATGATGTGAGTTTTCGTCCTTTTTACAGCTGCCTCCCAAAACCCCCCGAAATGCGGCGCTCGTGAATTAGTTTATTTTTACTGTTTTCTAAATGAAAATATTCATAGCATTCCTTTATTTTACAAGCCGTTCCTATAAAATGTTTGTCATATCACTATATATGTTACTAGATTTTCCGCGACGAGCAAAGAATCCGCAACAAATGTGTCAGTTGACAAACTAGAGACTAACTCTAAATGTACAGCTTTAGTAGCAAAGCTAACGAAAACTGCGATATACGACTTTGTTACTGTATTTTTTCGAACCCCATGTTTCAAATATACCGGACCACAAAAATCTACCCCGCAATTTTAAAAAGTTCTAATTAATGTGGTTTTAGGTTTATATTTAAAACAAGTAATACAATTTTTAATTATACGTTTTATAGAATTTGCACCGCCTATTATCCAGTAAAGAGATCTAGTATGTACAAGCATAGCATTTACACCAGGATGTATATATTTAATATGAAAATATCTTATAATTTTTAAGTTCTCCTTCTCTGGTAATAACATTGGGCGTTTAAAGTCAAAATTATGTACATTTGAATTAGTTGTATTATTAAATACACGAATATAATATTGCAATGTATCTACTCGCAGTGGCGACCGGTCGCCAAATTAAACCTAATGTTTTAGAACACGGTTTTTTTATCAAGAAAAATGACATTTTTCAGCCAAAGCCCGTGTATTTTATAAATTATTGAATTATTAGAATTCCACTTAATTAATTCGAAATTTCCCTTTTTAAGTAGAGCAACAATTCGTCCAAAGAATTAGCGCCCGTCAATAGATCATCAACATTTGAGTCAATTTGAATTTGGCGATACACTTTTTTAATGTCCGCTAATAATACATATCTATATGTCCGGAAACTTATTAAAATTAAAAAAGATCGTCTTTCATTATGGGACCTTTCATCAGTATATCATTAAGAGATAATTCGTTACTACATCAACTGTGTGATGCGGTAGATAGTAATTATTCTTATTTAAATTATAAGAATCTAACAATACTTTTATACAACCTAGATTTTTATATTCCAACATAAAGTTTTGATATTCTGTTTGTAATTCAGGATTCTTATTTAAATTTCTCTCTAATGGGAAATAACGTTTTCTTGCCATTTGTTTCGAATCACCTAATAGAGATGGATTCGTTTTAAAAGGAAGTTTAACAATAAATTTATCATTAATCTTGACTGTGTTGTTAAGAAAATGTTTTTCGCATTGTTGTTCTTCTAAAGTCCAATTATTATTTCTATTTATAGTTTACAATTTCCAAAATTTAGTTAAATCAAAGTCTAAATTATTTTCTCTATTTAAAAAATTAACCTTTACGTAATATTGTAACTTACATATATGGAATAGTTCCCCCCACAATCCAACCTAAACGTGTTTTAGAGTATATAATATTTTTGTTAAAGATTATAAATTTGTTATTACCTAAAATATCCCAGAATACACTAGCTCCGATAAGAAAATCAACAGGCCGAGATATATTTAATTTTGGATCCGCTAGTGTTAAGCTTTGTGGCAAATTTAAATCAATTTTATCATACGATTTATTAGGTATATTTGTTGTTAACAAAACACTAGATTGAACTTTTAAAATCATCATAAATTGATTGAATATTAATAATCGTTCTGTAATTTATGTTAGTAATATTTTCACTAATACCTTTAATTTCAACGGTAATTTTATTCATTTTCAAATTTAAACGATGTGCGAGTTCCCTTGCAATAAAATTAGCCTGAGAACCGCAGTCCAATAACGCACGAGCATTTTCAAATTTGCCATTATCATTAGAAATATTTATCATAGCAGTTGTTAAAAGCATCTCACCAGATTGATATTTTAAATGAGCATTAGTAGCATAATTATCTGCGGCCGGTTGGTTTGAATTAAATGTGGGAACGTGCAATAATATATGATGTTTCTGATTGCATTTTGAACATTTTGGAGCAAAACATTTATTCGTTGAATGATTCGCTGGTTTGAGACATTTAGAACATTAACCATACCTTTGCACTTTATAAATTCTTTCTTCAACACTTAACCTTTTGAATTGTTGACAGTTTTGTAAAGTGTGCTCTGTTTTCTTACAGCCCACACAAAGTTTAGTAGTTTGCTGATTGAAATGAGTGTATAAAGAATTTGACTGAGATTTATTTTTCATTGAAATATTTGAATTTAATTTACTTTGAAGCGTTTGCGAATCACATGAATCGCATCGCCAAGCTAGCAAATCTAATAATTCTTTCAGTGTAGGTAATGTATTTTTCTCAAAATTTAAATTAAATTCTTGAATCAATTTCGAATCTAGTTTGTTCTCCAAAATTGTAATTAAAATAACGTCTCAATTGCCAAGCGGCATATTTAATGTTTTAGCGATCTCACATGTTTAGAAACTTTATCTATGAATGTTCTTAATTCTTCCGTTAAATCTTTACGAACTTGTAGCAAATGTAAAATACATTTAACGTGTGAATAGGCGATTTTCTTGTGATTATCAAATCTGTCAATAAGTGCCATGCGTTTTATAACTAGCATCATCTACATTTAATCCGCAAATTACTTCCGTGGCCTCACTCTCTAAAGATGATCTTAAATAATGATATTTTTGAATTGAACTCAATGCAGAATTATTATGAACCATCGATTCAAAACTAGATTTAAATCCAGTCCACTGATCAAAACGACCGGAAAACGATGGCAAAGAGATTTTTGGTAGCTTAAAATTATTATCTACATTCCCAATCTTATCGTTAACACTTGGGGTAGATGCATTTTTATCAAATTTATTTTTTAATTCAATTGCTTTCTCTAAAGCTTCACAATAAATATTTTCAAATTCCTCGCATTCCCTATCATCTTCCTTTTGATCATTTATAATCACATATACTTCTAGTAATAATTAATAGTGAGAAATATACATTTTCTTTATGAGCATTTCTGCACTTATGTTTTACATTTTACTGTAGAAACTCCAGCTAACAGTTAAAACAACTACTCCCCGTACTAAAGCACCGCCAGGCATTGAATGACATAACTGTTAGCTGACGTTACATGTCTGAAATAATATTCAGCACGATGTAACAATTTGTGGATAAATTACAACATGGAATTGTTGTTATTTAACCTTGCTCTTATCTTCAGAGACCTAAATCTGGCTTTTAAAATAATTAATTCAGTATATCGCCGATTATACTATGTGATTAAAAAAAAAAACCAAACCTTTATTGACATTAAAACTTTCACATTTAATCAACCGTCTATTCTACGTGACATATAAAAACATAAAAACAGTATTTATACTTTTCGCTTTACTTCCCATTCCGATACCAGTCTGGCCAAAATCTTTACACCCGCTCTATCCTCTCTCATCCATTCTGTTATCTTCATGTTTCCCTTCAACTCATCTTCCAAATGACGCCATGTATCCCTACCATATCTTCCATCCTCGCTCTGCCGATCCACATACAGCTCACGCCAGCGTAATCTTATCTTCATTTGAGAAGAAACTATTAGTCAAGTATCCTGGCACTCTCCCAAACACCGGCCTACTTTCAAACTTTGGATTTTATGAGCTCCTCCTTTCTGCAGATTAAATTATTAATCTAAATTAAATTACTTTATTTACTGTATACACCTTTTACATAAAATCATAATCAAAAATAAAAATAAAAGCAGTTATTTACAAAAATATAAACATAGATCATTCCACATAATCAACATGTACTAGTAACAATTGTTTTTCACATTACATATTTTAATTTTAATTTTAAATTAGACAATAATATTAAAAATTTCACCACAAGAATATTCATTTCCAAGTTCCATTAAGCGGGCCGTAGAATTATGAAGACCTGATGCAGTTCTGAAATTTTCTAAATAAAAAGTATGGTTGGAGCCAGTTCTTCTATTTAGGACAAAAAATGCCAGTTGTTCTAACAAAAAAGGAGAGTTTAGATGTCCATTAATTATCCTGTGTAGCATACAAAGGTCCAACGTAATTCGGCGATCTCGTAAAGTCATGATGTTGAGCTCTCTCATAATAGCTGCGTATTCGCCAGAAGTATGCTGATGTCCATTTTTAAATTCCATGCATCGTAAAAATTTGTACCCTTTCAATTGTGTTGATATTGCTAATTGCGCATGGTGTCCAAATAGTTGATCCGAATTCTAATTGGGATCTCACTAGTGAGCAGTATAAAGTTTTGATGCAATCACCATCTAGGTTTCCAGACAACTTCATCTTGTACTCTATCCTTTGCCTCCCCATGCACACTCATTATATTTATTTCTTGAAGCAGAATTTACCCAGGTGTTGCTTCAAAAACAACCATTCCTCTAACAATACGTTCATACTTCCTTATTCCCCATGTTTCTACATCATACAGCAAAATGGGCTTCACACACGCATCTCACAGCTTGCATTAAGTATGTCTAAATAACAAAGATAGTTTTAATTAAAATATCAAATTCAACATGAAACACATGTTCTTTATGTTTCTAGCCCTGTTTAGAATAAATAGCGATATGAAGCATATTTAACATAGAAAAGTGTATTTCATTTATCCTTGAAATTTAAATACCATATCATTAATAATCAGGAATGATCCGTGTTTTATATCTTAAATTAAAAATTATATAAGTAATTTTGCGTTTTTCTTGTGAACGGATCAATATATTGTTTATTGCGGAAGATTTTTAAAAGTTTGATTTAAACAATTATTATATGGGGTACGTTAAAAGTATGATAGGTTAGCATACCATATAATTGGCTTATTATTCAGAGATTATAAAGTTAATTATTATACTGATAGGTAATGTCTTTCTATTTATATTTGTGTTATAATTATAAAAATTTACTTCACTTACTCTATAAAATCATATTCAAAATCTAATACAATAAACAATATATTAGTCTATTGTATTATGAAAATATTTACAAAAACTATGCCTTTAACTGGCATAATCTTGAGTAACCACAATATTCTCTAAATATCTAAATCTAAGTAAACTATAGGAATAATGATAACTTAAAGTAATGTATATGATTGTATTAAATTTATGTAATCGGTCAGATGAATCTAAAAACACTACTTATTTTAGATAATTCACTATAATTAAGCAATTAGGAAACTTTTCACAACTGCCACTTGTTAGTAATTTATTATCGGTGGTCATATGTAAAGGATACGGTTAACAACTAAATTATCAAGGCCATAATCGAGTCCCATAACTATTGATTACTTTTGGAGTTTGGGAGAAGGGTTCTCCGTTTATTGCCTATCATGCACCTGCATACATCTTATAGGGAAATTGCCAATATTTGTTACGTGCGTAATAGAAATTCAACCCTTCGAAATAGAAAATACGAGAATCAATTTACGATATGATTTAGGGAAATGATATTGTTTCATAAAATGAAATTTTGCTTTATGTGAAATGTGATTCAGAAAAATCGTAGGTTTGATGATTATATTATAAAAAATAAAATTATTATCTTGATTTTTTCGTTATTTATACAAATATTAACTTCATAGTGCATTTTCTATTATTATCAATAGAAAACTATTCAATTTTACTTACCTATTTATTATTTTTTATTTACCTTTTAATCAACATATTTTATTAAATCAATATCACGAAATCTACGATTTCTTTTTAATAGCATTTTACTTTCAGAATTTGATTTTATCATTCCAGAAAAATAAATAGTGGTAAAAGTTGTTAAATTATATTGTTTAACTGTGTCTAAACAAGTGATAAAGCCACATGATAGTGTGATCTATTCCAATTTGTACTTTGAAAGGACACCTCGATTTATTGTATAATATTTTCTTAAGAGAGTTCAGTTGTGAGGAATTTTAAATACTTATATATTTGATGATCGAAGCTATTACTTTATGGCATATCTTGTACTGTTAAACTTACTATCTAATGCATTAAACCTACATCATAAATTCAACTAAAACACCAGTAGAAAATAAAAAACCTTACCATAGTCTACCACAGACGAGCGCCCTTGATTTGGTCCTGGACATCTATGCAGCAAAGGGGATCTCGTGAAATTGATTGACAGCATTGGCTGAACATGACATCAACCCTATGCAAACCATACAAAGGGTAAACGTGCTGCATTCGAACGGTGCAGGTGCAACTGCATAGAGTGCCATTGATGTCGCAACAAGGAGAGCTGAAATGAAAAATACTAATAATAATAATATAATAATAAAAATAATAACAGTATTAAATTTGGGACTTTTAAAGAAACCCCGTTTTAATTATGGTTCCCTACCAACAATAACCACGGAATGATTTCCAACTATTTTGGGTATCGTCAGTGTATTGCAGTTGTAGACAGAGAAACTGAGTTTTACTTTGGAGTTTTTAACTCTCCGTCAGAATATTGAAACTGAACTTTGTTTATATCATAAACTTTTATATTTTAAATACTATAAATGATGTTTTGTCTTTAATTAATGTTATAGTTGTAAGCAAATATAGCAATAATACAGGCGAAAATGTAATAATAAATGGGAGTAATATAATTATTACCAAAAAAGTTAAAGAAGTTGAGGGTAATCATCAGCTACGATAACGTTTTTATGTCTTTATTACCGAAAAAAACCTAATTGTAAGATTTGAGATTTTAATCTGACCATATTTAAAAAAAAATGAACTCCACAAACTGAGAACGGAAAAAATGAGGTTCTATAATATTACGATATCCACCCTATAACACCCCCAGTCTATTACCTATTCCCCGAGCACAAGAATAAGATTACGGAGACAACGTTTTTTTGCCCCGATAAGGGGTTGAAGGAGTTTTTGCAGACCAAACGAAATTTAAATAAGTGTATTATATTATTAGGTCAATATCTAACTGTTGAATTGCAATGAATATAACACTGGAGTATACATAGAAAACATTTCCACTATCGATGATGTTTACAGTTGTAATAATTTTACAATCAATATTAATTAATTTAGGTCATATTATTTATAGATATTGAATTAATAATAATAATGTAATTTGACCTTTATTATAATATAATTTGTAAAAAAATATAATCTACGATTAATAAAATACGAGTACCTTTTTTAATATCACACACTTTACTTTAATAGTGACTATTATATACTATATAGTTTGAATATGACAGGCTTAATCTGTCAAAACTATTTAAAAATATATTCGATAGTGACTGTAAAATACACAAGCGTATTTTGTTATCCTTGTACAGTATATCTTTTAATGTGCGATGTAATTATTCTCTCCGCAAGGAATATGTAAATGCAAACGTTTATTCTGTACTACATCACGTAACTTCGTTAGCAGCTGAATATGCTTGCTTTAGCAACAGTAATGTACACCGTCTACAAATAAACCTGATCTTTTTACGTCAAAATATGATTATCATGTCATCAAGAATTTAATTAACGCATTGCCTTTGAGTTGCTTTAATGTCGTGCGCGTTTGAATATGTATTTGTATGTCTTCGTCTCGTCGAGACATGTGTGGATAAATGTTTATTTTCTATATATCTTTTATATTAATATTATCTTTTGGTAATGAAATATCAATTTATTTTCGTAGTTTTATTTTCAATATGTAAATATAAATTTAATGGAAAACCTACGAGTAATTTTTATACAGCTGCTGAAAGAAAACAAACTTAATAACAATACATTGATTTATTAATTATTATAATTAATTTAGGAAAAATCTAATGGTAGAGATTAATGAAATTAGTGTTGAATAGAAACATCCTATAGATTAAGCAATATCGTCCGTATGCTGTTTTTCCTGTATGTTTCTGTCTTTAAGGACTCCTCCCATATTATTGCTCCATAGAGTAGAATCGAATGTGCCATTAGCTTAGATTTTTTCTAGTAAGAAACTTAGGGTCCTTCAGATTGGGCATTATCCTAGTCAAGCTCTAGGCTGTATATTAGTTTTATCTTAAAGCTTCTTCTATGAATACTCCTGGGTAACTAATAGTGTTATTTGCTTTGTCTATTTTGGCCTTTAACCCTATCAGTGCTTCTTTAAATTTATATCCGCCATATAAAATAATTACGTCTGCTTTTTTTTTGGGCTCCTTGATCTTAGGAGTTACCTTATTTATTGCCTCTTGTTCCTTTTCCACTAATGTGGATTTGTTTTTAGATGCGATGATTGTTATCGTATTATCCGCATACGCAACTAGTTACCTTTTGATAGTCTCAAGAATTTATCATAGAGTATGTTTCATTGAACGGGACACAGGACTGAGCCCTGGGGTACACCACATGTTATTGGTATTATTCGCTTTATGCCGACGATCAGTTTTCTATCTGATAGGTAGTTGTGTATAATTTTCTGTAGATATGGCTCGATATCCTTCTTTTCTTAGACATCCGTAATTTTATCCCTTCTTGTCGTATTAAAGACATTTTTAAGATGTATCGTAATAAGTAAGCGTTGACTTTTGTCCGTGTTTATAAAAAAAGTTTTTCGAGTGCGTGTGTTATACTGCTTCCATAGCAAAACCCGCACTGACTATTGGACAGGTCCTACTTCAGTGCCAGGTCTTCTTTCAGCCTACTGACTATCAGGTGTTCAAATTTAGTTATTCATATTATAATATTAGTTATCGTTTTTTTTCATCCCCTTGGGATTCATCCATGTACAAGTATAGAAATCATCATTTCCGCGGTTATTTTGGCCAGGCTTGTAATCCCATTTTTATAATTTCCGCTAGAATCTTGTCAGGTCCAAGTGCTCTTTTATCTTTGAGCTTTTTTAACGCCTGTTCTAGTTCCTCCACAGTGAAATGGCAGAGATTATACATATTATTAAATTGTATTTCTTTGGTATATGCGATCCGAACTGTTTGAAACAGAGCAGCAATGATTCTAAGCTTTTCCTCTTCCTCTAGTTCAATAGTCTTTCGAAGTTCTAACTACATACTATTCACAGGGTAGTGACATATATTCTATTATGTTGTCCCAAAAAAAAAATTATTAGAGCTGTTGCTTCTTGAGGAACATAGGATACTTCAGCAGATTTGTAGGCAAGGTCGCTAGTCCTGCCCTGTCGTGTCTCCTCTTGAATTGCTCATTCTTTCTTTCTTTACTATTCTGTTTTGTCTTTGGCTTTTGTTTATATGTCATTCCAAGTGTGTTCGAGGTAGATCTCTCTTATCCATATTTCTTCCTGTGCTTTTGATACTGTAGTCCAGGACTTGTTTCATTAATTCTCTGCTTTCCTTCGTTAAAGTCGTCTCTATGTAGGTTCTTGCTTTCACTTTCTCCATAGCTCTTTGATATTCTGTTTAGCCAGTATTATCCCGGTATCTTGCTAAGTCATTTATCTATACAGGACTGTAATTTTGCTATTTCCATTTTTTTTTGTAGTCCACGCCTCGCTTCTGTATAGCAGCACACTAATAACATTGCTGTCGAAAAGTCTTAGATTTGTTTTTTTGCGATGTCTAAGACGATTTCCATACTTTATTTAGTTGGTGGAATGCAGTTTCAGCACTGCCTGTCTTCATCGATCCACCATTATTGTCAATTATACTTCCTACGTAACAGAATACCTCTGTTGATGTTATTGTTTCTTCTCCAAGATTTATTTCTGTGTTGGATTAGGTATCGTTTTACACTTTTTCACATTTATTGTTACGTTCACTTTTGCTGCTTCGTAGATTAGTTTTCCTGTTTTTTCCTTCATATGAATGAAGGATGACTACTTAGAATAATACAGTCGGTAGAATGCAGCTTTGTCTGACGCCGGTTTCTATTTTGATATCGAGCGTGTTAGTTTAGCATTTATATCTATTTTTAGAGACTAGTTATCGTAAAATGTTTGCATTATTTATAATAGTTTTCTTGGCATGCCATAGTTTTCTAAAATCTTCCAGATATTTTTCCTGTTTATCTTGTCAAATGGATGTCTCGAAGTCTATGAAGTTAATTACAATTTCTTTTTGCCATTCTATAGCCTGGTTCACAATTATTCTCAAGGTCGTTATATTGTCTATGCATGATCTTTTCGGCTTGAGTACCTCTCAACTTAAGTTGCATTTTCTTTATTCTTTCGAGGACGATTCTAGCCATCTTGAGTATTTTCGCATTTTGTCTTATCGCCCTTCTTTGATATTCTGACTCTAACTCCCTTCTTCCAGTCCTCTAGTATATTTTCTTTTGTCCATATTTTGTTTAGTAGAGTGTGCATCATGCTTATTGTATGTTTTTTCCCTGCTATCAACATTTAATTTGCAATTCCGTATATGCCTTGTGTTTTCATTCTCTTTAATGTTTTAACAGCTTCGTTTTTTGTTATATCTATCTCCGGGTTCACTGTTTCCCTTGCGTCAATTCTTGGTATCGCCTTCTTTTAGTAAGTTTCTTCGAAAAATTCTATCCATTGTCCCTTAATTTCCTCTTTTGAGTTGAGCATCTTTCCTGTTTTACTCTGTACTATTGTTATTCCTCCTGTCGGTTATGCTTTTTACTACGTTGTGCAATGTTTTCAGATCGTTTTTGCTTACCGCTTTTTCTGTTATATTCTTCTGTTCTTCCAGTCTCTTTCATTTGTCTCGTCTTGATGCTCTTTTGAATTTCTTGTCAAGTATGTTATATTACAGTTTTTTTAAATTTCTTCGTTGTTATAAGACAGTATTTTCTGTTTGAGTTTTCTGCTTACTTCTATTTTCTGCCAGGTGTCACGAGTTATCTACGTTTTGTGGTTTTTCCTTTTCATTCCTAATGGTTTTCTTCCATAGTTGGTTCATGTTTCTTTCCTCATTTGTTAGCTTTTTCATGCCATTTTTAGCAGTTGTTTGTTGGTCCTTGTTAGGTCTGGATTTGCAGTTAGCCAATGTACATTGCAGTTCTTCCTCCGTATTCTTTTGGATTTGTTTGCAGCCAGCTTGATTTGTTCTTTTTATTTATTATAATTTTTGCCAAAATATATTATTCTCTGCCCAATTTATATATATAGTTTGCCTTCTTCCTTTCATCTTGTTTCGCTTACACCCGGTATTTATATTTCGTAACTATCCATAAATTTCACTATTTGATTTACTTTCCCTACTTCTAGCATTATCCGCACTTTATAGATACCTATCGATAAACTTTTTCTGGTATCTATTCCTTGTGATCTAACTTTGTCTTGTTTGCTTTTTCCCTCTCATTTCTGCCTATTTTTCTTATCTCGGCTTGTATTTTGCTCTAATTCTCTTGTTAGATCGTTTTCTATATACATTTTGGTTCCTCGGAATTCCATCTCTATTGATTTTATTCTGTTACCTTTGTTCTTGCTGATATCTTTTATTGGCTTATATTTGATGTTTACTTAAAATTTTCCTGATATTTTCTCTATTACAGGAATTTCATCACCGGTGTCGAACTCTTATTACTATTATGTTGCTGTTTCGTTTTTCTTTCTCCTGATATTCTGCTGTTTCCTCTAGCTTTTCTATACTTTCAGTTAATTGTTTGTTCTCTTTCTTCCACTTTTGCTTGTTTTCTTTTATCTCGGCTCTTAATGTCTGTAATTATTTATTTGTGTTCTTCACTTCTTTGGGTATTTCCTTTATCTTCCATATTCGTATTGATCTTTAGCTTCACCTAGTTTTGACTTCGGACTTCTTATTACTTTTTTGCTTCTGACGGATGCCAATTTCTCTTCTTCAAAGATGTTTACATATTTTATTCTTAGATATTATTTTAGCTTTCCAGGTTTCACTTTTCATTATCTGTTTTTTCCATAGACCTCCTCTAGGAGTTCTAGTTGCTGCTGTCATGTTCCTCTGGAGGCTCTGGCCCTAGATGCCTTATTTTCCTGGCTTCACCGATCTCTGGCATCCACCAATATATCTTATTTTGAGGTCCTATTTTATTTGGCTACCCAAATGTTTTATTATATGCGGCAGTTATTACTTTCATGACTGCTCTGAGGCTGTTATCCATGTTCAGCTCTATTTGTAGTGGCTTTACCTATCTATCTATTTTATTTACGTCAATAATCCATCCAGGCGCTTTGCACTGTGAATAATATATTTTATTGCATGCTTACATGCTTAGATTTTTGTCATGGCTGTTCAGTTATGTAGTTGGGTTCCAATTTTCTCCGTACTTATTTTGGTATATTTTGGTATGTTTATGTTGGGTCATCCATTGACTTAGTATTTTGTCTATTTGTTTTTTTTTATAGCCTCAAAATCAAAGAAAAAATAAGCATCTAAATGCTAAAAAAAATAAATATCCAATGTTGAATCGTTTGAAACAGCGGAGGAAAGTATGGGTTTGAATGGAAGAACATTTGATGCAAATGAATTCCGCCTTTCAGCATGCTGACAAAATTTGTATTTTTTATATGTATGTACGTTTTTGTCCCAATTTGTTTGTAAATATTCTTTAATAAAGCATGTATGATAAAGACAAATATAACATATAACAGTCAACACTTTGATATCGCTTGCTATAGTTATCAAATTCTTTGAGGGTCGATTCAAATCGAGTATTGAGTATTGATTAATAAAATTTCATTATTTCGCCAAAATTGGTTATTTATAATTTTACGTAGGTTCTGTTAAAAATTGCTTAGCAATAAAGGTTATTTTTATTATTATTATTGTTTTTTGGAATGTAGCATGCTATAATTTGTCCAATTCAACCGTTAAAAGGGGTGTTTTTTTATGGTATGATCGTATGCCAATATCAATATTCTGATTCGTTATCCAATTCCATTTTAAAGGTATTCTTAGTTTGGTTCGGCTATAATGGCTAGATCTATGTGCATTTGTTAACGGGTGACGGGAAAGACGTCCTCGTGACGGACTGGCAAGGAAGTAGCACCGGCGGTACTTTCTGGAACCAACACGCACTGGAGGCGGCACAGGGGTCCCTGGCGAGGCTCACCATCGATTAGCAGCCGCAGGCTTCGATTAAACAGTTTCCCTTCGGTGATACTTGCTTGAGCTTCCACGCTCCGTCAACGTATGGGCACCGGCTAGCTGTGAAAAGAGTAAATAAAAGAACAAGAGAAAGTGTGTAAATTAAAACATGGGGCCGGAGAAGAAGAAAATATATTACAACAGGATAGACAGACAGAAAATAGACATAGAAAAATATACAATATATACAAGTAAGGCAAGAGGCTTGAATCGGCGGAGCCGACCAGGCTGACCACCGCTGCTGAGGGCAGACGACTGGTAAAGAGCGATGGTCGGGCCTGGATTTATATGGTGATCTCAGGTACCGCGGCTTTGTTCTTGTCACGTAGGCACGGTAATTCTTGGAACAGGTAATTATCCTCGTTCGCCGAAAAAGGGTCCGATTTATTGTTCGGCACTGGCAGCTGCACATTTTGGAAAATTATCTCGTTTGGATTATTTCAATAATGCGGAATTTATGCAAATTATTATTAGGAGCAATGGGTAGCTCGTAAAATGGATTAAAATATAATTACGCATTTGTTACCACGTTCAGGTAAACTGAACGCCGGTAACACATTTTGCCTAGCGTTTTGGTTTAAGAGCGACCTAGGTTGATCTGGAATATTAGTAATAGCTTATTCTTGTGAGCCATTGTGTATTTTGAGTTCTGACGTTTCGTTGTCGACAGTTATCTTCTAAAATTTTTACATTTCTTAGTTTCGACAAGATGTCCTTTTTTTGTCACGGATGGAATACAAAGCCTCGCTGTAACACTCCTTCCGTATGTGTCCTATTTGGCCACAATTATGGCAAGGTTTAAACCTATTTGGCCCTTCCCAGGCTTTGGATTGGTGGTCATATTTCCATTATAGCATCGTCGTATCCTGATTTTATGTTCTATATAACACTTAGATAATACGAGTCCTATATGCTTTAGATTCAAACACTTGTCTGTCGTTTCCTCTGACACAGTCGGCGTTGCATTGTTGGTGTTCCTTTGATTCGGTCTTTATTTGCTTATTTTGATATCTCTCGTTAAACTTTAAACTGTCCTACAGTATCCTCAACAGATTTGGTTCTTCCTTGGTAGTTATACTAATATGTAATGTGTCTCTTCTGGTTTTAATCGTGTCCATTACGGATTTTCCTCCTTCGAGAGGTTTCTGTGAATATAGGATCTTGCTATCCTTGTCCGTAACTATCAGTAATTGCTCTTCCTTTGTGCTTCTAATTATTTTTATGACCTGCGCAAATTCCGTATTCTGTTCACCCTTCTTTACTGCTTGTAGGATTTCTTTATGTTATTTCCATTTTTATTTTACTATTAGAGCGTAGGCACTTCTTTCCTTCATTTCTTGGGTATTTTTTAAATCCGCCGCCGCCTCTGCTATATGTTAATTATTCTCTTTTGCAACGTGCCGTGGAAAATTCTATAACACAAATTATTTCATACTTCTGCCACAAAGATGACTAAAAACTAGTGACTTTTTCCTTTCCTCTATCCTTATTATGCCCATTGCCTCACCTTGTCGAGTCCTCTTGTCCACATTAATTTCTCTACGCCTCTCTAGACCCCACACAGTTTACTTCCAATGCTCCTCTTTCTTCTTCCCTCCCACACAATCGGCACATCTTTCCCTCCTCATTCATCCAAAAGTGGTTAACCATTTCTTTGCTACCATATCTATACCTTGGCATCAGTACTTTCTTCTCCCATTCACCTCTTTCATACATGTATTCGGGTTTGCCAGTCCTTTCCAGTATTTTCTTATTCTTTGGATTGTATCACCGTTTATCAATTTTCATTTATCTTGCCTATTTATCCACATCCCTCAGGATCATAAACTATCAAATATTTTGCCTCTTCCTGCCATTTTTTTACTGCTTGTCCAAGCCTACTTTCTTGTGTATCTCACAACTACCCTTTTCCCACTGAGTCTCCATTCTATCCGTCTTGTCCGTATCATTTAGTATTATTACATGCTTTTCCTATTTTTCCCTGCATCCACCCATACACTACATCATTTAATTCTTCTCAAGGTCTAACATTCTCTTCTTCCACCACATTTGTACTCCTTCCATACTCTTTTTCACACTTCTGCTCCATACATTAGAATTAACTTCAAGCATTCTATCCATGTGGTTTCGCTCGCCACCATTGAATCTCTCATTCTCTTCCCGTATTCTCTACTTCCAGCCACTGTCTTGACTTCTTCGACTCAAGCATTTTAAGAGAACACTACCCCCAAATATTTGAAAAATTTTAATTTTTCAATTTCTTCTCCATCCCAATAAAACCTATCATCCTTCCTTCTTCTTTACTTCATACACACCATTACTTTCGTTTTCTTTACATTCACACTTAACTTTCCCTTTTCAAAATACCGTTTCATTCTCTCTATCATGCAGTCCAGATCCCCTTTACTCTTTGCCATTATTGCTATATCATCCCTATTAGCAAGTACTCTATTAATTTCCACTCCACCGTCTTGTTCCTGCTCCAATACTCTATCCATGTCTTAAAATTCTTTAGTTCGTTGAAGAAAATTAAATAATAGTTTAAAAATACGAAAACATTTCGTGAATTTACAGATCCATGTCTCCTATAAACAGATTGAAAAGCATTGGGCTCATTCGACATCCCTGTTTTAGCCCCTTGCTAGTTTTGAACCAACCCGACACTTCTACATTTTGTCTTCTCATTCACTCTATAGACACTCACTCTCTCATTTCATTTGATACCCCTGTTTCTCTCATACAATCATAAAGTTTCTCCTTCATTATCGAATCATGTGCCCTATTCAAGTCTACAAATATGATGTAGATCTTCTCCCCTCTTTCTTTAATTCCCTTATTGAAGATTTGGCTCAAAGTTAGTATATAGTCCAGTGCCCCTCTACCTATTGTATTGTTAATGGTTAGCTCGATCTTCTTTGTCACCTCCTTTGTGCACAGGAATAATTTTCGCTTGTGTCCAACTTTCCGTTATTTCCCTCTTCCTGCTTTAAATCATCTTCAGCGCCCCTTCCATTACTCTCCCTGTTCTTCTTCTAATATTTTCAATGCCTTAACCTATACTTCTCCCGGGCCATGCACTATCTTGACCTTGATTCCGTTATTTACCCTCTCAAGCTCCTCCTCCTTTAAATCACTCTTATGGTCCACTAAGACACTCTCCTGATATTTTCTTATTATCATATTACCTACATTTACAGTCTCCCAGAAGAACGTAGTCATTTTCTCAACGTTTACTCTACTCTTCTTCCTTTGTTTCCTTCCATACCTCCCTCTCTGTTCTCTCTCACGTTTACCACTATTCGTAATTACTGACTCCCCGGTAATAATTCTACTTTCCTGCTCCATAATTGATGGTTTTCTATTTTAACCTTGGAGTTTTTATAGATTTCATTTTATAATTTACTTCTAATATTTTTCCATTCCTATTTGTCAATTAGGTTAAGTCGATCTAGCGTTTCTTCGTGTTGCTTGGTCTTCTGTTGAAACCTTTTTTCTATGTTACCCTGGTGTTAAATTTGAGCGGTTTTTCTCTCTAGCCCCTTTATCCTCGTTTAAATATTTATTTATTATCGTTACCTTATCTTCTTCACTGTCTGCATGTTTGTTAGTATACCAACTGTTTCTATAAAGTGACCTTTTCATTGACTGGATTCTTATCAATAGCGGCTTATTTGTGTATTATGTGTAGTTACGTAAACAGTTCCCTTATTATATCACAAAATGAATAATTTACAAATATTAGTATTTTCATATACAATTTAGGAATGCTAATTAAGACCACCGCTTGTAAAGTAATATTGTTTTTCCCTCATTTATGCAAATTATTCTCTAATAAAATACTTAATTAAAGGACAGTTTAGTACCTTCTTTACTTTATTGCCTAGTAATGAATATTTCTAATTAATAATTTAAGACCATGTCGTATAAAATAGATTAATTCATTGGTTTAGGACGATAAATTCGTTGCGAAACAGTTAATTAAAATAAAATTAATTAAATCCTTAGTAGTATTATTAGCATTATTTTGTTCTCTTTAATATCGATTATGCATTTAAGGCCAACCCATAACAATTAATTTTAATGACGCATAAATTTAAATGTATTTACTTTCTAGATTTCTAGATATTTTAGGCATACCGCAAATATTTTTAATTTTTAAATCAGTCTACAATTCTGTGCGATATATTGTAAATACACTAAATAAATGTATGTTGATAAATTCAAGGATAGAATTAAGTATATGTATAAATTATTTATTGTTTATGTGTTTTATTTAGTTTGTTATTTATTTTCAGGGGACTGAAAATAAGGAAATAAATGCCAATAAATTACCACACTAAACTATCGAGCACATCCAATGGGTAATACGTTTTCTCAATTGCCTCACATTTCATTTGTTTCCACGGTCTCTTATACTTATTATTGTAATAGGCGATCGATTTCGTTGAAAGCGAACGTTTTATTTTGATTTAAATGCCACTATTTAGACAACTTTCACTGGGAATCGTGGAAATTTTGATGCCCGCTTTTAGGTGGCGGGGGTGAGTGAACGTTTTAGTGGATTCAGTCGGTATTTACGTGCTCGGTGTAGCAGTTGTGAGAGATGGTATCATTAACTGCTGGAAAGGGAAAAGTTATAACAGTAAAAGAGGACTGTTTCAAATGTCTCAAACATTCAACTCAAATTTCCGACGTTAGGCGTTTAACGAAATTTTCTACATCATAAAGCACATAATTATTATAAGTGAAGAGGCGGCAGACATTCACGCACACAATTTAAAATAAATGAAATAATGAGCACATGTTATTAATTTTAATACTTACTTAATAATATTTAAATCAATTACAATCGGTGATAATTATAATTTATTGAAATCGATTTAGATTTTTACTTGGAAATACGCAGGCTTCACTGAAGAACTTATACAGCGAAACACTTCCAGCTCGAAAATTGTTTGTTTCCAATTGGGCGAATTCACGAGTGGAACGAATTATCAAATTGGCTACGGAGGTAGTCGCATATGTCTCGGTGGTGAGCTCATAAGATACTAATTCGTCCTCTTGGGATTCTCTCTATTAAATCCTCTGGAATTTCCGGTCCTCGTGCCGTATTTCCACTTGCCTGTACATCTTCGTCACATCCTCCGTGATGACGAATTGCTGTATTCTCAACATGATTGCGAATAAATCGTCCTACAACAGTTTATTATCGACCATCACGATGTCATATTTCGGTAGATGATAAACCGTTAACTACGGTTGATATGCTTGTCTCTTTAATGACGCATTGATAAGGTAGAAAATGACCGATGTAATTATCGCCACTCGTTTGCTGCATGTGACCTAGTCTTTCGCATTTTTTCATGAATTTCCTGTATTGATTGTAGATATTTTGTGTTTTTCAAAGTCTATGCTAAAGCACAAAAAACTTCCGGATTTTCTAGCATTTCCTAATCGGCTTTGGGTTGTTCTTGAATGGTAGAACTGCTTTAAACCATCCTGTTTTGCCGCGAGTGACCGTCGATTCAAAATAATTCTTGCACTCTCTGTCTCATTGTAATTTTTTATTTCCCAGAAATGAGGAATCACTTCATTTAATCCCAAATGCCCTATGATTACGCCATCGTGTGATTGCCTTCGGAGATTCACATCACGTATGTGTGCAGGTATACATCCTGACATAATCCTTCCAAATTATATTCTGTGTAGGATTACTAATTTACTTCGTAGTTATTCTTTACTCAAAACACTCATGGCAGGTGAAATTATGGATCTGCTTATTGCGCTCCTTGAGAAATCTTTAAATATCTTGCATTAATTTTGTCCGTAGGTACTTTGCAACTAATGTTCGTAATCACGAACGATCTCATTGTTGCGTTAGAAGATTCGGTTCGCGACTTAATGATAACACCCAGTTAATTTCCGTTTAATTTTTCCCATGCCTGTGATTGGAGCACACATAGGTTCTTATTTGTTTAAGTCCTAGACGTTTGCACATGCCTTTGTTATTAAATTGGCCTGATTACCTGAATCCGATAATGCGCAAACATAATGTCCTTTTTCGTTTTGAACACTAATCAACACTACATATGCCGATAAAATAACATTCGAGAGAATGTATGCGGTACTAACAACAAGCGAAGAGTTGTTGAAGCATAATGATATACTAACTTTGTTCACACATAATACAATTGATTTTATTATTTTTTATGACGAAACTTTTCGAAGATATCTTTGATCTTGTCTATATTTCGACCTAAGGGAATTCTCAATGTCAGTATGTTGGAATATGGTCACATTTGTTTCCTTCCCATTTTCTCTGCAAATTGGAATCAAGTTTCTCCGCCACAAGTTAAATCATGATGTTACCCCAGCGTTAAGTTAGCCGCTTTAGCAATTTTATCGAAGATAAATTGATTGTGACCGTAGTGACTAGCTGATGGAGACTTGAGGGATTGTTTTTTTATTAGCACTAGGTTTAAGAATCACTACACGTGATTCAATAAAACATTCAATCTGATAAAGGTCTTGAATTTGTTATCCGCATCTGAGAGTTTCAAGGTTTTTAGAATTAATACTGCTTCCCATATATAGCCGACTGTAGGTACTTAAATCTCTTTATATTATTAAGTGACTAATTGTTATGAATCAATGAAATAAATGATATAATCCCAGCAATTCTTAGTATTTTCGTGTGACGGTCGGAATTACTATTACTGGAAATCTAACCTCTGCCGTTTCGGGGTTTCATGTATTGAATCTCAACGCTGAAGTTGCTAACGATAATAATAATAATAATATTTATTTAGCGGACATGCCATTCAAAAACATATATACAATGTAAATACAATTTCATACATATATACGGAGTAATACAATACAAGACAAAGATTAAGATAGTAAACACCAGAAAGTAACTAACATAAATAAGTTAAATAAGAAATGGATAATAATTCAATTTAACCTTATCTGTTTAAGGCGCCTTTTAAATAAACTAAACGGTATACCTACAAACTCTATTTCATTATAAATATTGTTCGCGACACGTGCTAACCTAAACAAAGGACAATTTAAGCCACAGGTAGTCCTACAAAAGTAGTTGTGCAGAAATAGCTGGCTACGTACTAACCTCGCAGGTACATGGTATTTAATGAGTGAAGTAAGTTCATTTGAATCAATAATATTTATTAACAATTTTGTACAGAAAGCACATATCTATTTCCATTCCGCGTCGGTATAACGAAGTTAATCCTAGATACAACATAGTTTGGTCAATTGATAAATGGATCCCAATGCAGTTCAACCTATGTAACATAAACTTTAAAAATCTATTTTGGACTTGTTTGATCCGATTGATGTGTGTTATATAAGAAGGCGACCAGATTGTTCTACAATAATCAAAGTGAGATCGTACAAGAGTGTTGTATAAAATAATGAATGTGCGTATATTATTTAAGTCAGCCGTCATACGCTTTATAAATCCTAGGGCCTTATTCGCCTTATTAACTACATAGTCAATGTGAGAACTAAATGAGAGTTTACAATCCAGGAAAACGCCAAGGTCTTTTACTAAGTTAACTTGTTTAAGGTTAGAGTTGCTTAGGGTGTATTAAAACTAAGAAAAACTAATGTTTTTTTGCAATGCGAAAAAGGTATGTAATAGCACTTGTCAATATTTAGCTTCATATCATTTAAAAGGCACCAGTTATGTATAGATTCAATGTCATCCTGGATTCTAATACAATCACGAATAGTGTCCACTTTACAAAAAAGCTTTAAGTCATCGGCAAAAAGGAGATGAGGGTACTTTAGTATCTGAGACAAATCATTTATAAAAATAATAAATAATAATGGGCCCAGGTTGGACCCTTGTGGAACACTTGACGTTGCGATGTAAGATTGGGACAGTTGGGATTTAATTTTTACAAATTGCTTTCTCTCACCATAACACTGCAATTTTTTAACAAGAATAGAGTGATTAACGGAGTCAAATGCTTTGCTGAAGTCCGTGTAAATAGCATGGACTTCAGCATTGTTTTCTAGAGCTACATGTATATAATCTGTGTAAATGAATAAATTAGTTGAAGTGGACCTGGTAGCAAGAAGAAGCTGACAATAACTGTGCGAAATACTTCAAACAACGGCTGATAGACAACTTTCTCAAATAGTTTCGCCATCGAGCTTAGAATTGAGATTGGCCTGTAATTCTCGATCTTTGACCTTGACTTTGACTTATGGATAGGTATCACATACGATTCTTTCCACAGGTTAGGAAATACGCCCGTATTCAACGACAGCGAAAATATAAAATGTAAAGGATTTGTTAGAGTTTCATGACAATTACGTATGAATATTAGTGGAACATTATCCGGACCAACACTGCTATTGGGATTTATTGAAAACAGTGCACTGGAGATATTATCTAGTGAAATTGGAACATTATTTAAATTAATAAGGGTATGGGGCTCAAATGAAAAATTCAAAATTGTGGATGGTCTGTAAACTGATGAAAAATAATCAGCGAATAAATTAGCAATGTCTAGGCTAGTTGATACAATTTTGGTACCATAGGCAATCGATACCGGAATACCATGACTTTTATTTTTATTATGTACGTAGGACCAAAAAGATTTCATATTATGTGGAATTGACAATTTCACATTGTCAGTATATCTTTTATAACATAATACAATTTCGGTCTTACATCTAGTTCTTAAGTTAGCAAATTCATGATAATCATTTAATTCGAGAGGCTGTTTTCATCTTTTATGAGCATTTTTTTTTAAGTTTGACTAACTGAATTGCAAGTTTTGAGAACCATAAAGAGAACGAAGCACTTTTGGTCGTTATCTTAGGCACATGCATGTCTATCGCAAAATATATGACGTCATAAAAGATAGATACAATAGTATTCACATCCGATGAAATTCCAAGAAAGGACCAATCTAAATTACTCAGAAAATTATTAATTTTGTTGTAATCCGCACGCTTAAAATCATATTTAAAACTATTACATTCATCAATAACATTAACATGAGCTACAGGTATATTCAGAATAAGGGATGGATGATGAATGTCACAATTGATAATTGGCGCGCACTCGCTAACTGAAATATTATCACAGTTCGAAAAACACAAGTCCAGCGTCACATTAAATTGATTTCTAACTGCATTAAATTGTTTTAGACCTAGGGTACTCAATCCATCCGAGAGTACCATTTCTGAAGATAGTGTAAGATTAGTCGGAAGAAGCACAATACAATCCTCATCGGACACCCACTTTATATGAGGTAAATTAAAATCTCCAATAATGATCATCACACTAGATGGGTGGCTTCTCATGATATTCTCTTGGTCTTGACATGCTGGTTATAAATATCAATATTTGAATTAGGAGGAAGGTAGCAACAGCAAATAATAAAAAAATTCTTATTTACAGAAATTTCGACAGGTATAATTTCAATTGAATTATTGGTTTCTAATTGACGCGATGGCAGATCCTTTCTAACACTAATCAGGACACCGCCGCCTATAGTCTTATTGCTGTTAAGCGATGACCTATCCATACGATAAACAATGTATCGTTTATCAAGTAATTCTGCGTCCATGATGTCCGGATGAAGTCATGTTTCACTAAGTGCAATAAGGTCAAAATCTTCACACAAACAGGAACAGTAAAAATCTCTCAGTTTAGTTCTCAGACCTCTTACGTTCTGGCAATAAAGTGTTAGGTAGGGGAATGAAAAATAAACAATATAAAAATGTGGCGCCAGAAAAACATATACTGTAGTTATATACTGGGGTAAAAGCTTGACTCGGCAGAGCCGACCAGGCTAACCGTCGCTGTTGAAGGTAGACAACTGGTGAAGAGCGTCGGTCTAGGCCTGGATTTAGACCGTACTCTTACCAATGTCGCATCCGTTCCGTCTATCAGGTAAACTGACCGCCGGTAATAATTTTCACCTTATATTTATTGTTTTTGATCAAAAGACAACACAGAATCAGTTATGATTCTAAATGAAATTAGAGCAATATTAAGAGCATCAGGACTGTAGCTTTAATTGAAGAAATATGAAGTAATACTTTTAGATTATTTAGTTTTTTTTTTGCTAGTATATTATAATTAAAACAACGTATTTTTTAGATTTTCTCCCACCGTATTTTCTCAGAAACCGTTTAACGTATATTTCATTACAGGCAAATTACATTTGTATAATTCAGTATTCACTTGATAAATCATCAAAACTCGAGTAACTGTCGCAACCATTCTCTTCATGACAAAATAAACTGTTACGAACGTCAGTTGTATATCCACTTATCTTATAAGAAATGCGCCTCCTTCAGAAGCTAAATAAAAAATTTCAGTTCTGGTATTGGAGACTTTTCTAGAAATTTAATTTTCTTAGGTTTTCATTTTTGGGTTGTTTTTGTGCCTTCTGTATAGTTTCTCCCTTTCCCTGATGTTTGTTATAATTTCCTCATTTATCCATTCGTTTTGTGACCTTCATTTGAAAGTGGTTGCCTTTGTTTCGGTTATTATTAAATATGTTAAACTGTTAATTAGACCATCGAAGGATAAAATCGACGTTTTATTAATGTTTTTAAATTTCTTCTTTACTGAAATTGAATCGTGGTATCTGCAAGAAAGGAACATTTGTGACGCAAATAGTGAAATCGCATTCACCAACAACATGCCTAAAATTATCTTGACAATACAAAAAAAATAATTTATTCCCAACCTTCTTTAAAGCAAAAACTATCAACTAGATAAATCATAATTTATTTTATATTTTTCTATAAACAACCCTTAATATTAAAAATGTTTCACCACGTGATAAATGAGAACAAAATTCAACAAATACAAATCTTTTACAACCAGAACATGTTGGTGATCAATTTCTTCTTTGTAAATCGAATGAAGTTGCATTATTCGAACTCTAAGGAGATTTTGATTATGTGCGATATCATTCACTGTATTGTTGATTGTGTTCATTAGTAACCAAATTTTTTAAAATTTTAATAATCCTTTTCTAGTTGCGCGAACCCATGTTTCCGCTTATACCGCTGCCAAATTGAGTACGAAAAGTCGATCCGCGAGGAATTAAAAAGGAGAATTGATGATGGTGAACGGAATCTCAAGTTAAAATTTATTACACCAAAAATTGTGCAGGGAAACTAACTACTTCTCAACAGTCATTAAAATGTTCGATGTATTACCAAAATGTTAGGGGATTATGTACAAAGTCTAATAAATTTTATAATAATGTTGCCAGTTATATATATGATATGTACTTTCTTACTGAAACGTGGCTACATGATGGTATATATGATACTGAACTGTTTCCTCCTGATACGTACAATGTATTTCGATTTTTGAGTTAATAATTGTCAAAATGGTGTTTCATTCGAGTGTTCTTTATGCAATATGCATCTATATGCCTCCTTCATGTACAGCAATTGTTTATGAACAACTTTTTGAGCTGCTAGAAAGTAAAATTAATTTAAGCGAACAAATAATTATTTGTGATGACTTTAATTTACCCACTCTTCATTCATACGCAACTGCAGGCATCGGCCTTAATTCACAAGTTACAGTATACTCAAATTTTGTTCAGTTTAACAACTTAACTTAACACAATCAAGTTCTTAATCAAAACTCTAAATTATTAGATTTGGTAATGTCCTCTTCAGATATAATATGCTCTGTTGACCGAACCGCTCCTATCATTAATGGGGACTCACATCATCCAGCTCTAAATTGCACACTAGAAATGAATTCTGAAACTACAACTAACTTCATTCCAAATTCTATCTTTTGATTTCCGTAAAGCTAATCTATCATTTCTATATACCAAGTTATCCCTAATCAATTGGGATACTGTGTTATGTAGTAATAATCCCAATTATGCATGTTTTGCTCTGTATAACTGTATTAACGAAGTATTTCTAGAATGTGTAACTTTGCGTAAGAATAGTTATCAAAATAAATATCCAATCTGGTTCAGTAAGACGGTTATAAAAATGATCAAAATTAAAGCACATACAATCAAAATGTTCAATAAAAACAGGTTAAATTACTTGAATGTACGAATAAAAAAACTTAGAACTAAAATTCATAGTAGGATTAAACATGATTACAAAAATTATATAACCAGTATAGAACAAACAGTACTGAGTGATCAAAAAAAAAATTGGGACTATGCTAATAAAAAAATCATCAACACGTATTCCTGGTAATATCTCATATGATAATAAAAAACTTAATGAACCAAGTGATATTGTTAATGGTTTTGTAAAATATTTTCATAGCGTGTATTCTAACCGTCCTTCTATTCCTAAAGATAATTTTATTGGCAACGAATGCTATCCAATATTTAGTGTTGGGTCAGTAAATCAACAAGACATTCTAGTGGCTTCAAAAAAGTTGCAGGGAAACAGCACTGCAGGTCAAGACAAAATTCCCTCATTCATCGTAAAAGATTGTATTAGTTGCTTTTTAGTGCCGTTGGAATATTTGTTTAACTTAATAATTAGGACATGCTGTTTTCCTGATTGGACGAGTCATACCAATATATAAAAATGGTGGTAAATGCAATGTGTTGAATTATAGGCCTATCACAATCATTAATAATTTTTCTAAACTGTTTGAAACGATCTTATCGGAGAGAATGTACAGTCATATTCGTAACTTTATTAGTGACAAACAGCATGGTTTTGTTAAGGGAAGATCGGTAGTTACCAACCTTATAAATTTTACTGAGGATATCTCGGAAAACTTAGATAATCGGAAGCAAGTCGATGTTCTCTACACTGACTTCAGTAAAGCGTTTTATACTATAGATCAAAACATTGTTTTGAATAAACTTAGCAACTATGGCTGCTCACCAGAAACCATTTGTTTATTGCGATCGTATCTTGTAAAAAGGTCTCAGTATGTTGTGTATATGGGGCATTCTTCATTTAAATACCTTGTCAATAGCGGTGTGCCGCAGGGGTCAAATCTTGGACCCCTTCTATTCAATGTTTTTATTAACGATATTACTAGTAATATTCAGTCTAAGGTTTTGCTATATGCTGATAATATGAAGATTTTTAGAGCTGTTGAATCCGTTGAGGACTGTGAGATTCTGCAAAATGATGTGGCTTTGATACACGAATGGTGCTCTATTAACTCTTTAAATCTAAACCTATCAAAAGGAAGTGCATGTCTTTTACTCGCAAGCAGTCTGTTTTAATGTATAATTATTCTCTAAATAACGCTTATGTGGAACGTTGTGATGTAATTAAGGATTTAGGTGTAACATTTGACAGGAGTCTATCGTTTAATATTCATATACATAATATATGTAAGGAATCTGTTAAGATGCTAGGATTTATTCATAGAATTTGCAAAGATTTTGTAAACATTGATGTATTAAAAAAGTTATATTTCGCCTATGTACGCTCCAAATTAGAATATGCGTCAGTTATTTGGTCACCGCACTATCATATTTATAAGAATAATATAGAAAATATACAGAAGAAATTTCTCAAGTTGCTGTATTTGCGTGTGTATAGAAGATATCTAGATACAGATATTAGTTACGAACATCTCCTTAGGACATTTGATTTTAACACACTTCTTTATCGACGTAATTGTGCGGGGGTCTTATTTTTACGAAACATTGTAAATAATTTAATAGACGATCCCAACATATTACTAACTCTAGTAAATTAAATATTATAATCCTTATGAATAAAGGCGATGAGTCCTATTTATAATACAATAAACTGCAAGCTAAACAGGATGACATCTGGAGCAAGATGCAATCCTTATTTCGCATTAAATAAATGATAAGCTAGTTATGCATATGAGATGAATACTAATTGTTAAATAATAAAATATAACAATAAAATGTCTTTTGTGGCCTCAAGGTTACTTATATAAATAAATTATACATGATGCCGCAGAACCGAGCGTAGCAATAATAATTGCAATAATCGATATTTAATGAATTATAATTCCTAGCGATTTTTGCAATGCCCAGATGCCCAGCATAATCCGTCCTATAACATCTATCTTCGAAATCCGAAAAGAAAACAACTGTCTTTTAGGCACGTGAATATGGAGTAAACTCAGTAAACGTTTTAAATTGCCACCTAAGGTTACTACGTCCTTTTTCCAACGAGTCAAGATTTAAAAATTTCAACAAAACAGGGTTAGTATAAACTTGAACGCAAGATATATCACAAATTTAATCTGCCCCCCTCCATTTTTTCAGTCGAGGCCCTGCTGAAAGCAATCCAAATTCTGGAGCAGTACTCTAAATGCAGGAGTACAAGGGAAGTGTAACGATTTAAAATAGTTTTTAAATTTTTCAAGTCCACACTATTACGTTTTACAAATCTGACAACTCTATATTTAGACAGTGAATGCTCGAGTAAGTTTATTACCAGCAAGAAAGTAATCTCTATCTGTCAGTGTTCTCTTTTTGGAACAGGTAATTACACTACATTTACCAATGTTAAGCCGCATGCTATTATTATGACACCAGACATCAAACTTGTCGAGATTGTTTTAAATATTTTCATATCGTCCGCAAAGGCATTCAAAATGATGAAAACAATTGACTACATTGTTTTTAGAAATGTTAAATAGCAGAGGTCCAAGATGCGACAATTGGGGCACCCCGCGGAAATGGATATTTCGGATATTTCCGACGAAACGAAACTAAATACTCGTTCAACCTGTGTCCACTATGGTCCACTGTATCGAAGGCCTTTAAAAAGTCGGTGTAGATGGAATGTACCTCACATCCGTCTTCCAAAGATGATATAATAAATTGACCGTACATAAGCAAGTTGGACCAAGTAGCACAACCATTTGAGCGGAAGATCCTTCGTTGAAGAGAACTCCGCCCGTCCTCCTTTTGACTAAAATTTTAAGTACTTATATTTTAATATGTTATACCATAAATTTAATGTTATTTTGTTAAAAAGGAGTACAAAGATGCTAATAAATAAATTTTTAAAACTATGCTTACTGAAACAGTAATTAGTTTTTCAAATTTTTTTGGAATAAATGACAGGATAGAGATCGGGCGTTAGTTAGCAAAACTACTTTTACTCCCACATTTGAAGAAAGGTGATATTAGAGCACCTTTCCAAATGGTGGAAAACACCCAGACTCTAAATACAGGTTAAACAGTTGCCATATTGGATGAATGAATGAGAGGCCTAAGTAATGTCGATGATAATTAATTCATCTCGGCCAAAGCATTTGGAGTTTT
Source organism: Ontholestes murinus (assembly GCA_963969525.1). Lineage (NCBI taxonomy): Eukaryota > Metazoa > Arthropoda > Insecta > Coleoptera > Staphylinidae > Ontholestes > Ontholestes murinus. The sequence goes on from OZ018395.1 coordinate 54,609,419, forward strand.
TAGTTGTATCAATTCATACAGAATATCAGTGACTTTGATATCAGAGAAACGGTTAGAATTGATATAGTTGTAAGAGTGCTAATAAAATTGCTTTAAGGAATCGCTGTTTACGTTTGTACGTTTGTCGTAGATGATCTAACATATATATTTAAGTTGATTATACTGGCTGCAAGATAGATGTTAAGATTTTGCTAGGTTTGTAAGGATGTTATCAATGCGAATATATAGAGACGTTTCCTGTAATTGGTGGGTTGAATTATCAAAACCATATGAATTCATTTCAGTAAGTGTTTTATCATTGTAATTTCCAAGAAATTGTTATCTCATCTTATATGGAAATAATACATTAGATCAAATTATTTATAGCTCGATTTTAAAATATATCTCCAAATACAGATATCATACAAAAACCCACATAATACAAACTCTGCTATATCTGTGTTCGTGGATTTAATTATGACGACTATATCAAATTGTGTTACATGAGACTGTTGTGAATTATTAAAGTAATTACTGAAATTCCGCAAAGCTCCGCAAATAAATTATACATTCGCCGAAAGCGCGCTTGATACAACCATCAAATTTAGTACAGATTTACAACTATAATATCATAGATACGATTTAATTAAATTTGATAAATGCGTGATAATTATTACGGATGTGTTGGTATTATGAAATATCATATGTAAATGACCACTCAATAAATATTTATAATATTATATATTTCGATATAATGATTAACGTCAATATTAGTTTAAATAATTTATAAATGCCTAGTAGCTATGATGTCCACAAGTAAATTATAATTGTAAAACAAATATTTCCTCAGCGTTTTTGGTATGAATCAATTTTTTCATCAGATATAAACAAATAGTTATCAGGTTTTTACAAATCTCATAAGACATTATACATTTAAAATCAGTATTGTTGCTACTTTTTTGGTATTTCCAAGTCTTGCAAGTTTACAGTAAATATATTTAAAAAAAGAACATTGGATTACAAAGTAAACTATTTCGATTTAAGCATTACGAACATTGAATTAAATGTCCCCTTTAATAGATCCAAACGAAAAAAAGTAATTTCACCGACACACGTTTAGCATTAGAGTCATTCAATCTTACGAGTATTCGACTTGACAGCTCGTAGTTACCACAGCGGAAACTACTGATCCTAGATTACTTTCAAGAAATGCCCGGCATTCGGCGAAGGCTCCGATTCATTTAGCGTGAAATCGTTTCGTTCGGCCCCTAAGAAAGGCTTTGCGATAACGGACGATTAAAAATAATAACGAGGAACTGTATTTTTATTACACCGCAATTACGAAAATTTCCGAGTTGGAAATTATTCAGTTCGCGGCTATTGCGATACAATGCAAATAATCTTGGGTTGTACGTAAGGTCTCTCGAATACATGAATAATGAATCGCATGCTAATTCGATTATAAATAGATCGGAAAATGTAATGGGAAAATTATAAATTTGTGAGGTTTGATGAAAACGTTGTTTGCATTCAGGAAATTATTTGTTTCGTGTAACAAATATGATGTAGGTAATTAAATGTAAATATTTAATTTGTAGGAAAATACAAATACATTATTGGTTTATTCATTGATGTTAATATTTGTATCGTAACGCTTATAACTATTATTACAGTTAATGTTTAAAACTGTCACATTTAGATAAACTATAAAAAGGATAAAATAATAATAATCTACTAAATTACTAAATTTAATGCAGGAAAATAATTAAAACTTGGTTAGGAACTTATATTAAGCAGTTTTAGAAGTATTAGGCTACTAAAATCAATTATAGAAATTAGTAATAAGGCTATTGTAAAGACATCAAACGTCAGACTGAAGTCAATATCAAAATTATAGGGGTAAATTAATGAAGCATTTATAGAGGCAAAACCAAGATTTTTCTAAAATTTTGTGTGACACTCTTCTGAATATTTCTACTTGAAAACTGTTTTCTTTGAAAGTGATGATTTTAATAAAATGTATTAAAATCCTGTAGTTTGTTGTAGAAAATTAAATAATAAAATACGAAAACGAAATGTTTTCGTATTTTTAAGATGATTTTATTGTCAATTTGCAAAAAATAAATATTACTTTTCCTAAAAATTAAAAAAACTACAGTATGCTTAGTTTTAGGTAGATTTAAACAAATATTACTTACTTTATTGAACGTAATTGTATTTCCTTAAAATTGTTGACTTATTTTTATTTATAATTTTCAATGCAATACTACAATATGTTTCTAAATTTTGAGTGAACTCCTTCTTAAAGTTCTAGATAAGAATTTTTCTTTACAAAATGCGCATTTCTAAGTCGATTAAAACAAATCAATATTTATTATTGTTGCCTATCAATAACAGCCACGGACCGGTTTCGATTTATTTTAGATCTCATCAGCGTAGTGCAGTTGGAGACTTGTTTTGATAAGAAGTGAGGAAATCGTGTTGAATATCCTTATAATGGGATAGTGTTGGACTCCTACGCGATCGCTGTTGTAGTCGGATCTCATGAAACGGATCGCTGAGACTTGGGAGATCTGGTCGTTCTATGTGGCTCTCTCCTCGAAAGGAGCAGCGCCACCGGTCGTATTACGGTGGCTCAAAGCTTTGGGGTGCTAATTGAGTACCAATTAGAATCATGCGTGGTCTTGGATCGTAGTTTAGGAATTTAATTCCATGAGGTCTCCTATTTTGCTGTAAAAAATTACAACGAGCGCTTTGATATACTCGATTAATTTTGCGTATGCTAGAGTGTCGCTAATTGAGCGGGTCTACAGTAGCCCCAAATCGAAGTGCCGTAGACAAGCTGCAGTCATGTCATCATAGTGACAGACAAAGTGGTTCGCGTGTTGATGAGGGGTCTCAGATAAGCCAACAAAGCTCTGGTCTTTAGGATGTAATTGCGAGAATCTTGGACCATCTGGTCAAAGATATATCAAGATATTTGATCTCGTTCTTTATCAGAATTAGTTTAGATTAGATTTGAGCACAGATAGATATTGCGTTTTTTTTTTCGAAGTACGGTCTGCTGAAATGTTCGGATACACTCTCCTCAACATTAACCGCGAGTCGCTATTGTGACGCCCGTTTATCATGGGCATCGAGAGCGGCTTGGAATGCTTTCTTAAGATGAACTCTGGGGCCTCCACTACTGAGTAAAGCTGAGAATCTCCTAAAAAACCCAAGTTTCGCCAATACCCTAAAAGTTCCAGTATTAAACATCTATTCAGCACTTGCAAATCTAAACAGCTTCTCGTCCCTTTCAACCACAGGAAAAAAATAATCCTGGGCATAGCCTCCAGAATAACAATAAAATTTGAGTTCCAGCTAGAGTGTCAAAACAACGGAAACTAGTTTCACCAATCGAGTCACCTATTAGATTCAACCTTGCTCCAATTTCGTGTGGTGCTGGAGGGTTAAAGCCTTTGCGTTATTAATGATGGTAGTCCAATGAGAATTTCCGCAAGTAATCGCTTATGAGTGGTTGATTTCACCATAATCTCGGCTGATCTAGCCTTAAAGACATCCTGGGAAGTGCTCGACGATACCCTGGGATCCGATCACTACCCTATTGTAACAAATAACTCATTCGATAACTGTAGTTCAGAGAGCGCTAACGGCCCAGCTCACCCTCCCCTCTGGTGGAATAAGATCAGGGCTGATTGGAGTTTATATTAAACAGAAATACACAACAACTTGAAATCATTACCAGGTAATCCAAATATCAAACAACTAGTCAACAACATTTATAAGGCTGCTCACAAAAAGTATTTCCATTAAAACAGCCAACAAACCCGAGAGACACACTCAGATATAGTGGGATAATGAATGTTTCGAATGGGTCAAAAAGAGGAAGCAAGCCCTAGCCACTTATAAACAAACTCCATTATATGAGAACTTTCCTACAATTGAATTGCAGCATACACTAAGCGACTGTTTAGGCAAAAAGCTAGGCAGTCCTGGGTACAATTCTGTTCTGATTTAAATAAAAACACTCCGTTATCCATAATCTGGCAAACCAAGAAAACAATATCCAATACACGATGAGTTGCCCTGCTATACCCGATACGCTGATAGAAGATCAATTAAAACTGACTCATTCTGTAATAAACCGGTAAAAACAACCTGTTGTGATTCCCCCTAGAGAAACCATTCACCATGCATGAACTGAACCATTGTATCAGAAATTCGACAGATACGTCGCCTGGATATGTCCAAATTTCTTATAAGATGTTAAGAAATCTATGAAAAGATGGTAAACAATGCCTATTGAATATATTTAATGATTGGTGGGTCAATTCCAGCACCTATGGTCTACCAAAAAAAGTCATTGTATCAATTTTTAAGAAGCCAGGCAAAGAAACTGATAATGAAGATATGTATCATCATATAGGCCAATCTCTCCATTATCATGTATTATTAAAACATATGAAAGGCTAATCAAACTAAGACTGAACTGATTCCGTGAAAATAATTCGATCCTGAAACCGACCGTATATGGCTTTAGAGGTGGGCGAGGTGCCACAGAGGCTGTAACAGACCTGGTTCTAGATATTAATTCGACGTTCCACCTAAAAGGATGCCATCCATCTCTATTTATAGACTTCTCCAGAGCATACGAAACAGTCGACTTGGGAATCCTTCGGGATCAACTCATTAGTGTAGGCGTGCATCCCAAAATCAAGAATAACATAGTTAATCTGTTTATCAATAGAGAGATCTATAAAAGAACCAATCAAGGCCCACTATTCGGGCCCAGAATCACCTCACACGAATTACCTCAGGGGTTTTGGCGCCCTTATTATTTAATATATACCCATCCGATATCCCATATCTCTTTAACAACAATATAAAGTGCCTACAATATGCAGATGACTTTTGTTTTAACTTCGCTTGTAAATCCCCGCCATTAATGAAAGCCAAGCAATCTTTGAAAAACGCCATTCCTCGGTGATTAGCAATGGATTAGACATATCTCCGATCCAGTCTTCAATAATCATACTCAGTAGATACAGGTATCGGTTCCCCGCTCAACTTAATTATACATTTGGTTCGATCCCTATTGTTAACGGCACCAAATATCTGGGTATAGTACTGGACAAAAAAAACTCCTTTGGAGACCTCATATAACGTATATAAAAGATCGATGCTCCGAAGGTATTAACGTTATCAAGGCGGTCACTCGCACAAGATGGGGGAGTGACGCATATATCTCCTTACTATTTTATCGCTCTTATATTCGATCGATCATTGATTATGGTTGCATCCTCTACGGTCAAGTATGTATGTCAATACTCAAAGTAGTAGATCGGGTCCAATTTCGAATTTGTTTAAGAGCAATGCGCTCTTCACCATGTGACACACTATTGGCAGAGGCTCAAGAATCGCCATTATATCTACGAAAGAATTACTTGGCTCTCAAATTTGTTCTAAAACTCCGAGCACTCAACAACGGCAATCTTCTTAGCAAGATTTACTCAGTTAGTATATTTCGATTGACCACAAACTGCAACAACAAGTCCAGCATGCTAATGTGTGATGCCTTCCTAGACACAGCTTACTTAAACCTAATGAACAACCCATACGACATGAACCAATTCGACTATAAGTATATCATTACCAACCCCGTTATAATCATTTCCAAATACTGTTCGAATACAACTGATAATTTAATGATATATACGGAACACTCTGAGAACTATAAGGAGTTTGATATCATTTTTACAGATGGCTCCAAATCAAGCAACGGTGTTGGGTTGCCATACTATATACAATCGACTAATTCCACACTTAGGAAACGACTGTCAATTACTGCATCGATATATATACCGCAGAAGCCTTGGAGTTGTCTATTAGCAACTCCAAGAAGCGGGCACTCATTCTCACTGACTGCCTATCAATATTGAACACGTTGCAGAAAATCAATCCACCTAGAATTAAAAACCCCTCCTCATTAACATTATCAAGTTCGTTAGTGAACTGCAAGAACTAAATCGGAAACATTTTATGTGGGTTAAAGCTCATCATAGCATTCATGGAAATGAAGTAGTCGATGGACCATCGACAAGCGCCTCAACCTCATCAGATATAGAATTTATCCAAGCCAATCCTTATACTGATTATAATTGTATGTTTAAAATATCCACGAGGCACAAATGGAACAGCTACTAGGAATCTCAAGTCTCTTCACGTACCAACTATAAAATTCTACACAATAAGAGGTCCAATTAAATTGGGTACCGTCTTAAGACAACCCATTGCCTCAGCCCATCTCATTTATATTACATTAAATTGAAAGATAATCCTCTCTGCCCATGCAGAATTTATGGCGATATCAATCATATTTTCCTTGAATGCCAAAATAATATAGGCAACATAAACCACTTATATAGTTATCTAAAAAGTTATAACCTGGAATACCCCTTCAATATGAACTACCTACTAAGTAAGAACGATGTGTCAATTCTGGAAGTTTTAGTTCGGTATTTGATCAGATCCGACATCAAACTCTAAGTTTCTGTAGCAACCCGTATTACCACCGACTACATAATTGTTAGTGGCTGAATGACTATCGCCTATGCCAAAAAAAAAACTTTAACCTTCACTCTTGCGATCATATCCATGGCTCTCTTTATTCAATCCTCTGCCCTTTTAATGCAGTAGGTCGCTAGTTTGCACCGAGCAGTCTGAGTGTTTTTTCACTTGATTTTCGCTTGACTGGAAATACGCAATCAAGTTTTGTTTGCGGCTTGGAAAGAATACAATCGAAATATTCCTGATGCTTCAAGATGCCTACTATGATGACTGCACAAGGTGTTCAAGGAGGGCCGGCAAATCCCTTTCTGGAATACCAGCGACGGACAGAAGTAACGAAAACGCGAATCGTGTGAGAGTAGTTTTGCGTTCCGACTATCGGCAAATCACTCTAAGCACGTTTAAATTTGCAGTGACCAAGAATGCGGAAGGTCTACGGGAGTATTAATACGTGAACGATTGGGTTTTGAGTTAAGTTAGTCTTAAGTAGTCTTAAGTCGATGTTCGGGGCTTCAATGTACAAGATAAGTGAATAAAACGTAGTCTAAACAACCAGTTTCTCAGAAGAAAGGGAAAAAAAATCATGATCGCCAAAGCGGGTAGTGGAGGAAGGAGCAATGGTACATTTGGAGTTCCAATTAATATTTTGGAAATAGTTGGTGCCCTGTTCCTATTCGTATGCTGCGATACAGTGATATATTGGGTTGGACACCGATGCAACAGAATAATCGACAAGAAGATAGCAAGGGAGATCCATCAAAGCCAGGAGCTGCTCAATCTACGTGTCCGTGACAATTAATGAGTACACAAACAGTGTGTTATAATTAGTGCTAGATAAGGTTAAAAATGTAAATATTTTAGAGTTATTAAGATTATAATAATTCCCTAACACTAGAATTTGAAAAAATTATCACTTATATCATTAAAAATGGACGAAAAATTTTGGTTAAAGATGGCGGAAAGTCTGTTGGCCGTAAAGGATGGTAATATACTACGAAGACGGTAATTCAATTAATTTTTATGCTTTAATGTTGCATTCTGATGAAAAGCAAATTTTAATTATATTCTAAAACTAGGTTATCCGAAAATGCAAAAATTCGTTTAAACAAAAATTATGATATTGTAGAGAATCTTGTTAGCGATCTACAACAAAATTTCGTAACTCGGCCACTATCATCCAGAATTGAAAAGCAGCGAGTGGCAAACTAAAACATTCCTCCGCCCTCAAGAAAGCGCAAATAGGCAAGTCCAACAAAAAGATGCTTATTGTCTTTTTTGACATTCAAAGAATTCATCCATTTTGAGTTTGTACCGCAGCGAGAAACTGCCAACTCAGCTTTTTACCTTTACCAGGTGCTCAAGAGGTTGAAACGCCAGGGTCAGGCGCGTGATGGCAAACACACCAACACAACCTATTTCCTGTCCGAAGCGACTCCCCTCTTCCCCTTACATACACAATTTGGCTTCGTGCATTGTTTTTCGCGACTTAAGAGTTGAAAGGAAAGTATTGAGGTCCAAGGAACATCCAAAAAGGTCTGTTTCAACGTTCCTAACAGATATTCATGTCAAGGAGTTTCAGGCTGCCTTTCAGCATGATGAATTGAAGAATTTTAAGCATTTCTACCGGTACGATTAATAAATATATTTTCCCCAGAAAAGCATATTACTTTTATAATGAACCCTTTATGCTCCATTTTTCTTCAAAGTACAATAATAAAATTGATTTATTTCTCTTAAACATTATTTAATTAAAAATCCACCCCTGTGATTATGTTCCATCAAGAATGTAACAGCGAAAGTATTAACTTTATTCTAATAAACCCTTTAATTGTATTTTATTTTTGTATTTAATCTAACCTAAGAATATATCAGTCAGCAAAAAGGCCATCCAGGTCTCTTTTGGGGTTAAGAATCACTTCACGTCACTACTTTTGAAATTTTACGCAAAAAGTATCAAGAAAAATAATCATTACTTCAAATTTTTGAGAATTTTCTGCCATTTCTTAAGATATTTGCATCAATTTTTATGTCATATTTCAAGTATTTTAACACATTTTGCTTTGTATTATCCAAATCACAGGAATGTATTTCTTAAATTGCAAAATTTTCTTTCCAGAGTTTCTCAAATACGTCATAATTAATCGAAAGTTAGTAAGGATTTTTAAAATTATCCAGAAATTTATCTTTTTGACTTTTAGCAATTTTTCTCCTATTATTTATTTAACGCAATTTCTCCATTTTTTTCTAGTTTCAGGATTTTTTCAGTAATTTTTCTTCCATTTGTAAAGAACTCTATACATATTTGGTTTATATCTTCTAAATTTTTCAACATTTTGAAACGATTTTTCTTTAATTTAATGAATCATCGAAAGTTTTCTACCAATTTTTCTCAGATTTTTAGATCTGTTTTTACTTGTTCTAAAATGTATCTGTTATTTGTCTTTAATTTCTCAAGAATTTTATACATGGCATAAAGCATGAGCTTTATGTCATCTGCATTTATCAAGAATGCATTTTTTTTTCTTAAATTGTTCTAATCTGTTCTATCAATTTTTCCTGTAATTTAAGAAATAAAGAATTTCCTAATCGTTTTATAATTTTTTAGGTTTACATTTGTGTAATTTACAATTTCTAAATTTTCCAGACTGTACCTTCTAAATCGTTTCAATTCTTAGAATATATCCTTAGCTTTGTAAGAGATTTTTTTTCTTTTGAATTCCCAAAATATTGTGGCATTTTTCTTTGAATTTTTTTAGATGTTCAACAACTTTCAATGATTTTTTTGAGGATTTCTAGAATTTTTAAGCAATTTTTCTTTCCTTTTTAGATAATTTATCACCATTTTTTGAATTATATTATGGGAGTTTTGTAAAAAAATTCTAAAGCATAATAAATTTCTAAAACTATTTATTAGTAATACATTCTAGAAATTAAATTGAATTTTCATTTTCTGAATATTCCCAAAAACCTCTTCTAAATTGTAAGATTTTTTTTTCAATAATACTCTCCAAACAACTTTTTCTTCTGGACTTCAAGATTTTTCGAAAACTATTTTTCTATTTTACGAAAAATTCGGAATTATTAATCATTCTCGAAATGTTTTCCTTATTTTTTTTCCACACAATTCTAACGTTTCTATTAAATTATAAATGAATTTTTAACTTTAAATTCTCATAATTTTCTTAGGGTTTCTCTCTTTTGGGTTTACAAAATGTATCAGATTAAAAGTTCTTTCGAAATTGCTAGAATTTTCCACATATTTTTCTGAGAAATTGTAACTTTGTATTATCAGATTTTTTTGTAAAGTATTTTCTCAATTGTAATTTTTCGTTTAGAAATTTTCATTAGGTTTTGAAAGATTTACAATTTTCAACTAAAATAAGTCCTGGTTATTTGAAGTTCTTGAGATTTTTTTAGATAATAAAATTCCTTAAAATTGCATAATTATTTCTAGATTTTTCTTTTCAGAAATATTTTCTTTCAGACTCTTAGATTTTCCAGAGTTTATTACTTTACTTGCTTTTTCTTAACGGTATTTTTGAATCTTCTATAATTTTCTAGGAAGTTTTAATCTACATTCCTAGATTTTTAGAATATACAAACTTTTTTTCTAGATATCTAAAACTTTTTCCCAGTTTTATTTTTGAGTTTTTGTCGAATGTGCAAGTATTTTCTTTGATTATTGTTAAATTTTTCACATTTTTTTCTTTTAGACATTTACATTTTTCTAGGATTTTCTTCATCTTATTGTATGTAAAAATTGTAAAAGTCTTGAAATTAATTTTACTCATAACCTTATCAACGGGGAACATTAAGGTGTCGATTTCAAATAAATTGACAACCCCGGTTTGAATAAAAAGAAAAGTTAAATAATTTGGCCTACGCTATATTCAAAACGGATCCCGCTGATTCTAGTGGGTAAAAATAATTCTTAGGCAGAGCACCACAATCACTTTAAAAAAGTGGAAAGTACTTACCGGATTCCTCCTGGTATCGACGTCTTCGGGCCAACACACACTTAATTATATTGTATATTTCTTTAGTGGATTTTAGCTTGGAATTTAGACTTAATTAATTAAATCAAAAAAGGTACGCGCTTATTGTTTAGGCGAACACATGGCTAATGACAAAACTTTCCGGCTTAAAGAAATTTTTCGGTTTACAACCCTTCAATAAAATTACAGAACCCCCTCTTACATTGTGGCCATTTCGGTCGATCAGGAAAACTCGTCCCGCAAAACAATCCCGGATTACAAATGGTCCTAGCCATTTAGCAGCGAAACCGGCAGGATTTTCGTTGTCGCCTATAGGGTTGTTGCGAATAACAACCTGTTGTCCTATTTCGAACTGGGAGGGTTCCGCTTGCTGATCATATTTCCGCACGTACTCCCTATTTCGGTTTCGAATACCTTCTTGACGGATTTGTAGTTCGTCATTGTGGTTGTGCGGACGGGCTAGTGGGATATCATGTTCTGCAGGCCCCGGTAATTGGTAACCCAATAGTGCTTCAGCCAACGCTCCAGTCGCAGCGTTGGCATGGGAACGGAGTTCAAATAGAATTGGCTGAAGTTGACGGTCCCATTGGTTTCCAGGCTGTCCTTGCATCCTAATCCGCAGGCATTTCTTCAACTCCTGGTTTCGCCTGTCGGTTGGGTTAGCTTGGAGATGGTATACCGGAGTATAAAAAGCTTCAATTCCCCAACTCTGAAGCTGATCTTGCCAACGGCGTGCGGTGAATTGTGGCCCATTATCGCGATCAAGTTCCTTGGGTAACCGAACCTATGAAAGACCTGTTCTTCTAACAGTTTTAAAATGTTAGTAGTACTTGCCTTTCCGATCGGGAAAGCTTCTACCCATTTAGTGAATAGGTCGTTTACTACAAGTATTGAGCGCTTACGTGTTGAGCTTGCGGGATATGAGCCCATTAAATCAACGGCTACGGTGTGAAATGGTGCAGAGGGGACTCGAGCCTTCATCGGTGCTTTCTTCTGAGCCTTGCCACGCTTCGTTGCAATGCAGATGAGGCAGCTCTTCACGTAGTCCCGGACGTCCTTCACGAGTGTGGGCCAGTAGTATCGGGCACGGATACTACGTATTGTTTCGTCTCGTCCTGGGTGAATTGCCTCATCGTGCATCGCGTTGAAGACTCTTGAAACCGCTGTGGCCGGCACGAACAGGGTTCGGTCTCGATTTTCTTCGGGTCTGTGGTATAGTTTCTCTTCAACTGCTTCGAATATATCGTTCCATTTAGTAAAATCGGGATGGTTTGGATCTGCTAGCAGCTGGAGAATTCTCTGGCTCTCCTCATCCTGTTGTTGAGCTTCCATGGTTGAATGCACGACAGGGACTTTGAGTGCATTTAGCTCTGGCGGGAGGATGGAATCTAACTCGGGCAGGGGGCTGATAGTCTGGTCTTCGGGGTCACGGCTAAGCATGTCGGAAGCTGGTTTGCTTCTCCTAGACAATCGCTGATGTCAAAATCAAAACTCTCGAGTAATAGCGCCCATTTTGTGAGTTTTGATTTTGAATCTTTAAAATTGTTTAGCCACGTTAATGCTCTGCTATCCGTGATGACGTGGAAGTGGCGTCCCTCCAGCAGTGGGCGATACCTTTGAAGAGCGAAAACCAGGGCGAGGCACTCTTGCTCGTTTATATGGTATCGCTTTTGTGTATCGTTCAATTTTCTTGAATCAAATTAAATAATTCTTTTCTCGCCTGCCGGAGTCATCTGAAACAGTACACACGAAATACCGATATTTGATGCATCTGTTTGGACAGTAAATTCAAGGCCAGTTAAAGGCCTATGCAGCTGTAGTGGTTGTTTCACACGATTTCGTAACATCTCCATAGCGGCTGTTGCTGCTGGAGTTCATTTAAATGTGCGATTAGTAGCCAGTAAATCGTTTATTGGTGCCGCAATTGCAGCAAAATCGTGTATGTACTGTCTTACCCAATTACAAATTCCTAAATATTTTCTAAGTTGCCGCCGGGTTTTCGGGATTGGATGATTTGCAATTTGTTGCAAATGTTTCTCCAGAGGTCTAGTCATATCACCGTCCACCATGTGCCCTAAATACTCTAGTGCCGTTTTTCCAAATGAACATTTTTCCGTGCCTAATCGCAGATCGAATTGATCCATAAGAGCAAGATTCCTTAAGTGTTCTTCGGGTGTGTTCGAGTAAACAATTATGTCGTCAAGGTACACCATAGTAAAATCATGTAATATACCTGCGAGTACTTCTTGCGACATTAATCGTTGAAATGTAGCGGGTACATTTTTCAATCCAAACGGCATTACCCTGAATTGATAGTGTCCTCCATCCGATGTTGAAAATGCAGTGTATAATTTTGAACATTCCTCCATCGGAATTTGCCAGTACCCGCTTTTTAAATCCAACGTTGAAAAAATCTTCGCGTCACCGAGGTCGCGAAGCGCTTCTTGAATAATGGGCATAGGAGTCATCTCGGAAACTGTAACTGCGTTTAGGTTTCTATAGTCAATACAGAAGCGGTTTTCTCCATCCTTCTTCTTGACGAAAACTATAGGTGATGCATAAGGGCTGGTGCTGGGTTCAATTATACCTTGTGTAATTAACTCCTCCACTTGTGCACCAATCTCTTGTTTCCGGGCAGGGTTTACTCGATAAGGGCGGATTCTTATCGGTTTATTCGTTGTGATGTGAATCTTGTGTTCCGTCGTGCGTGTACGTTGAGCAAATTGGTCCTTTGGTTGGAATGTTTGACTAAATCTCTCCACTAACTCTTCGAATTCCTTAGCTGCATTTCCAACAAAATTATGATTTAATTTTGGCGGCCTGGTTCCTTCCTCAATCGTAGGTTGATCGGTCCACCGGATCGTTTGGCGTAATCCACTGCCGATATGAATGCACCGTTTGCTACAGTCAGTTATAGCTTCATGCTTCATGAAGAATCCTATTCTAAGAATAACTTCATATCGAAGCCCGGGCATTATCAGGAACTCCTCTGAAAACTGCTTTGTGCCCAGTCGAAATTGGACTGTGGTTGCTCCTGTAACTTCAGCAGTTATATTTTCCTCAGCTAAATTCGTTCTTGCACGCAGTGGTCGAATGTGGCTTTGAGTAGGTGCATACCGAATATAGTTTTGGCCGGCGCCGAGATCAAGCAAACATTTCAGAATTTGATCACGCACTAATAATGGCAGAATGACTAATTGTGACTTACGAGTAGAAAAAGCGCACAATGGCTGATTGTCATTATCCCTCGAAGACACATTTATATCATACTTATTAGTAGTTTCACTTTTCACTACACAATTGTCCTGGTGGATGCGCCCATTATCGTGGTGGAGGTGCCGGAATGCATTTGCATTAAAACGTGGGATGAATTGTCTTGACCTTTTTCGTTTCCTCTTACGGTTGCGCTGTCTGTTTGCGAAGGCGACAGAAGAGCTTCATAAGCCTAACTCTACTACTGCCGCTGAGGATCGTTTCCCGACGCATTTACATATTCAGATTTTCTGTTCGTGGCTGAATTTTGTTCCTGGGAATCTCGATTTTCATTTAAAATTTGTCGATCTTGATTACAGGTGAATTTATGATCGCGTTGATCCGCTTTTTCAAATCGAGGGGGCACGGAGCGATAGTGTTTCCTTTTATATCCGCCTCTCCAGGAATTTTGGTGATGTGTTTTATTTTTCGGCGGGTCTGTGTTTTGTGCGGCTACGTGTTGCTTGTGGGCTCCAACTTTTGTCTGCGATGATGACAATCATGTGGTTCGCTTAATAAACTGTTCCACAGTGTCTGGTTTGAAGTGTAGAGCTTGTTTAAGCGAGTCTGATGCGAATTCCCACATAGCCAGAGTTTTCATTTCTTCCGACCAAAACGACAGATGTCTATCAAACAAAACCCTCTTCTGGATGGCGAAAGTTCCTGGTGGCGTGGACCCCTGTGGTTTCATCAGAAGTTCCTTAGTTTCATCCAGTGCCACTTACGCGGGATCGATGGAGAGAATAAAAAGGTCCTTTGCTTCATTCCATGAAACGTCCTCGTTAAAATAACCGCCGTATTTCTTCGTGCACTCCGCGTCCATTCCCGCTAGAGCGCGGCGTTGTTTAACATCGTCCCTCAGATTTTTCCCTTCAAATTCCATTTCCAATTGACTAATATATTTTCGCGGATTACGACCGTCAAATTTCACTTTGTCGTCCTCTCCAATGTTTTTCAGAACGTATGTGATTTGATTCGCGGGGAACGAGTTGGTAGTTATCACTGCTGCTGGTAATTGTGAAGGAGGTGCCACTGGTCGCGGAGATGAATGGGCGTCGATTCGCGCTTCCTGTGGTGGTGACGATTTTCTCGGAGCTTCCTGTCTGAGTAAGGCGGGATAAGGCGCGCTGTTCATGTTCAATGACATCTAATCTATTCAACACCTCGTCCAATCTAGCTCTTATTTCGTCCCTTTCATTTAGAAGCTGCTCCTCTCTCCTTAAATGTGCCTCCCGGACTTCCAACATTTCTTGCCATGTGTATGTTTTTTCTTGTTTGCGGAGCATCAGCTCCTCCTCTTCTTGTTGAAGTAATTGCTCCCGCAGTCTGCTGAAGTTCTTCATTTTGTCTAAATGAGCACGGTACTCCCTAGCTTCCATTTCATCTAATTCTTCGAGAGCTAATGATGCATTGGAAGCTCTCGATGTCGGACGATGTCTTGGATGCAAAACAGTATCTTCGTTCATTTGCGACACGATTTCATTTATGGATTGCCTGGAGCTTGGTCTCTCAAAATCGATATCTTCAGTACGGGAGCGAGTGCGCATGCTGTAAGTACTCATCTTTGTTCGAGTTTTTCTCACAAAACTTTGCGGCTTAAATAAATTTTTCGGTTTACAACCCTTCAATAAAATTACAGAACCCCCGCAGATAATATTTACAATGAACTACCCTAATAAACTAATCCTATATTTACAATTATTTACAATTGAGGCTGTCAATATATATCTACGAACTTGGTTAATTTTAATTTTAATGATTAGGAGGTAAAAAAAATAATCGAAAATGGGCTTTGTTGTTGTCGCCAACTGTTTTAATTATTGTTTCGCCGATGTAATCATTTGGTCGGTGTTTTCGGTAAAACTCCGGTAACAACCTCGAGATAATCAGTAATTGAAATTGAAATGTATATGTAAGGTGGGTGGGTGGTCTCTATTTCACCCTCCAACCAATATACATATACATGATAACTTTAATTGCTAATCGTTGATGATTTTGCTGCTAAAAACAGTCAAAGCATTTAGATGTAAAGTCTGCCAACCCATTATGTATAAAATTTCTACTAATTTATCCACTCAAAAGATTACCTTTTGAATTCCTTTTGTATTCAAAAATTTCGTAATTAATTTCATTAGATACAGCGAGACGATAAGGAATTAAAGTTTATATGTATATGAAGGGTGGGTAGGTGGCCTCTATCCCACCCTCCAATCAGTAAAACCTCATCGAAAATTATTTGAGAAATTTGTTTGAATAAGTCTATTAAATTTTGCAATAATATTATAAATTAATTTGAAACAACTACTTCTCTAGCTAATACTTCGATAGAAGTATTCAATGTCTGTCGAAGTATTAGCTAGAGAAGTAGTTGTTTCAAATTAATTTGTTTTATAGTCTTAGTAAGACTCATTGTTGTAGATTCACGAAATGTTTTCGTATTTTTAAATAATATTATGTTTATTCACGTTTTACAACTTTTAATTAAAACTGTCGTTTATGTGGTACTGACTGGAAGGTGGGTTAAGAGCTACCCACCCACCCTACAGTAAAACAAGTTTTTCATAAAGTTCTTTACTTAATAATTTTGACAGTTTTGTTTGTTAGTGCTAATAAATAATAATCTTTATTGTGCCAATAGCTTTGCAGCTTTACACTTGTCAATACATTTTTAAATATGTCTATTATAATAATACTAATTTCTATACTATGCTAATATTAATTAAAAATACATTAAATAAATTATATCAAACATTATACAGATTAATTTTAAATATTTGGTATTAATCGTAATAACTTGAGTATTATATATATATATATATATATCGTATATCTATTTTCCGCTATCTAGAGAGATTTACTTAGTGCTGATAATGGTCTTATAAAATTAGTAATAATTGAGGTATTGAAATTGAAATTAATTTGACAAAACAAAACGGATTGACCAGAGGACATAAAAACAGTACAATGTAGTAAAATCATGACTAGAATATGGATTAAAATAATAAATAGGGACAATATTAGTTAAAATTATAAAATGTTGAAACGTTGAATGGTAAAATGAGAGAATCTTAAAGTAATAAAATTGTTAAAATATTAATAATTAACTAAATATTAAAACATTAAAATTATAAAGCAATAAAACCTTAAAATTAAAATTAAAATGTATACCTAAAATTTTAAATTATAAAGTAAAATCTGTTGCAGAATTTAAGAATTCATCCCAGCTATAGTATGCCTTCCTTGCAAGATATTGTTTCAACTGTATCCGAAAAGGATATAAATCCAGTTCTCGAATATGTGATGGGAGTTGGTTGAAAAATTTTATCGCGTAGTATCTTGTGCCGGTTTGCTTAACCGATATGAAGAGGGATAAATATTATCTCTGTATCTAGTTGTATACGTGTGGTTATTTTCATGAGTTGGATAACTTACTAGGGTGCGTTTTTAAATATATTAAGCACTCGTAGATATACAGACATGGCAGCGTTAGTAACTTAAGTTCTATAAACGCATTTTTACAGTCATCTTTGTAAGAACAACCAGCTATAACTCTAATTGCTCTTCGCTGTAAGCTAAATATTCTATGTTTAATTGCTGAATGACCCCAAGCAATTAGACCATATTGTATGTGGGACTGTATGTGCGCGTGATAGTAGGATCTGAGTGCGTATCGTGGTACTTGGGAAGAAATATTTCGTAAAACAAAAATATTTCTAGCAAGTTTATTAGCTAATGCATCCCCATGTGTTTCCCAACTCATTTTTGAATCAAGATACACACCAAGAAATTTCGTTGATTCATTATTTAAATTTGATTTTCGTAATGACAGAGTAAGTTGTTTGGTTTTTTGTTCGTTTAACTTTAATTTATTGCTACAAAACCATTCTGTATACGATATCACTACTTCTTGTTCAGAGCATGACCCAACTGAATTAGAAATAGTGGTATCGTCCGCAAATAAGATCACATCTGAACAAGGAAGGCTACATGGAAAGTCGTTGATATATATAAGAAATAGTAGCGGTCCAAGGATTGAACAATGTGGTACTACGTGCTCTAACTTGGCTGTGTCCGATACTGTATTTTTATAGTATGTACAGACAAATATGATAAAATTAATTTTATACTATCTGGATGGATGTTATAGCAGTATAATTTGCGAAGTAGTATACTATGAGAAACACAATCAAAAGCTTTTGACAAATCAAGGAATGTAGACTTCGCCTCTACCCCCCGTTCAAAACAATTTAATGTAAAATCTATAAATTTTAATATTGCATCCGAAGTAGAATAACCTTTTCGATATCCATATTGACATTTGGTAAATAAGTTCGATGAAACAAAGTAGTTAGTAAGTTGAATTTCTAATATCTTTTCGACAATTTTTGAAAATATAGGTAGGAGAGAAATAGGTCGGTAGTTGTTGGGGTCATTTCTATCGCCATTTTTATAAATTGGAATAATTAAAGTTACTTTTAAAACGTCAGGGAATAGACTAGATTGAATACATAAATTTATTAGCATTGTTAGGGGTGTCAATATGGTATTCATAATTGATTTCAAGACGTCAACTCTCATTCCATATATATCTCGACTTTTGGTTACTTTCAATCCTTGGATAACGCTACTGATAACACTGGACGATACTTCACTAAAACAAAAATAGCCTTGAACACGTACATTATTTTTACACATTAAAAGAATAGGATCAACGTTAGGTTCTTCCATCTCCATAATTATTTTATTGGCAACTTTCGAGAAATAAATATTAAAATCATTTGCAGTAAGTTTACAATCTTTCTCTGGCAATGCCGGATTGGTTCTTGCTCTGATAATACTCCACATTGCTGCAACTTCGTTATTTGAATTTTGTATATATTGGGCATTTGCTTTAATTCGCCCAGTTTTTAATGCTGCTTTGTACGCTTGTCTATAATTATTTCTAATGTTGTGTAATATTGGACATTGTTGTCGGTTATATGTAGCAGATATGAGTTGTAATGTGTTCCTCATTTCTTTAAGTTCCTCGGTAAACCAATAAATTTGAGGCTTGGTATTATTTGGCCGAATAACTGATTTCTCGGGAAACGCAATTTTGAAATTATATAGAAATATCTCTATAAATTGGGCAAAGCACATACTGGTATTATGGCAAGATGAGTTTAAAATATTCCATGATTCAATATCTAAACTTTGAAGTAATAAAAACTTTCCGGCCTCTGTAATAGGTCTGCATATCTGTCGTATCGGTTTTATCACTGCATTTTTGAACTCATTGATAGTAAATTTAATGCCAATATGGTCTGATATACCTGTTTCAAATGGTTGAACAGAGCATTCACCATTTGAGCATATATTGTCAATGCAATTTTTTTGCCTAGTAGGAAAATCAACCATAAGTTTTAAATAGTAACCCGAGAGAAAGTCCTGTAGATCGTTTTTATTTGAGTCATTTAAGTTAAACCTAACGTTGAAGTCAGCTGTTAAATAAACAGTCTTGTTAATAAAATCTAATTTATCTAGCACTAGTGATAAAATCTCTAAAAACATATTAAAATCTCCACAGGGAGCACGATACGCAGTTAAAATTATTAAATTATCTACCATTACCCCGGTAATTTCACAATGTTTTTCAGATATTAAATTATTAAAACAAAGTGGCGTATACCTCAAATTATTACGTATTAATACCATTACACCTCCGTGACAAAATAATTTTCGAGAAAAGTGACTTGCAACATGAAAATTTTCTATAGCTAATAACTCGACTTCTGACTCTGAGAGCCAGTGCTCACATAAACAAATTATTGAGAACATTTCATTCGTATCGTTTATAATTGTTTCAATTTCGTTTACTTTTGATCTAAGCGATTGCACATTAAGATGTAGACAATTTATTATGTTTTGGGTATAATTCCTATCGTTGACACAATTTAGTTTTTTGGAGATGAAGAGTTTTCGTTTAGTGGTTCAAATAAAAGTTTTGGTATTTTTTCACTCATAACTGTTTGCATTGTTTTCTTCAATATTTTTGTTTTGTCTCTTGGTAGCATATGAAAATATCCTCTTATATTTATTTTTGTTATTTCATTAATATCTATAAAGTCACACTTTAGTTCTTTTGCAAATCTGTCTAAAAATTTATTTAAATCTTCTATTATTGAATTTAAGACCTTCCTTTGTAGCCAAAACGGATTTGCAATTAAATGTACATTTGTCATTGATGTCAATGGAGATAAAATTTCGCGTACCTTTGCTCCATTTATACTTGATCCTTTAAGAGAATCAACAGTGCCAGCAAGAATAAAGACATGGTCATTCTTTGTAAAATATTTGCCTAATTTTGCAGCATCTTCGACAACTTGATCAAATTTAGCATTAGGTTTAAATATAGATATTACTTCAGGGCTTACGTTGTTTCTATTAAATAAATTTGTAAGGTGTTTTGCTAGATGCTTACCGTTGTTATCTTATAGTAGAAGAACTTTTGTAGTGTTTTTAAAAACTTTTGCATATGAATTATTCTCCAATGAATTACTTTGCGATGTATCTTTGGTAAAACGAAGTTGATCTAATTTTTGTTTAAGTTCAATGTTATTTAAGTTAACTTTGTCCAGCTCGCATTTTTGTTGTTTTATATTTATTAAGTGTAAATTGCATTTTTTACAATTTTTTATTATAGTGGCTTCTTCTTAGCTTAAGCTGTTCTTTTTTCTCTGCATATTTATAGCAGTCTAACTCATCCTCTAGGTCCTTGTTTTTGCGATTAATAAGTACTAATTGTTGTTCCAATAGTTTCACCTTTTCTTCCACATTTTCAATCGACTGGGTCAACGACTCTTCTGCATCTAGGGTTTCATTTTCAATGGCCTTAATTCGTGACGTAAGTTTTTCAATATATGCTGTTTTGTTTTTTAATTCCTGGGTTAATTCATCTATAATATCTTGTTTTGTGGAGTTAATACTCGAATTTAATGATGAATTTTGGAGTGTTTTTGAACAACACTCTATTTTGTGCCCACCAAGATATTTTATCCTTTTTATTTTATTTTTACATGCGGCGTGAAAAATATTAAAACAATTTATACATATATAATTCCTAAAACATGTGGTTTTGCAGCATTTGAAATTAATTGTTGATTGCGACATTATATCTTATTTAGTACATATATACTTTAAATTGTTAAAAAAAGTCTTCTATTATTGAGATCCACGGATTTTAACTGTACGAGGAGTATACTATTTTATTTGATGATATTTAATTTAGACGTAGTCAGTTTAAGTATATAATCTCTTACGGATAGATTGTGAGAGTTTATGAATATATGGATTAATAACAGAGGAGAACGAATATAAAAGACAGTGGTCACACATTTCACCTCACAGGGTCGTTTGTGAGGACTTTAGAAACAAACAGGGTAGACCTCGGAAAGTAATATTGGATAATAGGTAAAGGAGATGAAGCAAATTAGAACGTATATAAATTCAATTAATCAGTATAAATACACGGATTCTTATTAGACAAAATTACTTGATATTCACTCACCGTGTTTATGAAATATAACGTATTCACTTCAGTGATATTCACAATTATTTAATAAGTATTTCCCACTAAAATATAGTTTAAACGCGGAGCACGTGCGATTCGAGCGACAGATCGCTAGTTGCTAATAAACTATAGGAGTTACCATGAATGAAATTTATATAACAAGTAATAGTAAATAATTCACATTATTAAGAATAGCCTTACCTTTTAATTAGAAGAAAATAATCAAAATAGCAAATTTAACAATTAACATTCACTCTTATCTTATAATACCTATTTATAAATTGAAGATATTGCGTTTCTGAATAAATAAGTAATAAATTTAAATTTTGATATTTCATTATAATGCTACTGAGCACTTATAATAACAATTATTTCATGTTACTTACTTTTTAGTATATTATAGACCTTATATTTATATTAATAAATTCAACTTTTTTTTTTTAATATAAAGCATTTTTTTCAGGTTCAGAATCAAAGGATGAGAACAATAACCAACCTTTTTCTACTCAACCTAGCCATCTCCGATCTCCTGCTGGGCGTACTCTGCATGCCCTTTACCCTCATAGGAGCCCTGTTGCGGGACTTCGTCTTCGGAGAAGTCATGTGCAAAATGCTGCCCTTCCTGCAAGGTTTGATTTATTACATTTTAAGCCCGCCGTTTTTGGCCACTTCGTGATTCGTGAATACGTGCGAGGATTACAGATAAACCTATTTAAATTCCGAAGCGTTAAACGGGTTAAATTAGCCGTAGATGGCTAATTGATCGAGCAAATTGTAGGAACGGTAAATTGGGGGGGGGCGGCGAGCGACCTTTTTTTTTTCTTGTACGGCGTTAAGATTCTCGATGTACATTTTATTTTCCGTATTGTATCGTTAATTAAATTGAAGTTAGTATTTTCCGAAGAGCGTTTAGTGTAAAAGTTAGTGGGGTCGTTCCTCTTGCATCTTAATTAGATCCCGAGTCTCGTAATTTAGGACCGTGGCGAAATCCATACAAACTGCTAAATTAGGCGGCCGGCCGGAAACTTTGGTCTCTGATATGTTAACGATGCGGTTTTACAGTGTATTCAACACTATATGTTAAGTTTTAGTCACATGTTAAGATTTTATTTGTGGGTTATTGTTAGCAAAATATAAAAGGAGAAAAAATTATTATAAATGTGCAATAAAAAATAAAAATTTATCGATGATTTATTTACTTTTTATTAATTCCGATGATAATTAATGTAAATAAATTATTATTAAGAATTAGTAAGCCAATTTAGTTGTGAAATAATTTACTTTCAGGAAGTATACGACGGTCGGTTTAAGCATAAGAGGGAGATTAGAGGGAACGTCGATGTAAATAGAATTGATAAAATCTTAAAACATTTCGCCCTCCAATGAGTAATTTTTGTGGCAATATATTTAGGAAGGACAAATTGGTTTGGGCATCGGAGTATTTGACCTTAATGACGAACTTACGAACTATTAATTAATTTATTTATTCATTCATTCATATTTAAATTATTGCGAACACAATTTAAAGATATAAGCTATATATTATGATCAATCATTATATGTATATAAAATTAGAGTATGATTTGTTACATATTGAAATTTTCTACAAGTATAAATTTGAATGTTTCGAATAATAATTCTAGATCTCTGTATATATAATAATAATTATAATAATAATAATAAATTGTCTTTATTAATTATATAAGGTAATTACAAACAAAGATACATTTATAAAAGTAGGCGAAGTTCAGATAGATTATCTGCTCTTCCACTTAACCTACGAAAATCTATACTTAATAGTATTATATACACTCTAGAACTATTAAATTAGCAGGATAAAGTGTGTTTAAATCTAAATTGTAAATCTCTATATAAATGTTCTGAAGCTCTATATACAAATATATATCTTGGGAACATTACAGAAAATTCAAACGATAGTAGAAATATACAATTTTACATATTAAAACATTTTAAGCAATAAATAAAAGTTTTAGAGCGCTTTTTATATCTATATTTATAATAACCATTGTATAGAAAATTAAATCTGTAAAATTAGTAATTTAATCTATATTTTATATTTTAAAACTTTTTATAAATCTATTCAGCAGTTAAAAATAATAACTCTAAATAATAACTGATCAAGTTTTATTATAAGCGCTATAGAAAGTTTAAAACTATAAAATGAGCACAAATTTATATAATCGCATTTTACAAATTTCTTAGTCTTATTAAAATAAAACAACACTGTTGGAAGAGTTTCACTTTTTATTATTGGTCACCGCATAGTGGCTTCAACAGACATGTGAATACAGTAGATTGCGTTGTTTTAATTTAATGGATTATGGAGTTTCACCGTGTATCATTAATTCAATAAGTGTAAATTTAGAAGCTCTGAGTAATAGCTTTAAGGTCTATATATTTATATTTTTGTTTGAAGCGTTATATTTGAAAGTGGAACCATAAAATTAGCACTTTTATATTGCAATCAATAAGTCTAAATTCATGTACCTTGACAACCTTCTAACATGTTATTGTATCCACTCCTTTCAACACTGCCCTACCTTTCATGCATTTTTACTCCCTTCCCTTTTTCAATCAATCAAGCCGCTACGTTTATTCGAAGCTCTAATCACCTATTAGATTAGATCATCTAATAATCCTACTTTTTTATATATTTCCTTTATCAATTAATCTAATCCATACAACGTAACATTATAATACGCTATTTTCTTATTACTTCACACTACAGACTTACTCGATTTGTTTCAATGTGTCCTGTAATTGACTTTTTACCCCATATGCTTCAAAAACCATAGTTGCCCTCTCTAAGAACTCATGCTCTTGTTAACCATATTTTAAGTCTATACATTAAAATCGACTTCACACCAATTTCCCTCATTTCTCTCTCACAATACTTGACGCTTTCCTTTCCTTTCCTCCTTTCCTTGCACCCATTTTAAATGTTCCTTGTACTTTTAGAAATAGACCCTAAATACTTACCATTCAACTAGCTTATGCTTCCATTCTAATTCTGCACCTTCCTCTATTCCTAAACCTCATCCACTTCATCAATCCTACGTTCACACATAATTCTCTTATACCTTTCCACTCTCTTCCACATGTCTTACATTTCTCCCCAATCCCTTGTCGTTAATACCATATCATCCGCATATGCTAGTATCCATAGTTTGCTTTTTTCGATCACTACCTACGCATTTCTTTTAATTAACTATTATATGAATTAAATAGTAAAGGTCTTAAAACACTTTTATTTCATTTTCACTTTCACAACTGAGCTTTTCCCATCATACACTATTCTTATCCAATCTACCATTCTAACACTTACACCTTCCCTTCTCAGACACTAACATACTCCCCTCTCTCCATATTGGCGATATTTTAGATTTCCCTTTCACATCTGATTTAGTAGCTCTATAAATCCTTTCTTCCCTTTAGTTCCTATCTTTATTTCCTTAAATATCTTGGGTGGATATTACTAAATATGAAGTGAGAAAAATAACCACTAAATACGGTCTTTTGTACATACTAAAAGGAACTACAAGAAGATCGTATGGTATAACGTTTAATACATTCGGTGGTATTGTTAACTCCTTTGCAGATGAGTTTTCATAAGCAGTATTAATACATTGAAAAATAATAACACTTCCGGTGATGATCAACTACCGCGTTTTTAAATCAAAGACTTTAAATACGTATTTGTTAAGCCTCTGCCAAAAAAAATAATGTAGTTATTTTTACTCAGGCATTATCAGATAAATGGAAACGTGCATGTTGGATTTCGGTGTACAAAGAGATGACTGGTCTAATATTGGTAATTATAGGGCTATTGCAATTTTATAGAACTTTCCAAAAGCTTTCAAACAAATGCTATATACGTCCTTATATGGACACATAATAACATAAATGTCACCACATTAACATTATCTTATGGTGGGTCGGTCTACAATTACAAATATTTCACTTATCACACAATATATAAGTGAATATGTGGATAATCATACTCAATTGGATGTATCGGACTACTCTTGTGCATTTGATTCTATTGATTATGCACCTTTGTTAAACAAACTCTTATCCTTTGAGCTTATTGGTCATGCTGTTAAATTCTTAAAATCATAACATTGTTGTCGAATAAACTATGTACACTATAATTATTTCAAACCTTATGAATTTAGTTCCACGTCTGGTGTACCACAGGGTTCTACTCTGGGTCTATTTTTATTCATAACTTTCATTAATGATCTTACTTCTTCATTATCCTGTCCCGTTTTGGCATACACGGATGATTTGAAAATTTTCTCCAGTCTGTCTGAATCATTTAAATTGCAATTGCTCACCATCATTTTACGACAGGTAAATTTAACATAAAAAATATAAAACTCCTAAGATGGTCGAATAATTATAATTTATATATGTTAGAAGCGATTCATGGAAAGCAATTCAATGTAAAAATAAAGATAATTTATTAAACTTTGACTTGAGCCTCTCAAAAAATTCGCTTTTAAATTTATTTACAATAAATACCACCAGCACAAATTGTTATTCCTTTCCTTTTAACCACTGCAGGTATATGAAAACGCCACACATAAGTTGTTAAAATTAGTTATTATTGATATTGATTGATATTGATTAATGATAATGCCTATTACTCGGAATATATATCTAAGCATAGAAAATAGTGTGTGAAGAATGGATGTCACAGTGTTATTTTAAATAAAAGCTAACTACAAATAAGAAAAAAAATAATATCCTCGGTGTTTCTAAATGAATATCGTGGATATTAAGCATTTAGGTTTGGCTTCTCCAAACAAAAACTGCGCATATATTTTTCGTCGAGATATTAAAAAAAACATTCAATTGTTGCAATTGTACCATCTCGTGAAGATTATCTGAGTCTGTTTGATTTGCACTTTTATTTCATGTATTAATTATGTTTTTAAATTTTACGTAATAAGTACTACAAAAAACCCCGATATTCATTTAGAAACACAAGGTAAATCAAATGCTTAACTTGTTAAAGAAATTTCGAGAGGAAGAAATTTCTGGTCAGGTCTGCGTTTTATGACTTTGGTTTATTTAGCTTTAGCGTCGCGTTCAATCTTTATTACTATACCTCTGTCACGTTCCACTGGAACCTAATGCCAAAAACAAAATATTTCACAAAGCTTTTTGATGCTTTTTACAACGGTTAAAAGCGACTTTAAAATACCCTAAAACGCAGATTGTCTACAAGTTCAAACATTGATTTTAAGAAGACTGTACAAGTTTTTACACGAATAAAAATTCAGATCTAATAACGAAATGATATGAAAACAGGTAAATAAATTTGAAATTAAATTAAAATTAATTAGCACTATTTGGCGTGAACATACAGCCCCCCATTGAACGATTCTCGTTCAATCACACGCTTTATGACTATCTTAGGACAAAAGCAACGCGCACAATATCACTATAGGACGCACCATAGTGGTAGATGTAGTTTTCACAGTCACACTTTTAAGCACTCCATCTGGACCGGGGCGAAGCTTCTCAATTCGACCTAGTTGCCATTTCAATAGAGGCAGATTATCTTCCTTGATGATTACGAATTGCCCCGCATCTATGTCGAAGTCCTTAAAATTCCATTTAGTCCTCTTATATAGTTCTGACAAATATTCTTTCGACCATCGCCCCCAAAGGTGTTGTTTTATTTTTTGTATTAACTCTAAACGAGTTTTCCGCTATATCCTCATAGTTGGCTTCAGCTGGGGATGTCAGAAGGTCGCCTATGAGGAAGTGTGATGCCATCAGAGCAACATAATCATTAGGATCGTCACTCAGGGAACACAGTGGTCAGAAGTTGAGTACTGTTTTAATCTGGGTTAGAAGGGTTGTAAACTCTTCATCTGTAAGTAATGCATTTACAGCTGTTAAAGATCGTGCTTCATACCTTTGACGGCTGCCTCCCATTATCCTCCGAAGTCTGTAGCTCTTGGTGGTATAACGCTTCACTTAATTTGTTTTTTTCTTTCATCAGCCAGAAATTGTCCGAGTTCCTTCAAACAATTTCGGGCTCCAAGAAAGTTGGTTACGTTGTCGCTAAAGATTTCGATGAAATTTCTACGACGTGCACTAAATCTGTTGAAAGCTGCCAGAAAGCCTTCTGTGCTGAGTGATGACACGAGCTCAAGATGAATAGCTTTTGTCGCACAACATACGAAAACACAAACATAAGACTGCATTGTCTTCTTTGATCTTTGATGATGAATGGACCACAATAATCAATTACAACTTTGAGAAATGGTCGAATTGGTTTAGTATGGCAAGCACTCATAAACGTAGTCTTGAATGTTGGCTTTGCTCAGATGCACTTGAATTATTATTATTTCTCTTCCTCCTAGTGGCCAGAACTGAGGCCTCATGGAAGCCAGAGTACCTTGAGCAGCAATGTGTAGATTGGTTTTGTGAACACTCTCAGCGATTCGTCCAACCAGCCAGTGGTTTGATAGTAACACAATTGGGAATCGTTTATTGTCGCTCAAATTACTGTTTGTTAACCGACCGCCAACGCGTATAAGTCCGTTAGAGTCTAGGAAAGGATTCATTGTTAGTAATTTGCTACACTTAGGTATATTTGCGTCACTTGATAATAGAGTCAATTCACCCTTAAAATATACATACTGTAGATTTTTTAATATAAGAGTGACACGCGCTTTGTTGAGTTCTTTTAATTTTAATTGTCCATACGTTTGAGTTTCACTACGACAGTTATTAATGAACCTTAACATGAAGGCCATGACACATACTTTTCATATGTACAATATTCGGGAACCACAAAGATTTCCTGGATAATTGTCACTGCATTACACTATATTTCCGGTACATCTTTCTGGGCATGAAAACAGATGGGTTTGAATTTTGCTGAAGAAATTCTGATCCATACCACCAAAGTTGTTTGGTTTTGATAGAAGACGCAGTTGATCCTCGGGAAATAGTCAGTTGAATTTTCCTTAGTTTTCACGTGAAACCAATCATCTGGATCTTTGAGCTTATGAATCTCTTCTACACGATTCGACACAAAGGTTTTAAATCTTCTAGGTTCAGATTTTATCCAAAAGAAGGTTATTATAGAGTCACTGTGGTAGAACACTTTTCGTATCGGCTTGTTGGACGTCGAACATACTCGTTGACAAACTTCTGCTAACAATACTGCTGCACACAACTCCAGTCACGGAATGCTGGTGGCCTTTAAGGGAGCTACTCGGGATTTTGCACTTAGCAAATTGATGGAAATTGTTGTTGTTGAATTTCTACTTGCCAATCGAGATCAGTAATTACCATCCGTGGAATTTCTATAAGTGGGATGTCCTTCAAATCATCTGCATAATTTGACCAACATTCTTTAGGTTCCAGATGTCCTGCGTAAAGATTTTTCCAACAATCGTTATTGTTCTGATTAATTACAAAGGGTCATAAATTCTTAAGATTTAAGACACTCAGTTTTCAAATATTTGTTAGTTGTTCCTCGCCCACTTTTTGAGTTCTAATCCACCGCTTACTAGCAGATTGTTCTCTTGATCACATACTACAACTAAGTCTTTAAAACGAGTAATCAGGTCTTCTACATAAAAGAGGGTCAAACACTTAGCATTTCCTACTGTGAAATTGTTTGCCTCCTGGTGCGCAAACTCTTGAATTGCGCTGTAGGTGCTGGCCCATACTACACGGTTGTTAATTCGTATGAAATAAACGCTTCTACCGGTTTTGCTTTCCACCAAATCCTTTGGAATTTGCAGTCTTCGTCTCGCACCTATCGATACATTTTAGTTATATCAGCAAAGATGACAAATGTATAGCCTCGCATCCTAGACAATATCGAAACCAGGTCATTTTGCATAGGTGGACCAACCATTAATATATCATTTAGTAAAATGTCGATTGATGATGGTGCAGAGCCATTAAAAACCACACGCAGTTTAGTCGTCAAACTATTTTCCTTTATCACACAATGATGTGGTAAATAGAAACCCTCGTGGATGTTACCTCTAGTTTGACGCATGTGTTCTAGAATCCGACACTCTTCCATAAACTCTTATATTCAGCGTAGATTTGTGGACGCGTAGCTAATCTACGCTCAAGTGTAAATAATGTTTGCTTAGCGGAAAAATTCGAATTGCCAAGTTGACTCACACTTTCCTTAAACGAAACAAGACGACTTCTCGTAGACCTAAGAAGTTGTCCTGTTTCGTCTCTAATGGTATTTTTCTGGAAGTGTACTTGTTTTTTATGATTCTCAAGCTCCCAGAATTTTGAGATTACGTCATTAATTCCAACAAAACAAACTGTAGTGCTTTCTTAAGAATCACGCAACTTAGCATATGGTTTTATGTAAGCAATCTATCCGAAAAGGGCATATTTGAAGGAGATGGGCTCTACCTTCATTCGATCGATGCGTACTGCATCTTAATGAATGCCGTTTCCAATTATAATATCAATCTCATCCGGCTTGTAAAATTATGTGCATCATTGGTGCGTTAAATTCAGACACACATAATTTTATATGAGTGCTGATAAACGAATTCACATTACATCGCGTCACAATAAATCCATACGCATTACTTTCATAACAGACCCTGTAAACATACAAATGTCTGTTGATTTATAATATCTTACCTTTATCGCCAGTCGCAATGTTTATTTGTCAAATGGTAATATTAAAAAAGATCTTTATACAGTATATGGGATACCGAAAGATTCAATTCTGAGAAACACTATTGGTCCCCTAATGTATGTTATTGATCTTTCAAGTATTCTAGGATATTGTGATGACATCACTTTGACAACTACATATAGGATTTTGTATGAAGTTACAATTCTAAATTCTACAGCTAAAGAAAATCTGTCATTATGATTGAACAGTAATCGCCTAAAATAAAAAAAATTTTGAAACTATAAAACACGAAATATTCCATTCTCTCTCAAAATGGCTTATCTATTTTTGTATTTCGTCTCTTGATATTATAAAAAAACTCGATTATTTTCGTGTATATGGTACATGAATTAGTAAAGCAGATGTCGGTCTGAATTTTATAGGCAATTTATTTAATTCTTTTTCTCATAAAATATCACCTTTAAACTTGTTATATGTCGGATAAAGTAATGTTATCAGAACACAGCAGTAGAGTACATAAAACGTGCGAAAATATAGACCGTGTAGACAACTTAGAACGTCATATATAAGTACAACATTTATCGATAATGGTCATAATTTAGGTGAAGTAATCTCGAGAAAGGGTTGTTTAGTTCAATACATTATCAGTATTTTGTACGATATTTATTTTGTTGGTTTTATATATCGTTGTAGTTTTTATCTAAAAGATAAATAGAGATACCAGTCTGCACACACAAAACCTTTTTCGAATTTTTAAATTAAACATTTAAACGATTAAAAACATAAAAAAAGTTATACACCGCTAATTTTATTTAATATGAATATATGATTGCTTAAAATGTTCTACTTTAGAAATCAGTTTATTAATACATATTGTATATGACTGTTTAATTAACCTGTCTATTGCATACATCGTGAATATTAAACACACCTCGTGGTAGTAGGTAGTTACTAACTAATATTTTAATAAATTCTACGATTAACATTGAAACGCAGATATAACGTGTTTTATGCAACCGCATGGTTATTTCAAATTACATTTCCTAGCTTTCCACAATAGACGACGTTTAATTTATTGGTACATACTCGCCATAAGCGTGTTGCCAGTTAATAGACTATTACAAAGTGTATTTCCAATTAACACGAAATTGCATCGAGAAATGCTGTGGTTTTCTCCGAACTGAACACCGCTTATAATCCACCCTTCAGTTTATTAAGGGTCAATGCACAATTACCTAGGATATAATGGCATGGAGTGATAACAATTGTCGCACAGGAACATTGCCAAAGGGAAGGGGGCAAACTTTCCTTAATTTAATTCTAATCCTCACATTCAATTGTAGCAATAATAACAATTTTATGTTTGTTTAATTACTGTTATACGCAATATGCTTTCGAAATGATGTTAATCTTAAAATGAATAAAATTTTATTCAAACACAAAATCGAATATAAATGTTTTAATATATACATTTTTTAAATATTAAGTTCGTTAAGTGAATTATTTTTTATTTAAGTATATTTTCTAATGATGTAATATATACTCATTAAGGTTCATGATTTAATATTCTTCTTATTAAATTATAATCTATTAAATTTAATTTATTTCTTTACTACATTACTTAATTAGTATATTACCTAACGCACGTCTTGTGCCCATTATCAATGGTCAACTGTTATTAAAGGATGCGTAATATGTATATAGTAATTAATAAAACCAGCAAAGAAATTTAATTAGTATATTACATTGCGAACATCTTGTGTTCATTATCCTTGATGAGATGTCTTTAAAGGATGTGTTATATTCGGAATATGTAGCAATTAAGAAAACTAGTAAAGAAAGCAATATAACTGACCCCTTCTTCTTCTGCAAATATCTTGTAAATATTTTTGAGTATATTAACAGATATGTTAAACTGATCGTTAATATTTAAGGTAAGACAAAACATAAATCTAATAAATATTTGATTGTAGAGGCTTCCACTTTGTGATACATATTTTATTTAAAGTTATAAATCTAATAGTTCGTTTAAAACCACAGGGTAGTTAATTAACTAATTAATCGTTCGATTAATCATAAACAGCATCAAAAGGTGATCGGAGAAGAAACTATCTGCGACTAAAAATAGTCTACATAGGAAGAAAATCTTGTAATATTAATCTGAACACCTCGATAAACTTAATGAAACATCCCAAATTTAAATTAAAAATAAGGACTCAAAAGACAAATTTAGCAATACTAAATATTACTTAACCTCTATAATTAACATGAGTATATAATATATAGATTCTTTACACCTAGGATTTATCATTTTAAATACATGTCATGTTAAGATTCGCAGTAAATTGCATTAATTCTCTTGGGAAATGGAAAAAAATCAGAACGCAAAAACGTCTTAATTGCATTAACGTTAGGAAAGTACATTAGACATTATCCATTAAACACCATTAGCGTTTTTTTTTCTTCCCCGAGCACGATAAAACGGAA
The DNA here is from genome assembly GCA_963969525.1 of Ontholestes murinus. Classification (NCBI taxonomy): domain Eukaryota; kingdom Metazoa; phylum Arthropoda; class Insecta; order Coleoptera; family Staphylinidae; genus Ontholestes; species Ontholestes murinus. The sequence goes on from OZ018395.1 coordinate 54,641,922, forward strand.
CATCCTTATCAGTAAAGTTACCTCGTTTTTTCTTGTTAGAGCAATTGCCACATGCACTGTGATATTTAATGGTAGTTCTCAAGTTAAATTATACCTTTCCTTATCTAAGATGGAATGATCATAAATTCAAGGGTTAAAACTATAAATTTACACTTGAAATACATCTGTGGATTTATTTTTGTTAAATAATTATATGACTTTCATAACTTCAGTTATACAAGTCGATAAAAATATTTAAATGTTAATTAAAGGAAGCCGCAATGTGGTCGCTTAATTGGGGTGTATTAGGCATGGTTTTAATTTTTGTTTCATAAAGTTGTTTTTAATTACTTGCAATAAATCACCAGTGTTTTAATTTTTTATTAATTATTATGAAATATCAAATAAAAGTTTTATTTTCCATTAAAGGTGATTAAATATAATTCCATTTGAACAAATTATAAAAGTTGTAAGGTTTATCGATGTGAGTTTTAGAGTTAGATAATTATTTTATTTTTGTAGAAGTTAAATGAGACTACCTGTCGATCAGAAACCACCCCTCCATCAATCAAATTGACCCCATCACACCGTCCGAAGCCCTTTAACATCCGAACTTTCTCAGATTTCCAGGTGATAGGTGCACTCTTTTTTCCCTTACCTAATTTTTCTTCTTTATCCTTCTTTTATTAATTTCAATAAAGTAGCAATAAAAAATTTCTATTAATACTTTTAAAAGCTTACTACATCCATACTTTCGTACGGATGCCTCAATTTTATTTATTTAAGTAGATACTGAATTTCTATATTTACGTCTAACTAATTATGTTCGAATATTTTATTATGCAGTCGCTGCTTTATACTAAGAGTTAGCATTAGAACTAAGAGACCTTTATAATTAAGCCACACAAAATCTTCCTTTGAAATGTTAAAGGCAGAGATCATTGAACGGACTACGTTGTCCGAAAAGAGAAAATTACAACAGTTGTTGTTCCGAGGGATTTTAGTAGATCAAACACCTTCACAACTCTTACAAAAATATCACAGCACCAATTGATGACAAACTTCTCTAAAAAAATATTCTCAATTCTGAGATGCACAAAAATTTAGTCTAAGCAAAGTCTATGGCAATGTCCAATTTCATCACCTTCTACAGTTTGTTGAGTTTCTTTAAAATTAAAATTTAATACCTTGACAAGCTGTTATAAATCAGATTTCAGCTTTCAATACTAACACAAAATAATTAACGAACGCTTAAGTAAACGTTCATCATTTCCTTCTAAGGACAAAAAAAGATTTTTATCAAGAAAACGATGCATAGAAGGTACTGACCTTTAAAATAAAGTTTGCTGGTTCCATTATAATTTTAAAAATAAAGCGCACAAATGCATATAAGTGATTGGGAGTGAAGAACATCGGGGCTAAAGTCGATTCATTTCTCTGTTATCTTTCCTGATCGATTACTTGTCGTCCATGGTACTAATTCCAAAATAAAACTTTTAGTTGAAACTGAAAGCCAGATTAGCATTTTGGGGGTGAATCAACTTTTTGCCAACTCTCATCGTCCATCAAAATTTTCATTAACCACAGTTCAAGGTAATTTGATACCGACATATGGTTCTTCCAAATCAACAGGATAAATCAGTTGGGACGCAATATTTAAGTAGAATTTTGTACTTGCTAATGTGAATCATTCAATTTTAAATGCAGGCTTTCTTCGGCATTTCAATATCGTTGTTCATATAGCTTCTAAACACCTTATAAGAAATGCACTCAGCCTACTATAAATTCCTTTTCCAAAATTTCGCAATATTCAAAATTTCTACAATAATTTCCAAACGCCATTACCCTTTTTGAGCTCAACAAATCAGTTAAAAATATTGTGCAGCATCATATTACAACTTCTGGACCTCTTGTATCATGGACATCATTATTACATCCTGTTACTAAAGCAGACGGCCTTAGGAGCCTATGCTGCAACTGCCGTGGTTTGTACAAAGTTACTTTCTCAAACAGTTATCTTTTACCTCACTTACAATTGTTTGTTGTTATTTTCAAAAATGTATTTGATCCAAATAACATTCCAGTGACTGCAATCACACCTGGTGGTCTTTTTGATTAGACAAGAATGAGATATTACGTGGAAAATTTTGCTTCAACAATTTTTTGGTCATTAGGAAGAATGAACACAAACACGTTCATCACTTGCAGTAAATTTTTCAACACTTTTCTCAAATATTTTGGCATCAAAATTTACTATGATAAATGTGCTTTTGATGAAACTAGATTTTTAAGGTCACAGTATTAGTATTTCGAGAATTAAACATCCTTAAATGAAACTTTTGTCTTTAACGCAACCCACTGATCAAAAAGCATTACAATAGTCAAAGCTATCTATACCAGTGAATTGGAAGACATTTTGAGAAAAGGGCAAGCGGGCGGAGTAGTGATTGGAAAAAAAAAAGTATGGATACTGGCGTATGCGGATGATGTGATGTTTTTGGCGAGGAATTGGGAAGAGATAAAAGAGGTGGTGCAAAGATTAGAGAGGTATATTAACAAAAGAGAAATGCAAGTGAATGCAAGGAAAACAAAGTGGATGCGATTTAGGAAGGAGTGGGTAAATTAGAATGGAAGGGGGAGGTGATTGAAAGAGTGAAGGAATTTAAATACTTGGGCTTCGTATTTAAATGCACAGGAGGATACGGTGAGCACGCCAAATGGATACAGGGGAAAGCCAGAAAAGCTTGGGGCATAGTGAGGAAAAAGTGGGGGAAATGATTTTCCGGGAACTTTTAATTGGCGTGCCAGCTGTGGGATGCATGTGTGAAGCCTATTTTGCTGTATGGGGTAGAAACTTGGGGAATGAGGAAGTATGAATGTATTGAGAGGGTGGCAGTCGTTATTCCTGAAGCAGATTCTAGGGGTGGAAAGATCAACACCTGGGTACATTCTGCTTCAGGAAACAAATATAGTACCTAGTAAACTATATAGAACCAGAGA